>CM047874.1:12348988-12399482 GCA_026212405.1 Petrea volubilis
CCGACACATTGTAAGAGTACGTCATCATGACCTCGTTGGTATAGCGAGCTACTTCCCAGAACCACATAGTTAGCGGCTCTCATTTTGACTCTTCGAGGTGCTCCTTGGGAAGGATCATTTAAATACCTTAATATTGGTTCGCACCAATCCTCAAATTGTTTCATGGTGCTTTCTATAGAGCAAAGATTGATTCTTTCGAAATGAGAGGGATAGGCCTACCTTGTGATGGTATAACTGGCGGCCATACAATTTTTGGAGAATTCTGCTCCAGTGGCTATCTGAGCCAATTCATTGGCTTCGAAATTGGAGTTCCTAACCACATTCTGAAACGTTACTTCGTCGAAGCCCATTAGTAAAGCATTTACCGTGGAGATATACCTATCTAGTATGGGATTTCGACATTGGAATGTACCTTGGATCTGCTTAATAACGAGCTGAGAGTCTCCACTTATGCTGATACTGGATGCTCCTAACTCACGTAGTAATTCTAATCCAAGGATCAAGGCCTCATATTCAGCCTGGTTATTGGTGCATGGGAAATCGAACTGGACTGACATGCCAGTCTTGATTCCTGATGGTGAAGTGACCACAATGCCAGCCCCAGATGCTTTGTCTGTTCGCGATCCATCAAATTGGAGGGTCCAGGGCTTCACGAATAATGATAACATCTCGATTTGCTGTGCTACTTCATCATCTATTTCGACACTCGGGTGGTCGGTGAGAAAATCGGCCAAGGCTTGGCCCTTCACAGCCTTTTGTGGAACAAATTGTAGTTGATACTCCATCAGGTGGATGGCCCATCGGCCTATCCGACCATGTACTACTGATCTCGAAAGCATGTATTTGACCACATCGACGCTACTGATTACAAGAACCTTTACCGGTAGCAAATAATGTCGTAGCTTGATACATGCGAAATATAAGGTCAGACACACCTTTTCGATCGGATGGTATCTTTGTTCTGTGTCACTCAAATGCCTGCTTAAGTAGTACACAGCTCGTTGGAGACCATTTTCGTCGTCTTGAGCCAAAAAGGCTCCAATGGTCTTGTCTGCTGCCGAAATGTAAAGCTTAAGCGGTTCTCCTTTTCGCGGCGGCATCATCACAGGAGGGGAAGTCAGAGCTTCCTTGATCTTATCAAATGCCTGCCCATCTTCTTCTGACCATTCGAAGTGGTCATGGTCTTTTAATTTCAATAAGGGTGAGAAAATCTTGGTTTTGCCTGCCAGGTTCGAAATGAACCTTCTCAAATAATTGACTTTTCCAAGAAACTGTTGAAGTTCTTTCTTGGTTCGAGGTGGTCGGGTGGCCAAGATGGCCTTTGCCTTGTTTGCTTCCACTTCGATTCCTTTCTTATGCACTAAGAACCCAAGAAAATGGCCTGCGGTCACTCCGAATACGCATTTCAGCGGGTTTAACTTCAACTGAAATTTTCTCATCCTGTCAAAGGCCTTAACCAGGTGCTCTAAATGCTGAGCAAAGCTGGTAGACTTAATGATGAGATCGTCGATGTAAACTTTGACGAAGTCATTCATGTAGTCATGAAAAATGCAATTCATAGCTCGCTGGTATGTAGCTCCAGCATTTTTAAGGCCAAACGGCATAACTTTCCATTGAAAGGTACTAATGCCCCCCGGGCATTGGAATGCCAGTTTCGGGATATCCTCTTCAGCTACGAAGATCTGATTGTATCCTGCATTGCCGTCGACAAGAGTTAAGTACTCATGCCCTGCAACGGCATCTATCATCATATCGGCCATTGGCATTGTGTACTCATCTTTCGGAGATGCCAAATTTAGATCCCTGAAATCTATGCAAATTCTCAGTTTGCTATTCTTTTTGATAACTGGCACGACATTGGCCACCCATTCGGGGTATCTGGCCACTTCGATGAAGTCTGCTTTAAGAAGCCTTTGAATCTCTTCTTTGATCAATATACAGACTTCGTCAGACATGCGTCGGAGAGGCTGTTTGCGTGGCTTAAACCCAGACAAAATGGGTATTCGATGTTCTACTAAGTCTCTGCTGAGACCGGGCATTTCATCATAGTTCCATGCAAAACAGTCTTTGTATTTTTTAAGTATGTTGATCATGGCCTCTTTATCTTCTGGGCTTAATAAAGCACTAATGTATGTGGGCCTATGATCATTTTCATTGCCAAGCTCCACTTCGATGACAGGATCTTGAACTTGAATCCTAACGTCATCGAGTTTTGCCGGAGCGGCATTCAATTCCTTTAGTGTGATCCCATCTGTCGAAGTGAGATCCTGATCGTGCTCATAAATTACATCCGCATTACAACTATAGTAATCGGAAAGGTCCTTGGCCAATAAGGCCAAAGTGTTATTTATTACTACTGATCCGGTGCAATCCGGAATTATTACAATTTTGTCTAAATCGATGTTATTCATGATCAATATTTTGAAAAGTAGAAAGCGGCCTTTCTTCGATGTTGCAAGGCCTGCTAACTTCCTTAGTGATTGCTACTTCTAAACTAACTGGCGCCACAGACGAAGTGGCACAAAGCGGACGGCCATATTTGTCCTGTCCGATAAACCTGTATGGTCCGACATTGTCGGAATAGTACCTAGCCTCTACTACATTCACATTGGCCGTAAACGGCCTTTCTTCCGCTTTCACTATTTCTGGCTCGTTCTCGCCATCTCCCAAATATACCAAAAACTGGTGTAAGGTTGAAGGGATGCACATGGCGGAATGGATCCAATCCCTTCCTAGCAAGGCATTGTAGGAAGTCTTCGCATCTATAACGAAAAGGGCAGAAGTGACTGTCTTACTCCCAATACTTACTTCGATTGGCAGTATCCCCATGATGTCTACTTTTCCTCCTGCAAAATTGCTGATCACCACATCTGTCTTGAGAAGATCATCCTTCTCCTTTCCGATGCGTCTCATGGTTTGGAGAGGCATGATATTCACTGCGGCTCCATTGTCAACCAGCATTCTTCCAGTAGGCTTGCCATCGAGATGGCCAGCCACGAAGAGAGGTTTTACATGTTTCGCCATACTTGGCGGCGGCTTCTGGAACAAAGCCTTGATCTCTTCGACTGTCCTACTCTTCTGGACTGTCTGTTCGGCATCATTTACAAAGAAAGCGACCGGTTCACTGTCATCCCAGACTTCATTGCTTTCACCTGTGTTACCCTGAGAATCACCGTTAGCATTAGTATCGGAAAGGAATGCCCATACCATGTTACATTCCATATTGATAGCATCGCCACTGGATGACGGTATGTCCGTGGTTTCCATTGGCAACTCCTTGTCGATCTGGTTTAGTTCTTCCATCTTCATGATCCATTCACTCAGATCATCCTCTCCGACATTGTTTGGAACAATGTTTTTTGATTCATCACTTTCTAGTATCATTGGGCCGACAATTTTTCTCTTCGATTGAATGTCGGTCGGGGTGATTTTCTGGCTTCTTAGCTCTATTGACATGACTGCCTTACCGTTGATGGGTCTCGTTGTTTCCCTTTTGAGTATTTCAGCTTCTTTCCGTTGCCTCAAATGTCTGCGATACTGTGTTCTCGTCATATCACGAGGACTTCTCCCGTTTGGGAACTTAGGATGTCTTACTGCCGTCCAACGTCCTTCCTGGACTGCTGGCGGTTTAATGAACCTGGAATGAACCGGTTCTCGAGTTGGTTCATGTCTTCGAGGTGGGCTAGAGGGTGCCCTCCTTTTATCACTTCTGTCAGTCCTTCGGGAAGGACTTCGATTTCTCTTATCCCGATTTTCTCGCAATGGATCGCCATTGGCGCAATGCCTCCCGAGCATGTGAAGGGGATATGGCACCATAGGCGGCTGTGGAACCATGGAAAAGCTGGCCATGGGATTGGCCCAAGGATAGTAAGCTCCCGCTGGATAGACCCATGGCATGGTTGCCATTTAGAAATGACATCTGGCACAAAGGCCTAATTGCCATCCTGACTGTGTCATTTCCTGCTCAGTTTGTTGGTTTTCCTTTTCGGCTGGGTCATCCTGAACGTTGACCATGTTTACTCCTTCCGCCTGGAATGGTTCTTTGTCAATTCCCATTTTCTTATTCATCCATTCCGGCAGAAAGCGCAACGTGCCGTTGTCTAGGCAGCTTTGAATCATCCACCTGAAAACCAAACAATCATTAGTGTTATGAGTCCACGTATTATGAAATTTGCAGTACACTTTGCCTTCCGGCTCTTTGGCCGTTGGCATTCTATGATCATTAGGTACTTTGATTTTGCCATCAGCCAATAAGTGATCAAAAATAGCTTCGATTTTTTAGACATCGAAACCATAGCGCCTCTCTGTTTCCGAATGAAACTCTGGTTTATTCAGCATGCTAGGAGGCATTTTGATGTGAGGCTGTAATGCCCTTGGTTTTATTAAAGCCGGGCAAACCGTGTTCTTTTGGCAAACGACTTGGGCTAGGCCCACTTCGTTCTCCCATTGTTCTTTTTCGACACTGACCAAGTCATCTTGGACTTCGGCTAGGCCTACTTGATAATGAGTGGCCTTGCCGTGATGACTTCTTCGATTTTCTTCTTTCGAAAGTTTTTCATATTCAGTGACATGCCTAATTAAGTCAAAAATCGATGCGAATTGTTGGCCAAACATTTTCTTTTTCAATTCGAGGTGCATGCCTCCTATGGCCAAACTTATGTAGCTTTCTTCGGCCATGATCACTGGGCAAAAGTGTCTGGCCCGGACGAATCTTTCCATGTATTCCTCGGCTGACTCCTCGGGCATTTGTCTCATATTGGTTAACTCCGAAATGGATACCTCAGGGCGTAGTCGATAGAAATGACTATGAAAAAGATTCTCCATAGTTGGCTAGTCGGGTACAGACCCAGGTCTAGGTCTGATATACCATAAAAAAGCTTCTCCAGTTAATGAATTCGGAAATAAACGTAATTTTAGGTTTCCGTCCATTCCGATCTCTCCACATTGTGTGGTGAATTTGGCAATATGTTCAATGGTGGTTTGTGACCCATCCCCGTTAAACAAAGTAAAAACTGGGATCCTGAACCCTAGGGGAAAAGGAATCGTGTCAATATGAGGGGGATATGGGCGAGAATACTTGGGTGGCGAGGTTGACCGTTTATGCCTTGCCAACTCCTGTCGCAACATTTCCTGTATCTCTTGTCGAGACACGGCTGAGTTGTCATTTCGATTCGTGGTAGGCTGGGGTCTTTCCGCCACGTGTGGCATTGGATAGGGAATTTCAGGTCCGTCGAAATGATCCCGGGAGCCTGATCCTTCTCCTTCCAAGAGTATTCCTCTGGATTCGAACGCCACTCTTTTGCCAGTGTCCATGTTGGGGTATCTTCCACGGCGATCATTACCTCCAATATTTAATCGTTCAGGCCGTGCATCGGCAAGGTCAGGCCTGTGTCGTTGTTCGGCCTCATTTCGTCGTGTAGGTTCTCTCATCGGTGGAATGTTGTCCATTCTTGCCACCACGCTGCGCAAGTTTATTCCATAATGTGGATCTGTTACTCGGAGTGATTCTAACATGGAGGCCATTTGTTCGGCCCTCTCCGATTCTTCCTTACGTTGCTTTTCTATCATCTCTTGGAATCTGCGGTTGGATTCCAAGATCCACTTTTCCATCACATATAATGCGTCTTCGCCACAATTGGCCACTCTGGCCAGCAAGGTGGGTGTTTCTTGAATCGGCGCCTCTTCAGGCGCTTTCTGATTTCGCTCGAGCCTGTCAATGATAGCCTGAATGTTGGGAGGTGGATTATGTCCACTCATCTCTTCGTTCTGATCACTGGCTGCCTCGCTTCCATTGTCTGAACCGAGGTCAGCTCGAGTTTGGCTCCTTAAGCGTGGTGGTGCCATAGCTTGCTGTTTATGAATTTTGATTTTTAATTTTTTGTGATTTTTCAATATAGAATGCAAGTATGCAATTGACCGAAATAAAACGTGCTTTCTAAGACCTAAATGTTGACAAAACCTTTTCGAAAATTGAAGTGCTGTCCCACTGGGCGTGCCAGAAAGAATTGTTTGCATAAATTTTCTCCGACCGCACCGAAGTGGCCGCTCAGTGTTCGAACCTGCTGAGTTCGATTGGAAAACAACCAATTCGAAGTGAGCTTTATCGTGTTCGGGTGCGGGCGTGCTAGTGTGCAGGAGCACACAAGTGGAAGTCTTGTGTTTCGAAGTGAAAAAGTGCAGTTCGAAGTGAGAACAAAGATGTAGTACAGTTCGAAATGAAAGATGCAATGCGCCCAAGACTTCTATCTGAAAAACGACTGAATCGGAGTAGGCAAACACTACCCCTGAGGTTCTACTTGCCTACAACTAAATGTAGGACTTAACCATTCAGCACTCTCAAAATCGAAAAGGGTCAAAAAGTTTAAATCGAAGAGAAAATAAATTCGAAGACGATGGCTACTCGCCAAATGGACTTTACAGGACTCGACTACAAACACACGCATTGATGACTCGGGCCATATCTATGGCAGAAATGCATTGAGCAGTCCCTAAGAACTCTAGCTACAAATCGGCCACATTGATGACTCCGGCCATATCTACATGTATATGTCTTCAGAGGCTGATCACTCCGACGAGCATTGATTGACTCCGTCTGTACTCCTCTTCATGCATGCGCTCGATATGAATGCTGGGTACCACTCCGCCGCATTGATATCTCACCTCGAACCGGGCCCAATCCGAGTGAGTGATGGCCACGACTTCGTGACGTTACGAAATGAGTGCATTGATATCCTCACTTCGAGCCGAATGAGGTATGGCTACAAACACCCCATAGCGGTTTTCTACCTACTTGAACTAAAGCTATTCTTGAAATCAGAGAAGTGTGGACTTCTTGATTGAGAGAGTTGTGTTGATTGTTGATTGGCGTTGTCTGTTGATGTCCTTCAAATGATGAATCCAGCTCCCTTTTATAGGCTCCAAGCTGCAGCTACATCCCTTTATTTTTGGAGTTGGATGACTTCAAAAGACTCGATGGATGGACCTCCTTATTTGTTGCTATGACAGTTGTGCCATATCATTTGAATTCTAAATTTCAGCAACGCATGGCTTTATTTTAGGCATGTGCAGATGCCTATTTTTAGCCATTTCCTAACAACCCCTAATTGTGAGGGATTTGAATTTAAATAGATTATTATATTTATTTTATTTTATATTTTTGGCTGATTGGGCCATGGGCCGTTATTTCATTTCGGCCTGAGCCTCGAACATGGGCTATGTGGACGCGTCGAAGTGGCCTGTGCCTAATTAATTCATTTCGGTGTGGCGAAAAGGACTCAATATCGGCCCACTCCGAATCTAATTAAAAAATTAATTTTGGGCCCAAACAACCTCTAAACGAGAAGAGTTAACGAATCCAGAGACTATGTTGTGATAAAATCAAAATAGAGATAGTAAATCAACTGTTGAATGGGAGAATGAACGTACGTACAGATATATTAATTCTTATTTGTCCCATCCTCCCAACAACTTTAATAAGGTTCTCCCCCACCCATCTTCGTTCATAATGCATACCATTTTCTTTGGTTAAATTTGTAGTTTAGTATTACTTTTTCGAACCTGATGTTTTCTAGAGAAAGATAAGGTATATGGGCAAAATCTTATTTTGCTATCAAAAGTAATTACATTAAATATTTCTATGGGGAAAAGTTTTCTCATTTACAAGTCCAATCCAACCCAAAATCCTTTCTTACAAATCAAGGTACCAATTTCATAACTCTTTACCGGCTGTGGCACGATTGCTATCAGAAAATTATTATTAGTGAAAGGCACCGATTTTGCTACACCCACCTCCCCAATCATCATAGCTCCAAAAATAGTACCTTTGGTGTAATTATCACTTGCAACTTTTTTATGGAGTGGGGCTTCTCGCTAATATTGTGCATTAACAAGTAGTGATGTTTAGGGTACAAGAAAGGGTGGAACCAGTGGAAAATCTTTAGCATTGACTAGTCTTGTCACGAGTTAAGAAGATGTTGCAACCTTTATATTAAATTGACATGACTTGTCACTACATGTAATGCATTGATAGCGTTTGCATAAATTTTCAGCACTCACGTCGACGTGGTCGCTCAGGATTCAAAATCGTTGGGTTCGATGGGAAAGTAGCGAGTTTGAAGTGAGCTTTTGTGTTTGGGTGCGGGCGTGCCAATGTACAAGAGCACACAAGTGGAAGTCCTGTTGATTCAAAGTGAAAAAGTGATGCGCCTAAAACTTCTATCTAAAAAACGATTGAGTCGGAATAGGCAAACACTACCTCTAAGACTCTAATTGCCTACAACTTAATGTAGGACTTTACAATTTAGTACTCTAAAGATCGTGGAGGGTCTAAAAGCTTGAATCGAAAAGAAAATATATTCGAAGACAATGGCTACTCGCCACGCGGACTTTATAGGACTCGACGGCAGACACATGCATTGATGACTCGGGCCATATCTATGACAAAGATGCATTGAGCAGTTCCTGAGAACTCTAGCTACAAATCGACCACATTGATGACTCCGGCCATATCTTCCTGTGGATGTACTCAGAGATTGTTCACTCGGACGATCATTGATTAACTCCGTCTACACTTCTCTTCATGCATGCGCATGATATGGATGCGGGGTACCACTCCGTCGTATTGATATCTCACCTCGAATAGGGCCCAATCCGAATGAGTAATGGCTACGACTTTGTGACGTTACAGAATGAATGCATTGATATTCTCACTTCAAGCCAAATGAGGTATGACTACAAAAATTCAAACAACGGTTTTTTTACCTACTGAACTAAAGCTAATCTTTGTTCATTTAGACTAAAAATTAGAGAAGTGATGGCTTCTTGATTGAGAGAGTTGTTGTTGTGTTGATTGATTGTTGTTGTCCTCAAATGGTGAATCCAACTCCCTTTTATAGCCTTCAAGATGCAACTGCATTCTTTTATTTTTGGAGCTGGATACCTTATTCCGACTTGGCCATTCGAAATGGATGGCAGCCCTTATTTCTTGGACATGGCAGTTATGCCATCTTATCTGGATTTCAAATTTCCAGCAACACCTGCCCTTTATTCTAGGTATGTTTAGGTATAACTATACCTTATCCTTATCTTATTTGTTATTCCTATCTAACAACCCTTAAAAGTAAGGGATTTGATTATTACATTTATCTTATTTTCCTATTTCCTATTTTTGCTGAATGGGCTATGGGTCTACAATTCATCCAGGCCCGGGCCTCTTACATGGGCTTGGTCCACTTGCGTCGAAGTGACCTGGGCCTTGTTAATGTTATTTCAGCATGGCGAAAAAGACCAAAATCAGCCCACTCCGAATTTATATAAGAATTCATTTTCTGGGCCCAAACAGATAGCTTTGCAATGATAGATCAACATTGGTTTGTCAATTATAGCTTTTCAATTAAGATCAAATGGATATGTTGATTGTAACTTTTAACAAAACATTTGGGAACTTAGTCAAACAAGTTTATAATTGTTTCATAACTACGACTTGCTTGTTATCTTCACTCTCATCAAATTCAAAGTGTATTATTCACTATATTTTTTGCATCCTTCACTCTTTTCAACCTATCTTCGTTATCTCTTCACTCTCTCTTCACCACACTTTGATATGGAGACATGTATCAATCCAATAACTCTATTTGGTACGATAATCTCAAGATTAGAATGATACACATGAGTTATTTTGCTACATTTGCGTATTTTCTTTATGAAGTGATTAATGCCGTTGGCTTAGATTGAAATAGTTACACACTAAACATATTTGCTGCTTATTTTGTCTATAAGAAAACTCTTGCATAGAGAGATTCGGAGATAAAAGATGACTAGTTGTTTGCATAAATTTTCTCCGGTCGCGCCGAAGTGGTTGCTCAGGGTTCGAACCGGCTGAGTTCGATAGGAAAATAGTCAATTCGAAGTGGGCTCTTGGTGTTCGGGTGGGGGCATGCCAGCGTGCAGGAGCACAAAAGTGGAAATCTTGTGGTTCGAAATGAAAAATGATGTGGTGCGCCTAAGACTTCTATCTGAAAAACGACTGAATCGGAGTAGAAAAACACTACCCCTGAGGTTCTACTTGCTTACAACTCAATGTAGGACGTAACAATTCAACACTCTCAAAAATTGAAAAGGGTCTAAAAGCTTTAAATTGAAGAGAAAATATATTCGAAGACGATGGCTACTCGCCACACGGACTTTTATAGTACTCGATTACAGACACACGCATTGATGACCTGGGCCATATCTATGACAAAAATGCATTGAGCGGTCCCTAAAAACTCTAGCTACAAATCGGCCATATTGATGACTCCGGCCTTATCTACCTGTGGGTGTATTCAAAGGCCGATCACTTCGACGAGCATTGATTGACTTCGTCTGTACTCCTCTTCATGCATGCGTTCGATATGAATGCTGGGTACCACACCGTCGCATTGATATCTCACCTCGAATCTTGCCCAATTTGAGTGAGTGATGGCTATGACCTCGCGACGTTATGGAATGAGGGCATTGATATCCTCACTTCGAGTCTAATGAGATATGACTACAAACACTCGTAACGGTTTTCTACCTATTGAACTAAAGCTAATCTTTGTTCATTTAAGCTAAGAAATCAGAAAAGTGTTGACTTCTTGATTGGAAGAGTTGTGTTGTGTTGATTGATTGTTGATTGCTAATGATCCCTCCAAATGGTGAATCCAGCTCCCCTTTATAGGTTTCAAGCTGCAACCGCCACCCTTTATTCTCGGAAACACCTATCTTATTCCGGCTTGGCCACTTGATATAGATGGCCGCCCGCCCTTATTTCTAGGGTATGGCGGTTAAGCCATGTCATCTGGATTAAATTTTCAGTAGCTCATGTCCTTTGTTTTAGGTATATTCAGGTATAACCACTAGCCTTATCTTTATTCAGTTAGTTATTCCATCTAACAAACCCTTAAAATAAGGGATCTGATTATTCCCATATTTCCCTCTATTTTATATTCATGCTGATTGAGCCATGGGCCGTGATTCCACCTCGGCCTGGGCCTCCATCATAGGCCTCTGTGTATGCGTCGAAGTAACCTGGGTCTTATTAATTAATTTCATCTCGGCGTAGCGAAAAGGGCCAATATCAGCCCACTCCGAATCGACAAAATTTTTTTATTTTTGGGCCCAAACACTAGTTCTTGTCTTTTATTACGATTCTACGAACAAATCTTGAGGATATTCAAATGTGTTGAAGCACAAGAATTACCATAGTCCATCTAATGACATGTCATTACCTAAAGAATTGGACGTGTATGTCCATGCTCACACAAGATTGACATATGATAATTGAAAGGCATCAAAATATTAATGTGAGCAAATACCAGCCAAGCCCACCCAATTATGGCTAACCAATACACAAGATATACTACAGTTTATACAACTAGCTTGCAGAGCCCTCAACAAATTATGAGGTAGGTCTTCCAAAAGATTATGTCTCACAACCAATCTTGAACAAAATAGTTTACATTTAGTTTGTCCTTATTTTTTTAACTGGTATTTAAACTGATAATAAAAATACCAACAAGTTTCCAAAGCAAAGCAACTGCACTTAAATGTATTTTACATAGCACAAAGATTTTCACTTCGCAACAAATGTATTAATATACTCAGATTTTAAAAGAAAAGTTTTTGATTTAATTTAACCCCACCTTCTTAGGCACATCTCATTCAACAACTTTATTTATCAAGATTTGCTTAACATGAATATCAAATGGCAGGAACCCTTTAGAGCTAACCACCTTATAACTAAATCAATTATTAGCCAAATAATCTATGTATATTATAAAAGTGTAAATAGCTTAGGATTTTCTACGTTTCTTCTAAAATAACCTTATACAATAATAACAAACACCATTACTTAAAGGTCTTTAGGTAATTTAAAAATTAAACATTAGATTTTTTAAATGGACACTAAACAAATCAAATATCAAAATTATGAATAAAAACTGGGACTTCTAATTAGACTATAATATTTAAGCGACACCGGCCAAGGAAAAAAAAAAGAAAAAGAAGATGAAGAAGTAGCTAGCAATGTCCATTGCTCTCTTTCAATCCGTTGTACAAAAGAAAAATTATTAAGCAAATTGCAAACTATTTGTAATGTATTAACTTCATTGTAAAATAATCATCTAATATGATACAAAAGAATGACTTTTCATTGAATTTTTTAAAACTAATAATAGTTGGAGTGACTTAAAATTAATTATACCTGTTTATTTACTTATTTCAAGTCGTGGTAAACAATAATTTGAAATATGTATAGAATTACATAGTTTCACTAAATCATTGATAAAAACGATGGGTTTATTGTTAATTAATATCATATGTTGCCAGCTTATTTACAAAGATATAAATGTATATACTATATTTTTGGTATAGGTTTTACAAAGATATAAATATGATAAATATAAATAATACATCTAAATGCAAACTTTAAAAGCATGATGAAATATTAAATGAAGAAAAATTTGGCAAATTCTTGAAAATGAAATAACACTTAAAATTGCTACAAAGAATCCCACCACTTCTACATTAATGCTATTAAAAATGAGTAGAAATAATCCGTATATTTTTCTGCGATAATTATATTATATATTTAAAATTTGTACAAATAAAATAAAAATTCACAAGTTAAAAGTTCAACACACTTACAAATTTTAAACAAGTAGAACATTGAATTCTTAGATAGTCATGAAAAGATGCTTTAGGACCAGTTTAGATAGGCTTAAAAAAAAGTGATTCTCGAGTTATATATGCTTTTTATAGTAGAGTATTTTTTTTCTTTTTAACCCAAGTAGTTTAGTATTTGAATGCAGTAGTTAAAAGTGCTTCAAGGTACTCTTATTTGAAGTTACTTTGAAGAACTTCTAACAAAAGTCGCCTTTGAGCTTTTTTCTAACTTCCTTTCTTTAAAAAAAATGACAATCAAACACAATTTTTTTACTAAAGTACTTGTTTTCAAAAATTAAATGTTTCTCTTCTAACCAAAACTGGTCCAAACAAGCTCTTAATAGCTTTCTCTTTCAAAAGGTGCTTGGGCATGGTAGTGGATTAGGTGTAGGATTACTCTATATATGAGGCAATCGAGATAAACCAGTGGAGAAGGTGGCGTGGGTGGAAGCGGTGGCGGTTTAGATTGTTGTTAAGATAGTTCCTATAACATGGGAGGAGGATTTAGTGGCAATAGCAGATGAATAAAGTGTGGTCTCTGTGAAGATTGGGCAAGGTGGTAGTGCATGTATAGTGATGAAAACTATGAAAGATCCAGCGAGAAACACAGACATGATAAGGCACTAGATATAATGGCAATAATTAATGTAATTAAAATATGCTTCTATTTTAACCCCATGAGAAAAACCTCTTAAATATAGAATGTTGTTATGTTGATGTGGGTTGGAATTTGATGAGGTCGAGATCGAGGAGAGTAAGGATCTTGATGGATAAGTTCGAGTTGAAGGGAAAGACTTTGATATGCTAAAATAGTGAACAAATGTGACCAAGTTGGTTAGCCCCTAATTAAAACTCTTTGATATTTAAGTAAGTGTCAAAGTAAGTTAATTCGAGGATAATTTGACAGAGCTTCAAGAGTACCACACGTGTTTACCAAATATAATAAATATTGGGAATATTTATAGTAGAGAGTTTTGTGAGAGACGTACACTTTTTTTAGAGTGTTTTTTATGATTCAATATGAACCAAGTAAAAGTTAAGACATTTACGTTAGTGGTCAATCGTATAGCCATGTACACAGGCTAAAGTAAGATGAGTTACATATTGTGCCCCCAATATGAATACCGTCAAGGAGGTGATATCAACCTAGAGTTTATGATGCTCCAAAGTGATTGAAGGGACACGTCGGTGGCATGGGTTAAATCATCCCCTATCACATCAAATGTGATGCACTCAATAATACATAATTTGATTATTAATTAAAGGAGACACAAATACAATGAGAAGTAAGAATGTTATTCAAACTATTATGTATTTGTTACTTTATTCATATAACATCTACTTACCTTATGGCTAAAAATTAAGTCAATCAGATTTATCGCAAGAAAGATTATGTGAGAAGACATGGAAATAATATTATAAGAATTATAGTAACTAAATATGATGTTATACTGTACACACATGAATGAAAGAATTTTAAACTATAAGAACATTTTATTCAACATAAATATTCTTACAAATATATAAAAGATACATTTTACTAAAAAATATGCATGTACAAAATATTTAATTAGTACTCTCTCTGTTTAAATTTTAATAAAAATACATATAAAATATAACTAAATCATAGAATTTGGGGATGGAAGCGCCATCGGTTTCTAGCAAAAAGATATTATTAAATAATATGAAAACATTAATTAACTATGCATACTAAATAATGAGATATTTATGAACCGACCTTAACTCAGTTGGTAGAGTGGAGGACTATAGTAGTATCATAGCAATCCTTAAGTTGCTGGTTCAAATCCAGTACGTCGGAAAATTCTTCCCTCAAAAAAGAAGTAACAAGGTAATTTTTTTTTAATTATAATAGTGATTTTTGCAAGGTTAATATCACAAACTTATAATAATGTATGATGACAATATAAATTTTATTATAAATCATCAGAATAATTTTTTTCTTTTGTCGTTAAATTTTAATTATGCATCAACAACTCATTAATTATGGGAGTCTTTTAGTTAAATTAACCTATAATCAAGGCTATCAATTCATTTCCTTAACCTATGTGCAATAACCTTCAACGACAACAATTGTAGGACAAAGGTAGTATATTTTTTGGGTTGACACTTAAAAAATATATTCAAAATAATTGTGAAATATATTAAATACGTATTCAAAATTAAGAAATAAATATATTAAATAATAATTAATATATATTAGATAAATATATAGATTCTTTAAATGTATGCATATCTGTATATGTAAATAGTGAAAGTAAGTAAAAGTTGCTACAATGTGTTATTAAAATTACAAACACTATACCTATGAAGTGTTTGGGATTGTTTTTGCTTTGGGAGAAGTTGAAGTTGTTGAAAAAATTGAAAAAAACAATTTAGTAAAAGTGGATAGTATTTGAAACTAAAAGTGAGAATCAATTAAAAGTTGGCAGTTGATAGTTTAAAAAAGTTCAATTTATTTATGAAAATACCAATAATTACTTTTAAGCTCATAGAAGTTGTTTCCCCATAGCTTCTCTTCTGCTGCTTTTTCTCTACTTAATTTAAGTAAAAGTTATCCAATTAACCAAAGTGCTTTTTTAAAATAATCCCAAACACCGTCATATATTTTTCTATATTCATTTGCAATATTGTTATTTTGACAAATTAACTTGAGTAACTTGCATATAAAGAAAAACTAACTATAAACAAATATTTCTAAAGAATTAAAATAATCCCTTATAATTATTAATATAATAGCTCATAATAATATGGTAAACCTAATAATTTTATTAGGTTTTATTCATTTTTTTTTATCAAGAAGTTTTTATTGATTGATAGTATTCATCTAAAAGAATTAAAATACTTGAAATGTATTTAAACTAAACCTCAATTAAATAATTTTTTTTTTTGAAAAAAAAAATACGGTCTGGCCTTAGTCGCCATGCGCAAACCGCTTTCTATGTAATAGTTATCTAAATGATCCTTTGCCCAACTGTGGATACATTCCTTTATTTCATGGAATCTGATCCTTTCTTTCTTGTTTTAACTTGTTTAATTTTGTTTTATATTATTCAAAATTATTAAAAAAACAATAAAAGTCTCTGAACTTTTTATGGCTGCGATTTGAACTCCTTAAGTCAATACGGTTTCTAATTCGATCCCCAAATTTAGAATATTTTACAGTTATATTTCGAAATAATCTCCTAGTGCCCACTATATAGTTTAAAATCACTCCTAGCTATATACAATTTCAATTTGACCCAAATTGACTTCTATGAATGAGGTAGATTTTCAATGAAATAAATCTATACAGTAGCATATATCTCACCTACTACCAATGTTCTGAAAATCGGACCGGACACCAAACCGACGGTCTTACCGATTACTGGTTCGACCACCGGTTCAACTAGTGTGATGTCATAAATATGTAATAATTATTAAATTAATTTTTTTATATAAAAAAAATAGAGAAAGAAAACCTAATAATAATAATAATAACCACCAAACAAGAAATTTACCTTACGATTTAATAAAAATTCAATTCATCATTCATCTTAAAAATCTAACTCATCATTCATCCCAAAGTTGAAAGCTAACAAATGTGAAATAACTATTAACAAGATAATTCGAAAAACACGTCTGGTCGAATCTTACATCCAAATCCAAATAAATCCAAATGAGATTAAACAACGTAAAACAAGATTAATCAACATAAATCATCCAAGTAATATATCCAAACTAGACTTACATGAATGCACTACAATTTTTGTTATATTGAAACTCATTTTACATCATAATAAAAATTATAAATCAAACTTTTACATCATAAATAAACAAAAAAAATGCCATCAAAATCAAAGTAAATAATAGAAATAACTGATTCATTGGCTACAATCAATTAACCCACAAAACCCAAATCAATTAACCTACCATTGTTCAACGCCAACAAAAATAAAAGAAAAGGAGTTGTTATTTATTTCATATGGTACGTAGATATTATCCAAGTTGAGGGATAAGCAACTTAAAAAGGTTAGCAGGTGAAGGACTGTGCAACAGAAGACAAAGATAATAGGGGTGAAATTGGGGGAAAAAAAGAAAAAATTGAAAAACAAAAATAACCTTACCTTACTAGCACCAGCACCAGCAGCAGGCAGGCGGCATGATAGTGGACTGGACTTGATCGGCGGCGGGAGCAGCGAGGCGCAGCGGGGTTGACAGGAATGGTGGCTAGGGTTTTGTTCTTACAGGAAGAAAAAATAGAGGCAGAGAGACGAGATTTTTAGACTTCAGTTTTAACTTTTAGACTTTAGTTTTAGACTTTAATCTCAAAAAATAGGAAAAAAAAACAAAGTTGAACGGCCCGCAGAACCGGCCCACAAACCGGGACCGGTTCGACCGGTTTTTCACCAGTTTTGTCTAGTTCCAGGCGGGCCGAGTCACCCCCGGTTTCTGAGGGCAGTTCGGACCAGACCAGCTGCCGGCCACCGGTCAAACCGACCGGTCCGGTCTAGTTTTGAAAACATTGCCTACTACCAAGACATATTCTCCAAATACTTCTCCGGAAACAACCAAAGCAACACCAAACATAGCCTAATCACGAGAGTCCGTCTTGCAACTTTCTCATTCATATCCCCAGGACCCCATCACCCCACCATACCCTACATTCTTATCAATCCTTCGTTTTTATCAATCTCATGCACATCCTATATCTTTAACAATCATCCACATATCTTGCAATCTTTCCTGTGCATGTCCCACATTCATGACACATATCATGAATAATGTAAACCAAAGTATCTTCATTTTAATCTAGCTTAGAATAAGAGATATGGTTGGCATTCGCATATACCATTATAAATATCATATTTAGATGTTAAACTGTAAATACTTTCCATATCTTTCAAAGTACCGCAGTACATTCAAGAAAAATTAGATCTAATATATAGTAAGATATATAGAATTGCTACAGTTGTGTACCTGATAAAGGATAAGTACTCTTTATCTACCTCTTGGGGTAATTCTTGTAGCCCAGGTTCTTCAATATATATTTCCCTAAGTCCCATACAAATTTACAGCAGTGAGCAACCGTCGATCAAATATGACTTACTCTTTCAATGTATTCTTTCCCAATATGGACAACTCCATTTCAGCTAATTGTCCAACCCAGATACAGGAGTTTCCAAATTACCATATTACTTTCTTTACTTTCAAAGTTGACACAAAAATAGAGACAGTAATCAAACAGGGGACTTCATATCTGATCAAATGAAATTAGCATTGGTCCCCTGATAACTGCCTATTAGAAATCACTTTTTTTCACAATCCATATCTGGACTGCACACACAAATTCTAATGCAAAGAGTGTGTGTGTGTGTGTGTGAGAGAGAGAGAGAGAGAGGGATCCATCAAAATGGATAGAAAGCACACAACTGGAATGCTGAAAATCCAGTGTAGAACACAACTCGTGAAGGATTTTTTGCACACCTGAAAGCGCGTTCTATCAGTTCCGCAGCCAAAAGTTTAATCAGGAGAAAACTAATCAATACATAAGCAATGCACTATAAATTAATTTGCTGTCATGATGCATACAAGAAAAATATATTATGATGGGACAACTTTGCTTATACCTTCCAAATCTGTTCTGGTATATCATACTTCTCCATTAAATAGCAAACTCAACTTCCACCAAGCTAAAATGTTTTAGTCCTGCCACAATGCTAACAAACAAAAATCAAATACATATCAGGACATAAAAACAAGAAACATAACAAAAAAGGTAAAAAGTCAGACATGCTACAAACTTAAAATGGTAAACTTCACAGTTACTCCTCACATTTTTAATTTTCTACTTTAAAAGAATAATTTTCGTGCATAGAACGTGGCACACACTAGTATGTATATAATAACAAATTTCCTAAAATATATTGGCATAAATAGAAGTAAAACAAAAGTTCATCATCATAATTGTGACGGAATTCTTCTATGAGCAATTACAACACTATGTGCTTTTGGAAAATAATACATTTTATAGAGACATTTAAAATAAGAACACGACTTTGAACGTATATAAACTGCATTATTCAACTAATTTTCACAAAATCTAACCATTAGATCATTTTCTTTTTAGCTTCTTATATTTTTCAATATATAAGCAAAATAACTTCACGTGTCTGAAGTATATCGAAGATCTAAGAGAATTTTTTAAATATAGTCGTGCGTCACAAACGTGCTTCGTATGTACGAATAATACCGCAAATATTAATAGAAGTTCTAGTGTAGGGTTGATAGAACTCTTCAATTTGGATTCACACAAATCACAATTTTCTATCTTAAGAGTCATGTACCGGACTCTTTACCCTTACCCATGAAAAGAACATATCTTGGACTGCCGGCGACCAATATACGTAGATAGCAGAAATAGAACTCTTCAATTTGGATTCACACACATCACAATTTTCTATCTTGAGAGTCATGTACTAGACTCCTTACCCTTACCCGTGGAAAGAACATGTATTTGATCGTCGACAACCAATACACACGTATATACTACACACGCCCACCTTGGGGCTCGAACCCACGACCACAAGGTTAAGAGCCTTGCGCTCTACCGACTGAGCTAGACGGGCTTGTAGTTTTGGGATATTATGTCTCTTAATTTTTTTTGCACACTACGACTTTGAGAGATTTTACTAAGGTCTTTTATATTCCTTCAATATGTTTGCCATTTTATTCATTTTTATAATACAATTTTCGAATTAAATTAATCAACTATACACAATCTATACTATTATATGAAACAAGAGTCTTTCACAGCAACGATCTGTGAATTCATATTGTGCTTTCTATCCCATTTTCCATCACCATTTCCTTCTCACCACACATTTTCCTTTTCCTTTTCCTTTTCACTTTTGCAATCAATATTTTGGCCCCATTCTCGTCACACTATTAAGTATATTTGTTAACTCCTTTGTTTTGTTATTTTAATTAGCATCCATAAGTTTATTGCTATCTTAAAATATTATATATTTCATTTATTGAAATTCAAATGTACTAATTGAGCTGGTCATATGTAAGTTTTGCATATTTGAAATAGATTTTTTCTTTCACATGCATCGAGCGTGCCGCCAACACCTATATTGATATAAAATAAGCGTTTGAATGTCCATACGATCATTAGCAATGAGTCTGACTTACTAATACGGCAAATTGCAAGGAAGTTTACATCAATCGTCAATGGATTCTTGTTTTCTTCACTTCACGAATTCACAATTTTTTATTACGGAATATGTAATATAAATTCAATGATTACACCGTTGAGGTCTCGCAATAAATTCCCAGGACGAAGTTGGAATAGAAGGATGCACTAGTGGTCTAGTGGTAGAATAGTAACCTGCCACGGTACAGACTCGGGTTCGATTCCCGGCTGGTACAACAGTTGGCAGTGAAGACAGATTCTGCGTTGAAATGTGGGTTCGGGTTTACCCACTCGTCTGAACACTGGATGAATAATTAGGCGCATCTAAGCCCCTCCTCTTGTTTTGTGGATAAGTGCTTTAAAAAGCAAGCCATTCATATTTTACCTATTTAATGGAACATTTCAAAATTCTGTAAAAATTCAATATGCTCAAAAGAGTGTTACCAAATATATAATCATATAGATGGAAAGATGTCTACTCAAATTCTATAGTCTCATGCTTTCATTTCATGAAAACCAACAACTGTTTATACCCTATTTCTTTTTCCTTATTTTAAGACGAATAGAGAGGATTTCGTCGACAACAGAGGGTCAAAAAGTGACAAGCATGCCGTTGCCATGGAACGAACTCGGGTCGCCCGCGTGACAGGCGGGAATACTCACCACTATACTATAAAGACTTGATAATAGTTGTAGAAGGCTCCACTGGCTACAAACCTTCAATTGGGGCTCAATTTTGAATTCATTTGAATTTTTTATTATTTTACATTTCTGAAGTTTTTTGTTGGGCGAGTATTGAAATTTTAAATTCATTGATTTTAAAAGATTAATGCCAACTATTTTGAATTTAAATAAATAAAAAAAAGGCTAACTAAGATTTTAGGAATTAAATACCGCTTATGATTAGTTTACCTTGTCAAAAATGATTTCTCATTTAATTTTGAAAATTGAATAACCAAATTTAGGCCTGCGAACATAGGAACCAATTGGTGTTGATAGGTCGAATTCAAACCGTATTTCACATTACAAAAAAAATCGCTTTTTTATTTGTCAAAACCCAACACAACACCCCTTCCTCTGCCCGACATTGTAAGAGTATTTTATCATTTCCAGTTGATACACTTTTTCATATTATAGTTCCTACACTTTTCTTATGTGACACCCCAACACCTCTAGCTAATTATGAAAACATATATTTTATAACCATCTCACAAAAACATGCTAACATATAACGTGATGAAACCAAACATGCGTACTAATATTGAAAAGGGAGGTTTACGTAATTCGTTTATTACATATACACATCATATACACAAACTTAACTACCAAGTTTCGAGCACAACCTATACATAACTAAATAAACGCCTCGAAGCATCCTCATACATCTTCCTCATTCCTGTCTTCCGGTGTCTCAAATGCAGCTAAAAACATAATAGGAAACAATGTCAACATATACACATGTTGAGTAGAAATTCGCATAGAACATGAGGTGTTCGTGTGAAATTGCATATTGTCATAAGAACGCATAAAACCATATAAATTTCAGCTTTGATAAAATCACATAAATTTTGGCTCGCAAGAGCATCACATTCCAACACATTGTTACCAATTTTCCACCTCGACGGGTGGCTACCTTATCTCGCCGTGCCGTAATTCAATTCCAACCGATACTCCCATCCCAACCAAAACACACCGTTGGTCATATCTCGAGTATATGCCGAAATCCTATGACCCACAACTAATACATGGAACACTCTGTCCATGCAAGATGGGAATAGGACATGGATAGCGAAAACTGTTTTAAGACCGGCAAGCCCATTGCCGCCCGGCCGAACTCTAGCCCCATCTACACCAAAAACACATACGGCCCTTATACACACAATTCCAACACATTTGAATTACAATTTCAACACAGTACAAACTGTTTTGCCTCAAATTCAGCATAGAGTACCAAAATTTTCAGTTTTGCACAATCGATATTTACGACTACGAGCAGAAATTTCTAGCCTTCAAACTACTAACATTCCAGCTTTAAAACCTACTGTAAATCCACACATATATTCCCAAGGTTGTAAAATAGACTTTTAGCTGATAAAATTTTGAATTTCTAGCTTATGAGACCTGGAATTTTTAGACTGCGACGCGAAACGTTTTAGCGCGCAACTTTTGAAATTTTCAGATTTCGTAACTCAAAATTCCAGCTTTGAAAAACCTGTAAATCCAACTTATTTTAAACTGAATTTACAGTTTTAAAACCAGGTTTTCAGTTGGGAATTTTTAGATGTTCCAGCCTTGCAAAAATCGAATTTTTCAGCTTCAAAAACAATATTTTTTCAGCATATGCACAACTTGAATTTTAAGCTTGGAAAACTTAAAATTCTAGCTTCTAGCACATATATAAGACTCTAACAAGATATAAAACATGATAACATAGAATTCAAGCATCACTTTAGCATAATTGCAACAATTTCCAGCATGCTTATTCAAGAAATTTAACCTAACATGCTCAGAGAAACATCATAAACATCATATGCACCTATATAGCTAACAAATCTTGTATTCTCTTGGACCCAAGATGGAAACCAACTTGTGGTGACCTCCTAGGTTTAATAGGGGAGATAAAATGCTAATAGTTTGATAAAAACCTAACTCTAGCTCATGCCATAGGCAAATTTCTACCTTGATGTCTTTCTTGCCTTTGTAGGGTTTGAAGAAGGGAAAGTGTTTGAAGTTGTGAGAGTGTTTGAAGGTTAAAGGATAGTAGGGAAAAGTGTAGAAATGGAGGGATATAGTGGCCGGTTTCTGTGTGTGTGTGTGTGGTGATTTTTGTGTTTTTTCTAAATAATATTACATATATGCTATTAAGAAAAGATATGATTAAAATAACATTAAGTCCTTTTCCCAATTAATACCCTAATTGGCCAAGTATAAGGTCCAAAATAGCTTAAGCGTAGCTCTACATCAACAAGAGTCATCCATGTATTCATAAATCTAGAAGGTGTATTACAAGTGTATTCATACATTGTATCTAGCAAACTTGGAGGATAAGACTTAATACAAACAAAGTATTTAATATTTTCTATTTTTCTCCATAAAAACCGTCCGCCCTCTTATTATTTAGCAAAATATAGATTTTTATTCTTGTATTGTATATAATAATTCATATTAGGGAAAAAAAAATAATATAGGGGTAGAAAATACAATTTAACTATGCCTTAGGGGTTTTTCCAAAAGTTATAGTAGTTATAAGAAAAATCTTCGTTGCGTTTATAACGAGCACACGCAAGCGTACGTATCGCACAAGTAGTATAAAAATATCGATCCCACGAGGACTAATTCCTAAGCAATTTTCTAATCTTCTTTACACAATTTGTGACTTCTTAATTCGAGCAATTGAAGGTAAAATTGAGAGAATTGTGAAATTGAGAACAAGTAAAACAAGATATGAAAGTAATAAACTGGAAAAATACCAAGAGAAAATAACCTAAGTCTTTAACTTCCCCTTGTATTTCTTTTAAGCGATTCTCCTAATCCTCTCTATCAAGTAACAAAGCATGCTCAATAACACTACTAGAAAACAGCCTTTTAGCCACGGATTTGGCCACGGATTTTGGCCAAAATCCGTGGCCAAAGAATAAGGCTACGGATTTGGCTACGGATAATTTCCGTGGCCAAAACTGGCGTGGCTAAAACTGGCCACGGACATTGGCCACGGATATATGGCCACGGATAATTCATGCAGTTGGCCACGGATAAATCCGTGGCTAATAATAATAAAAATTTAAAATTCTTATTTAGTTTAAATTAAAAATAAAAAAAAATAAAATTAAAATTTTTTTTTATTTGTAGCCACGGATTTATCCGTGGCCATATTTAAAAAAAATTAATAAATAAAATGTTGGCCACGGATAAATCCGTGGCCAAAAAAAAAATTAAAATTTAAAATTAAAGATATTATTAAGATGGCCACGGATAGTAAAAAAAATAAAAATTTTAATATTTTGGCCACGGATAAAATCCGTGGCCATATTTTTATTTTTTTAAATATAAATAAAAATTGGCCACAGATAAATCCGTGGCCAATAATAAAAAAAAATAAAAATTTTAATATTTTGGCCACGGAATTATCCGTGGCCAATAATAAAAAAAATAAACCGTTTTTACATTGGCCACGGATAAATCCGTGGCCAAAATTTAAAAAAAAATAAAAAATATTATTTTTTGGCCACGTATTATAGCGACCGAAAAATCCGTCGCTATATTTAGATAAATTTTCAATAATTTATTTGTTTTAATATACCCCAAAACCTGCAATTTTTTTCGAATATTCAAAATACCAACAAATCTAAATACTAACAAACAGTATATCAATGTAATACTAATAATCCATATAGCATATATATAATTAATAATTAATATTATTCGATAAGTTTAATACATGAAATCGATCATACATAATTATTCATACAATAATGCATATATAAATGTTTTTAAAGATCAACAGTCGGAACATCATCGTCTCCACCATCCTCGTCATCATCATCGTCGTCGTCGTCGTCGTCGTCATCGTCATCCCGAGCAACAGGAGCAGACGAAGTAGAGCCCTTCTTATGCCGCGGAGCTAATCGACGCGTGAGTTTCTTTAGGTTGGCAGCCATTAGGGACACAGTTTTCTGAAGACCGGAGATCTCTCGACTATGCTTTTCTTCCATCTCGGCCATCTTCTGACTGTGTTTCTCCTCTAACTCGCCGATCTTCTGTGTGAGCTCCTCTGCCTTGGGGTCAACCCAAGTATTCAAGTCGGTCCATGAGCCAGAAGACTCAACTGACACAGTAGAGGGTCCACCGGCAATCCCATACCAACATCTTTGGACCGCCAACTGTCTGCTTCCAAATCTAAAACGTATACATATTTTTAATAAAGTGTATATATAAATATGTATATACTTTAATAACTACATATATCTAATAAATACGCTTTTGAATGTTACCTCCAACTTGTCGGGCTGCTGAATAGGTCCCCCCTGTGCATTTTCGGCGGCTCGTGAACAAGCTTCGTCATAATTTGTTCTGAAGCTCTCCTGCAAAAATAACATACATAATTGTTATAAAAGCATTTTGAAAAATAATAGGTGACGATAAAAAAAATTATAAAACTACCATAGTAGCCCTTGCTCGGTCATCGACATAATGCTCAGTTCCATCATCCGCAAGTGTACAATGGAGGGTCACAAATGTCTCGTCTACTGAAGGTCGATGTCCATGTTTCTCGGTCTGCAATAGATATGGAGTAAAATATAATGACAGTAATAAGTTAAAATCGTAAAAATCAACACTACTTAAATTAACTAAATATGTTACAAGGAAAAGTAATGACTTACCAAATGATCTTGCCACCTTAGATGAGATCTGGCTCCTCCCTTATGCCCAGGAAATCCCCTGCCGTCACATGTCGATGCTCGGTTTGTCCTGTTCTGCTCCCGTATCCTCTGAAAATCTGGGCTGTCCCATATGACCCGTAAAGCATCCCAAGATTCCTCACCTATCCAATTGGGCCTACGGTTATCCCTACGAGCTTTAGCCAATCTATTTTTCAGAATTTCCGAACCCTTATGCTCGAAGTTCTTCCAAATTCTGCTCGAATGATCAGGCCGCCAAAAGAATTTTGTCTAACAAAAAAACAAATAAAAAGAATCATATACGAACAAATTATACTAATAGTTTTTATTTAAATTAAGTAAATAGACATACCTTAAACTGGGCAAACCAAATCTCACGAACATCTAGGGGGATCTTTTTCCAAGTAGGCCACGGTCGCTTGAAACCATTCTCAAGTATCCGCCCGATCTCCTCGACACATTTCTCTTCGAGATCAAACCTATTGTACAAGTTAAAAAAATAATATTATATACTGTAATGCACATAAAATTTATAGAATATATATCTATTTATTGATAGATAGCAGACTTATATAAATCAATTTACTTACTCTTTTCCTCGTGGCATTATTAAACGCTGATGGCCACCGTTATCACTGTTTTGAGACACATCGGTGGATCGACCTTCATTCATCGGCGTTGATGGGGCGGACCCTAAGGCAGGGGATGGAGGATCTGATCTCGAACTACCTAAACGGATGTTGAGATTGGTCGGTGGAGGCATATGCCGATTAGACCCTGAGTCCGATACTTTCTCCTTGCCTTTTTTCGATTTCCTGGCCATCTGTTTCAAAATTCTCAACAAATAATCAACAAAATTAATAAATTGTTAACAAACTGCACAACAATAGATCACATATCAATTATGAATAAATACAAAATAATAATTCACTCAATATCAACTATATAATTACATTTCACAGAAGAATTCATGACAATACCTCGAAACCATCAACTACGTGAAACATTAAGATAAAAACCCTATTCATCATCTTCATTCTCTTCATCTTCATCATCATCATCATCGTCGTATTCAATCGCATCATCTCCTTCATCGTCATCATCATCATCAAGTTCATCATCAAATTCATCCTCCTCGTCATCGTCACACTCGTTCGCTTCCTCTCGTATCCTATCATCTTCAAGTTCATTATGAAATGCATTATTGTCAAATATCACCTCTTCTAGTGGACTATCAGCATCTACCAAAACACCCGTGGGTTCATTATCGAGCACATAATTCGCAACGGGTGAAGATTCTTGCAACAAATCATCAGTAATAATTTGTCGATTGGCTACTCTACTTCGTGGTCTGGTTTTAATTACAAAACGCCAATTCAATTTATCCCTCCTTGTGCCGGGATACGGTACATAGTATACTTGAGATGCATGTTATGCAATGATGAATGGATCATCTTTTGGGTATCTCTCATTAATTTTGATCTCTACAATGCCATATTGCGGGTGTATCTTCATACCCCTCTTAGAAACAGAGTCGAACCAATGACATTTGAATAAGACAACCTTCTCCTCTGTGCTCATGATGCCACCTCATTTGATCAGCTGATTTTGTAGAAGCATACAACCTTTTCAATCTTGGAATAATAAGAGGCATGTAGTGCATTCTTTTATAAGGAACACGATTCCTACTACCACTTTTAGATGGTTTAAATCTTGGATGACTACAAAACTTACATTCCTCTAAACAGTTATCTTCATTGTAATACAACATACACCCCTCGATGCAACAATCAATCTTCGCCGATATTAAACCTAACTTTTTAACTATTTTTTTTGCTTCGTAATAGTTGTTAGGAACATGATTATCCGGCGGATTAGACGACTTCACAACTTCTGCCATTCGATCAAAACAACTCTGAGATAAATTGTAGTCGGATTTTAATGACATCATTTGAAGAGCCATTGATAACTCCGTCTGATTGTCACAACCTGGCCACAATGGTCGATTCGCAGCCTCTAATATGTCATAAAACTGTTGGGCTTGCACATTAGGATATTGATCATTGTTTCGTGGGTTCTCAGTATCGTGACCACCATCAACATTAGAATCGGGTCGATAATGATGGTGTGATGCATTCACACCCATTGCATCATATACCAAATTCTCGTAATTATTGAGTCCATACGAAAAATTAGTCTGATTCGAATGACTAGCACCACCGGCATCCATATGTTGACATTCTGAATCTAACTCGCCATGTGAAGTCCAATACCAATACTCAGGTTGAAACCCAAATTTCATCAAATCGCAACGCACATTACTAATATCCTTATACTTTCTATTTGTACACTTTGAACATGGACACCTAATGAGGCCTTTATCTGCTGTATACTGCGGTTGTGTAGTTGCAAATTGAATAAACTGATTAAGGCCATTCATAAATTGTTTGGTGTAATTTTTTCCGATCAACTGTTAATCTATTATACATCCAACATCGAATTTCACGTATATCCATATTTTGTAAATAAAGAACGAAGGTAAGTTAATATCACTGTTAGACTTCACATCATGACAGATTATGCTAGTCAACTAATATTTATTAAGCATGCTGCATAATCCACAATACCTAACTACTTATTTCTCATTAATTTATTCCAAATATTGTTCGACATTCTTCCTATCAAACACATGTTTTAACTATTTAAACCTACAAAAACAATAAAATTCAACCCAAAATAAATTTTCCATAACAATTCAAACACACACATTCATAACCATCCGTAATCCAATCTAACGTGTTCAAAACAATCCATAGTCCAAATTCGTTCGAAACAATCCATAATCCCAACCTATTCACAACAATCAATTAATTGAATAAACTTATTCATAACAATCCAAACAAACATATTCATAACAATCCATAATCCAATCAACGTGTTCAAAACAATCCATAATCCCAAATACGTTCAAAACAATCCATAATCCCAACCTATTCACAACAATCAATTAATTGAATAAACTTATTCATAACAATCCAAACAAACATATTCATAACAATCCATAATCCAATCAACGTGTTCAAAACAATCCATAATCCCAAATACGTTCAAAACAATCCATAATCCCAACATATTCACTACAATCAATTGAATTAACTTATTTATAACAAAGAAATAATCCAAACAAACTTCGACATAACAAAGAATAATTCAAACAAATTTCGACATAACAATTCATAATCCAAATAACTTTATTCATAACAATTCATAAATAAAATCATAATAATTAATACCTTGTTTAACCTTGACCACCTCAAATTACGTTTATGATATCAACCTACAAAAAATCTCACAACAACAAAACAACAAATAAAATTAAAATTACAACTCAACAAAAAAAAAATTACAAACAAAAAAAGAACAAATGTGGGGGGGGGGAGGGGGGGGCTGCTGGGGGCGGGTGGGGGTGGGGGGGCTGCTGGGGACGGGGGGAGGGGCGGCTGGGGGTGGGGTGCTGTGGGGGGTGGGGGGACGGCCGGTTGGGGGTCCGGAGGGAGGGGGGAGGGGGGGCGGCAGCGGGCGGCGCGGGGGGGGGGGGTTTGCGAACGGGGGGAGGGGGGAGGGAGACGGCAGCGGGCGGCGCGGGGGGGGGGAGCAGGGTGGCGGCGCCGGGGAGGGGGAGGGGGGGGGAGGAGCGGGGCGACGCAGGGGGGGGGAGGAGGGGCGTACCTGGGGGGGGGTCTTTAGATCTGAAAAGGTGGGGAGAAAAATGGCTAAGTGTTGATTTTATATGAACACTTAGCGACGGATTTGGCCACGGATTTATCCGTGGCCACGCTAAAAATTAAAAAAAATTTAATTTATATGGCCACGGATTTATCCGTGGCCAACCTCCTTTTTTAAAAAAAATATTTTTTTCATTTATTGGCCACGGATTTATCCGTGGCCATTTCCCGCTTTTTAAAAAAAAATTTTGAAAATACCACTTGGCCACGGATTTATCCGTGGCCAATAGTCAAAATAGAAAGTTGACTTTTCCCGAATCGTGCGTTTTCGCTAATTAGGTTATACGGAATCGTACGATTGGCGCAATACAACTAAAAAAGTAATCAATCTGCTCTAAAGTCCATTTTATTGGTGATTTCTACGCGAGCTAATTGACGTTAGCGTGCATTGACACCGGAGTACGAAGTCATTCGTATATATCACTGAAAAAGGAAAACGTGTTCTCGTTGATCAAACTGCAAGTTTCAACGCATAACAAGGTAGAATACAAGATACGTGACGATAATGTGATGATTTTGAAATGACTCAAACGTTTTAATGTCCCGTAATGCCGGGCGGCTCGATTTAAGCGAGCCGCTTAAAATTAAAATTAAAAAAAATTTAATATTAGTGGCCACGGATAAATCCGTGGCCCCACTCCTTTTTTTTTAAATTTTTTTTTTATTTTTTGGCTACGGAAAAATCCGTGGCCACAAGCCAAAAAAAATATTTTTTAATAAATTCATTTATTGGCCACGGATTTATCCGTGGCCATTTCCCGCTTTTTAAAAAAAAAAATTGAAAATACCACTTGGCCACGGATTTATCCGTGGCCAATAGTCAAAATAGAAAGTTGACTTTTTCCGAATCGTGCGTTTTCGCTAATTAGGTTATACGGGACCGTACGATTGGCGCAATACAACTAAAAAAGTAATCAATCTGCTCTAAAGTCCATTTTATTGGTGATTCCTACGCGAGCTAATTGACGTTAGCCCGCATTGACACCGGAGTATGAAGTCATTCGTATATATCACTGAAAGAGGAAAACGTGTTCTCGTTGATCAAACTGCAAGTTTCAACGCATAACAAGGTAGAATACAAGATACGTGACGATAATGTGATGATTTTGAAATGACTCAAACGTTTTAATGTCCCGTAATGCCGGGCGGCTCGATTTAAGCGAGCCGCTTAAAATTAAAATTAAAAAAAAAAATTAATATATATGGCCACGGATAAATCCGTGGCCCCACTCCTTTTTTTTAAAATTTTTTTTTATTTTTTGGCCACGGAAAAATCCGTGGCCACAAGCCAAAAAAAATATTTTTTAATAAATTCATTTATTGGCCACGGATTTATCCGTGGCCACTTCCAATTTTCTTTTTTATAAAAATTTATTTTATTACTTGGGAAAAATATGTTGTTTTTTTAAAAAAAATTTATATGGCAACGGATAAATCCGTGGCCAATTCAAAATTTTTTTTTTAAAAAAAAATATTTTATTACTCGAGAATAATATTCATATTTTTTTTTAAAAGAAGACATATGGCCACGGATAATTCCGTGGCCAATTTCCATAAAAAAGAAAATTAATTTTATTTCTTGGCCACGGATTTATCCGTGGCCAAGGCTAATTTTTTTTTTAAAAAAAATTTATTTTATTACTGGGGAAAAATATTTATGTTTTTTTTTTAAAAAAATTATATGGCCGCGGATAAATCCGTGGCCATTTTCCATAGAAAAAAAGAAAAATAATTTTATTTTGTGGCCACGGATTTATCCGTGACCAAGGCCAACCTTTTTTTTGAAAAAATTAATTTTATTACTGGAGAAAAATATTTATATTTTTTTTTAAAAAAAAATTATATGGCCACGGATAATTCCGTGGCCAATTTGCGTAAAAAAAAAAGAAAAATAATTTTATTTATTGGCCACGGATAAATCCGTGGCCAAACCCAATTTTTTTTAAAAAAAAAATTTATTTTATTACTGGGGAAAAACATTTATGTTTTTTTTTAAAAAATTTATTTGGCCACGGATTTATCCATATGTCTTCGTTTTTTGTCTAAATCCGTGGCCTTTTCCGTAGCTAATGGCAACCGATTAGGTCCGTGGCTAATAATCCGTGGCTAAATCGCTGTTTTCTAGTAGTGTAATCCGAAATTCCATTTTATCTAAACTAGTCTCTCGATATAGCATAAACCTTATTAACTAGATGAATCCTCTTTATGTCTATGAGAATTGAACCTAGATAATAGCATTAAGAACCAATTTCGAGTGACTACCTAAGGTAAGTTGGTACTCTCGTCCTTCCTACGAATTATATTCCCAAAGAATATAAATTTAGGTTGCTTTGTTCAGTTCTAAACCATGAAATCCTCTCTCGAGCTCAATCAAGGTTAACAAATCAATTCTAATGGTGACCAATCACTAGAACGCATTAAGACCAAAACAAAACAATTGATATGCAAAGTACTTAATAGAGATTCATAGAGATTCAATAAAAATCCATACAAGGTTCCATTAAAGACCTAGAAAAGAAATCTAGTTCGCCATACTACAAGAATCCAGGGCAAAAACTATAAATAAAGTAGACATGAATAAAGAGAAGAGATTGAAGGAAGAAAAACTCGGTTGTCGGGGCGAATCTTCTCCTTCAAGACTCCTCCCACTCCTCAATTCTCTTCTTTGCTCCCTAGGGTTTTTCTCCAGGTCTCCCCTGTTTTCAGCCGCCTCTTCTCCTGAAAAAACGCCTAGAATTCCGAAAACTTAGTTTCCAAATATGTGCCCCCCGCCTAGGCGGGATTGTGAGCCGCCTAGGCGGCCAGCTCGCTGGAATTCAACTCTTCAGTGCCGCCTAGGCGGCTAGCTCACTGGAACTTAATTTGCATTTTCTTCATTGCCGCCTGGGCGGGACATTTTTATGCCTAGGCGGCTAGCTTACTGTTTGTTTGCCCCTTTTTCAATTGTTTTATCTTCAAAACTCATCCTGCCAAAGAAAACAACGGCTAGGCAAGCTAAATAACATTTTCTTGACTAAAAACCAGCAATTTATATTAAATGGAGCTAAAATTTATACAATAAAAAGCCAAAATAACTCTATGAACTAGAGTTATCAATCTTCTAAGTATATACATATATAGGAACCATGTATATATACATCCATGCCTTTTCTTGAATTTTAGGGTTTGTATGGTGATTAACTAAAACAAGAATGAACCCTAAATTTGTACATATTGCATTTAAAACGAACATGTATTACAAAGTATGAAAACAATGAAAACTCACACATAGAAATAAGTAAATTATACACATCTAGGTCGAATTACAGCTAGATTCCCTAAGGTTTGGTGTAATTACAGTTCAACCCATGATCACTGAAAAATTATAACTACCTTCTTGAGCTAAGTTCTGTACAACAATGAGCCCATGCCTTTATGGTACGTTAGTTTTTTATATGAACTTTCGAGATTACCCTTCTTCTGTTGGGCCGCATTTTATGGCAATTTATGAATGCCTGATATACCCTTGAGGGGTGTTCTGTAAGGATTCACATTAATTTGGAGTTGGGTTTTATGTTTTGTATATCTAACAACGTCAAATGTAATTTTTGTCAAGAAAAAACAGCAACAATAAACACGATTTTACAATTTAATTAAATTTAAAAACTTCTTTGCATACTTCTGTTTTATTTCAAATTAGGCCCTCTGTGAAATTTTTTTTCTTTTCCATTTATTGGATTCGGGCATAAAAACAAACGGATACAAACTGAAAATCACAGTAAACCGATGTGACAGTGTGGCTTTACATTCCCAAGTTAATGTGCTTTTCTTTTTTATTTTTTCATAATGAGATGCAGCAGTTAAAACTTCTGAGAGAAGTGAAGATACTTTACATTGTCAATCTTTTTTGTGGAGTTGTACAGTTTGAAGAATCTGCACCAAAAATGTTACATCATTATTCTTTTCTACTCTTTGAATGTATCAAGCCCTGTGTATTTTGCTTATATATCGATATATCCTAAAATTGTTTTATTTAAATGCATATTTTCTTAAAGATTACTCAAGAAATTGGGGTGTGCATGTTTTCGTATCTAAACAAAAATAGATTTTTTTTTTGAAATAGAACATAGTGGGATCCAAGTTAGGCTTTAGCTCACTCTAGAAGATTAATATACATGTATACATAAAGGCATATCAATTCACATTTTTTATTTTCTACTTTAAAAGAATAATTTCCGTGCATAGCGCGTGGCACACAATAGTATGTATATAATTAATAACAAATTTCGTAAAATATATTGGCATAAATAAAAGTAAAATATAAGTTCATCATCATGACTGTGACGGAATTCTTCTCTGAGCAATTCTAACACTATGTGTTTTTGGAAAATAATTAACTTTTATAGAGACATTTAAAATAAGAACACGACTTTGAACGTATATAAACTGCATTATTCAACTAATTTTCACAAAATCTGGCCATTAGATCATTTTCCTTTTTAGCTTCTTATATTTTTCAATATATAAGCAAAATAACTTCATGTGTCTGAAGTATATCGAAAAAGTAAGAGAATTTTTTAAATGTAGTCATGGGTCACAAACGTGCTTCGTATGTACGAATAATACTGCAAATATTAATAGAAGTTCTAGTCTGGGTCAATAGAACTCTTCAATTTGGATTCAAACACATCACAATTTTCTATATTAAGAGTCATGTACCGGACTCCTTACCTTACCCGCAAAAAGAAGATGTGTTGGACTGTCAACGACCAATATATGTAGATAGCAGCAATAGAACTCTTCAATTTGGATTCACACACGTCACAATTTTTTATCTTGAGAGTCATGCACCAGACTCCTTGCCCTTACCCGTGGAAAGAACATGTATTTGACCGCCGACGACCAATACACACGTAGATACTACACACGCCCACCGTGGGGCTGAACCCATGACCACAAGGTTAAGAGTCTTGCGCTCTACCGACTAAGCTAGATGGGGTTGTAGTTTTGGGATATAATATCTCTTAATTTTTTTTTGCGCACTACGACTTTGAGAGATTTTACTAAGCTCTTTTATATTCCTTCAATATTTTTGTCATTTTATTCATTTTTATAATACCAAATGTTCGAATTAAATTAATCAACTGAAATTGTGTGTCTGTACACAACCTATACTATTATATGAAGCAAGAGTCTTTCACAACAATGATCTGTAAATTCATATTGTACTTTCTATGCCATTTTCCATCACCATTTCCTTCTCACACCACACATTTTCCTTTTCCTTTTCACTTTTGCAATCACTATTTTGCCCCCATTCTCATGTCAAACTATTAAGTATATTCGTTAACTCTTTTATTTTGTTATTTTAATTAGTATCCATAAATTTATTGCTATGTTAAAATATTATATATTTCATTTATTGAAATTCAAATGTACTAATTGAGATGGTCATATGTAGGTTTTGAATATTTGAAATATATTTTTTCTTTCACATGCATCGAGCGTGCCGCCAACACCTATATTGATAAAAAAATAAGCGTTGGAATTAACGTAAAGATATAGAAAAGATTAAAATTAATTTTGAATGTCCATACGATCATTATCAATGAGTCGACGTACTAATACGGCTAATTGCATGACTTTTTACATCAATCGTCAATGGATTCTTGTTTTCTTCACTTCACGAATTCACAATTTTTTATTACGGAATATGTAATATAAATTCAATGATTACACCGTTGAGGTCTCGCAATAAATTCCCAGGACGAAGTTGGAATAGAAGGATGCACTAGTGGTCTAGTGGTAGAATAGTACCCTGCCACGGTACAGACCCGGGTTCGATTCCTGGCTGGTGCAACAGTTGGCAGTGAAGACAGATTCTGCGTTGAAATGTGGGTTCGGGTTTACCCACTCGTCTGAACACTGGATGAATAATTAGGCGCATCTAAGCCCCTCCTCTTGTTTTGTGGATAAGTGCTTTAAAAAGCAAGCCATTCATATTTTACCTATTTAATGAAACATTTCAAAATTCTGTAAAAATTCAATATGCTCAAAAGAGTGTTACCAAATATATAATCATATAGATGAAAAGATGTCTACTCAAATTCTATAGTCTCTAGGGATGGCAACGGGTCGGGTCTGGTACGGGTTTGGCCAAACCCGAGACCCGACCCGCGAGGTTTTTCTGGACCCGGGACCCGTCCCAGACCCGACGGGTCCCGGACCCGACCCGAACCCGGCTTGGACCCGACCCCGGCAGGTTGGACCCATTGAACCCGCCGGGTTCCGAAACTCCTCCCAACCTGCCCCACGTACCCGCCAAACCCGACCCGCAAACCCACTTCAATAATTGAAATTTTTATTTTTAATTTTTTTTTTTTGAAACTATAATTTTTAATTGTACAAGAAACTTAATAATTGAAAATATTCAAATTGTACATAAAACCTAATAAAACATATTCAAGTGAAATAATAATAACCAACTTTAAATGTCCAACCATAAGGAAAAATTACCATAATCATAACTATAAAGCCTAATAAAATATGTTCAAGTGAAACATTTATATATTATAAATATATATAATATATTATAAATATATATTATATATAAATTAATTTCTTTAATTTTATTTATTTATATATTATAAATATATATAATATATAATACATATATATACGGGTCGGGTTCGGGCCGGGTCTCAGTGGACCCGAGACCCGACCCGAACCCGGACGGGTCCAAAATTTTGGACCCGCGACCCGCCCCAAGACCCGTTTAAACGGGTCTAAACCCGTCCTAGCGGGTCGGGTTCGGGCCAAACCCGGACCCATTGCCATCCCTAATAGTCTCATGCTTTCATTTCATGAAAACCAACAATTGTTTGTACCCTATTGATCCATTCTAATAATAGTGGTCATCTTTTTTCTTTTTTTCTTATTTTAAGATGAATAGAGAGGATTTCGTCGATAACAGAGGGTCAAAAAGTGACAAGCATGCCGTTGCTAGGGATCAAACCCAAGTCGCCCGTGTGACAGGCGGGAATACTCACCACTTTACTACAACGACTTGATAATAGTTGTAGAATGCTCCATTGGCTACAATCCTTCAATTGAGGCTCAATTTTGGATTCATTTGAATTTCTTATTATTTTACAACTTCTGAAGTTTTTTCTGGGCCAAGTATTGAATTTTTAAATTCATTGATTTTAAAAGATTAATGCCAACTATTTTGAATTTAAATAAAACAAAGGCTAAATAAAATTTTAGGAATTAAATACCGCTTAGGAATGGTTTACCTTGTCAAAATTGATTTCTCATTTAAGTTTGAAAATTGAATAACCAATTTAGACCTGCGAATACAGGAACCAATTGGCGATGACAAGTCGAATTCAAACCTTATTTCACATTACAAAAAAAATCGCTTTTTTATTTGTCAAAACCCAACCTAACACCCCTTCCTCTGCCGACATTGTAAGAGTATTTTTTCATTTCCACTTGATACACTTTTTCATATTATAGTTCCTACACTTTTTTTATTCTAGGATTAATTACAGCTAGACCCCCTATGGTTTGGTGCAATTAAAGTTCAACCCACGATTACTGAAAAATTATAACAACCTCCCCGAGCTAAGTTTTGTACAACAATGAGCCCCTGCCGTTATGGTACGTTAATTTTTTATATGAACTTTCGAGATTATCCTTCTTTTGTTGGGCCGTATTTTATGGCAATTTATGAATGCCTGATATGCCCTTGAGGGGTGTTTTGTAAGGATTCACATTAATTTGGAGTTGGGTTTTATGTTTTGTATACATTAATTTGGAGTTGGGTTTTATGTTTTGTAAGGATTCACATTAATTCACATTAACAGCAATAGTAAACGATTTTACAATTTAATTAAATTTAAAAACTTCTTTATATACTTCTGTTCTATTTCAAATCAGGCCCTCCGTGTATTTTTTTTTCTTTTCCATTTATTGGATTCGGGCATAAAAACAAACGGATACAAATTGAAAATCACGGTAAACCGATGAGACAACGTGGTTTTATATTCCCAAGTTAATGTGCTTTTCTTTTTTCTTTTTTCATAATGAGATGCAGCAGTTACAACTTCTGAAAGAAATGAAAATGCTTTACATTGCCAATCGTTTTTGTGGAGTTGTATAGTTTGAAGACTCTGCACCAAAAATTTAACAGCATTATTCTTTTCTACTCTTTGAAAGTATCATGCGCTGTGTATTTTTCTTATATACTTAATTTATTGCAAATGTACTAATTCAGCTGGTCATATGTAAGTTTTGCATATTTGCAATATATTTTTTCTTTCTCATGCATCGAGCGTGCCGCCAACACCTATATTGATATAGAATAAGCGTTGGAATTAACGTAAAGATTTAGAAAAGATTAAAATGCCTTTTGAGGCACTTTTTCATATTATAGTTCCTACACTTTTTTTATTCTAGGAGGAATTACAGCTAGACCCCCTAAGGTTTGGTGCAATTACAGTTCAACCCACGATTACTGAAAAATTATAACTAGCCCTCGAGCTAAGTTCTGTACAAAAACGTGCCCATCCTGTTATGGTACGTTAATTTTTTATAGGAACTTTCAAGATTACCATTCTTCTGTTGCACCTCATTTTATGGCAATTTATGAATGCTTGATATGCCCTTGAGGGGTGTTCTGTAAGGATTCACATTAATTTGGAGATGGGTTTTATGTTTTGTATACCTAACAACGTCAAACGTAATTTTTGTCAAGAAAAAACAGCAACAGTACACACAATTTTACAATTTAATTAAATTTAAAAACTTCTTTATATACTTTTTTCTTTCAAATCAGGCCCTCCGTGTATTTTTTTTTCTTTTCCATTTATTGGATTCGGGCATAAAAACAAACGGATACAAACTGAAAATCACGATAAACTGATGAGACAATGTGGCTCTACATTCCCAAGTTAATGTGCTTTTCTTTTTTCTTTTTTCATACTGAGATGCAGCAGTTACAACTTCTGAAAGAAGTGAAAATGCTTTACATTGTCAATCATTTTTGTGGAGTTGTACAGTTTGAAGAATCCGCACCAAAAATTTAACAGCATTATTCTTTTCTACTCTTTGAAAGTATCATGCACTGTGTATTTTGCTTATATATATCCATATATCCCAATGAATATATAATCGATTTATCTTATGGCACCAACTATTGTGAAACCATCGAAAATATATCACATGTAGTCAGTTTGAAATCCAGTATTTTTCAATGATTGGGGAAGAGTCAAAAATCAACCATCAACTAGCCATCTCTAATATGAATTGTTCACATTCCAACAAGAATTTTTTCATGAGGCCAATGGGTATCAACCAATGGGGCCAAAAGTTTTTGACATGACTTTAATGTATACTACACTTTCGTGATTTCTTCCTAAATCCTAACATATATAGGACCAATAATTTCTCTTGGTCACCAAGTTTTGTAGAGGATGCATATTCTTTGAGCGTCTCGTTTTTGGCTTCACGCGTCATGAGAAATGTATAACAAAATTTGGATTTGACATTTACTTGATATCTATAATTTTTTGTGAAGCACAGATTCCCCTTAATAATTATTTAGTATTTTTAATCTAGCATATTTTTTTTCCTCTCCTATCTCTTATCACTTCTCGATTTTCTTTCTCTTCTATTTTCATACAATGCTATTGTTGTTTCTATTCCTCTTTCCCTACTCTCTCATATTTCTATATTTTATTTTACTTTTTGACTTCATTTTTTTTAAATCCTATAATTTGATCAATTGTAATTATATTTTTGTCTTTCATAAATTTAATAAATATATTAAAAAATTGTTCAAAATATATTTTAAAAAAAAATTTTAATTTTATGCTATTCAAAATCTTAAATAATGAGTAGATTATATCTCTTTCTTTAATTTGTTTAAACATCGAGTGTACCTTACATGCTAGTATTTATAATGCTATTGAAGTAAGAGACTTTTTGGGTGCACACTGTCTATAGTCGTATTAATTTGTAATTGACTATGTCTGTATTACATCATTTTAGAAGATAGTTAAAAAAAGAAATACAAAAACCAATATTAATAAATTTATTTACTATATCTATAAAACCGTATTAACAAAAGTAGTTGGTCAACTGATCTATCAAAACAATATATAAGTTTCAAATTTAACAAATGAAAGTACCTCTTGTTTATAATGTGGAAATATTGTTTAATCTTACTACCATGTATATCAAAAATTTATGTAACGAGCTTTTTGTATTGTCTTTCTTGTTTAGCGCATTAAATTTAAAAAGAAAATGTCAGATACATGACTTTTTAATTAACAATTTTTTGTTTCTCAAGTAAAGTAAATTTATAAGAATATTAGAGTAAAGAAACAAATAATTAAACTAGACATAAAGAAAATGCGTTTAGCACAACTTAATACAATATTTTGATAAGTTTGGTCCCGGCCGATCAATGCAACATTGGTTAATTGACGACGAAATAACTTCATTTCGGGCAGCCCCAAAAGGCAAAACCGAGATTTACGGATTAATTGGGGAAAGAAATTGTTAGGGATTGTTTGCATAAATTTTAGTACTTCCTAACTCGGCGTCAGTTAATCAAAGAATCGACACTCCAATTGGTCTAATAAAAATTTAGAAGTCCCTCCTCCCCCCCCCCCTCCCCCCGGGTGTGCCAAAAAGATATGGTTGATGGTTACGCCGATGTGGTTACTCAGGGTTTGAAGTCACTGAGTTCGATAAAAAAATAGTGAAATCGAAGTGAGTTTTGTGCATTTAGTGCGGGCTCGCTAGTGTCCAAGAACACACAAGCTTGTTCCTCGCGAGGTGTCCAAGAACGGCGAATCTTGATATCCCGAATAGCTGAGCGGTCACTATATTGGCTTTGGTAAAACTCCATCCCTACAAGAAATGAAGATCATAAGTCAGTCCCACTTATTTGTTAGCTTGACCACAAAAAAGAAAAAAGAAAAGAAAAGACATCTTCAAAATAAAAGGCTAAGATCTTGCAGTCAATAAACAAGTATTTTCATTAATGTTTCTCAAAGTAATACAACAATCCAAAACCAACAGTTTCATAATCATCGAAAAATTGAAAAACTACTACATTCCCAAATCAAACTACAATACACACCCTAACATCACCTTTTACAACTACAAAGCACCATCCACAACAAACATAGAGTTATCAGAATAGAAAACAGAGCTTAAACGATGCCCCCTCCATTCATTATACCTTAAATTAGCATGTGCATTCCTCCAATTAGTCTAGATTCAGGATGATGGAATATGGTCTACATATTCAACCCCTTCATCATCACTATCATCATTCTCTTCCGACAAGCCTAATTCAATGGGACCATTCGGCATTTCTCTCCTGATAAAGTTGTGTAGTAGGCAACAAGCTATAATGATTCAATTTTGTGTTGCTATTGGGTAAAATGATTGGACTCTTAAAATTGCCCAACGTTCCTTCCAGATGCAGAAAGTGTGTTCTATGATGTTTCTAGCTTTTGAATGTCGTAGATTAAATAGTTCTTTTGGATTCTACGAGCATTGCATGCCAACTCCCCACTCCTTTAAACGGTACCTTATACCCCGATAAGGTGCGAGAAAGCCCTCACCGTCCATGTATGCAGAATCATTGAGTTAGTAGTAGTTACCTAAACAATAGAAAGAAAAAAAAGAAAATAAATAAAAGTTAATTTAGACAACAAAAAATATACAACAATTGGAACAAGACAGTTGTTATTGTCTAATAAATTGTTATATGACATAATTATAGAAACTCTTGATCAACAAGGAAGTTTGAGTGCCTATTGTCGTATAGTGATGGTATATGACATGTAGGTGATATAAGGAACACAAAGTGATGTAGGTGTAAAAGTAAGGAATTTGATCAAATATCTGTTTGTCACAGCATTAAAAGTATTAAATTACACAAAGCAAATATCTCAAAAATTATGGCACAAAAAGGAGTTGTTAGCCCTATTTTGTGTTACTCATCCTATCAGTCTAGCAATAGACAAAAAAAAAATAATCTATTTTTCATAGTTATAATCCTATTGTAATTCATTTTGTGTAAATCTTTACTAGAAGGGAATGTTCTCTGGAAAAATAATATAATTTTTGAAAAAGAAATCATTCAATTAACAACTAATTTTAATAAATTGCTAGATGACATATCACTTACCTCTTGGTACTTTAAAACCATTCGGTCTTATAATTGCTTCATGTAGCACATGCCATCTGCTGCGGAAACCTCCCATTCAGTTAGAACATACACAAAATTCATGTTTCTGCCGCACACTGCCAACGCGTTTACACATATTTTCATTTTGAAAAGATTGTAATGTCCTTTAATTATTGTTATTCGACACACAAACAAGAATATAAGTGCCATCCAATGCATCGAGACAACCCCTCATCAAACACTACAACAAACTTTAATAAATGTTGAAGTAATTACAAGTTTAAAATACAAACAAAGGGTATCAATTACCTTGAACCATTTCCAACACTCATCCGTGTGATCATCAGGAACTGGTTCTGGGGATACAACGAACGGATTATGTGAATACATAGATTGCCCTTAACACATTATTGAAATCTTGCTAACCGTACGGTTGACCTTTGAAGTCGTATCGAACGATACAATTTTTATTATGGTGAGATATTATACTCAAAAAAATTGCCACTTGTTTTGTAGCATAGACACCTCGTCGATTTCTCAAACCTCCTAATTGTTCTAACATGATGCATAAAGAAACCAAAAGTGTTACGGATCATCCTATGGCTTTCAAAGCAATCCACGTCCGAAGCATTTATGAGTCATTCAAGTGTTGAACTCGTGCAAGTATTCTCCCTTGAAGGCTATACTTTTGAACACCATCGTTCGTGCCAACTGATCTAATTCTACGACGTCGGCATGTCCATAACAAGTAATTAAAAACAATTGTGATAATTACATGTAACCTTAATACATGTAAGACTATGACTTTACAAAGTAGTTACTACCTATTCTTGAGTCCAATTTATTCCGACTTAGGCCTGTGAGGCGTAGCCTGAGCTGGACATCCCCCAAACAAGCAAGTTGCCAATTTATTCTTACTTAGGTCTGTGAGGCCTATGGGGTTTTAGCTACTATTTTACTTGGACCCGTCTTATTGTATTAACTGCCAGACTTTAGTATCTTACCTAAAAATTGTTTCCAAAGATTATGACTACTCAGTAATCAAGTTTAGATAACTACATAGAAGTAATCATCAATAAAGTTGATAGCAGTTGGTATCCACTCCATGATGCAATAGGAATAGTTTACAAAAGGTCTATATGCATCACTCTCAAGATTATTTGCTCCTATTTGCACTTGTTTTTCTTTATATTTGTTTTTTTTCCCTTTATACATTCTATACATATTTTTTTTAAGTCTGTAAAAATAAGAAAATCAAGAATTCCTTTTAACATAAGCGTACTTATTCTCCATTCAGAGAAATTACCTAATTGCTTATGTTGTCACACAAATGAATTCTCATTATCCAATTTGACTTAGTACCAAATTTACTTTTAAAGGTATTTTCATTTTCATTAAAGTTTTGGTAGTCCAGCAGCACAACACAACATACTGAAATACTAGTTCCATCAATATTTAAATTAGAGAAATATTGAAGAATTTCATTTTTGAAAGGACACGTGAATCTAGATTTGTCCAAACAGGAATTAGGAATCAAATTCCATCTCATTGATTGGCGTAGTCAAATTTTTTTTCCCTCTAAATTCAACTATAAACTAGTATTCAAGAGAACATTATGGCACTAAACATTCTTAAAGAGATCTTTATTGCCATTTCTTTATAGATGTATATTCAACATCAGTTGGCAACTACACACCTTAATCAATCATGAAATTATCATATGTTTGATCCCTTATCCATCCACTAAGTATCAACAAATACTAAAGTTCCGCTCACTTAAACAAACACAATTGAGAAGTCAACATTCTGTACACACCCGAAATACTATTTAGGACATTCTTTCTTTATGTGATCAACTTTATAGCAACAGTACCAATAATTACTGGATATGTTCATTTTGCACTTTATTTATATTGGTAATGATCCCCTAATCCTGTAGTTTTTATTTATACAGCACGATTTACTTATTTGTCATTTCTGTAGATGGATGTAGTTTCTTGAGAAATTATTGCCAAATTAGTGCTTAATCCATTTTCTTGATTAAAACAAGGTCCACAAGAATGTTTTTCAACATTCAAACATTAAAGACTTTATTCTATTACAAGATCGGACTATTCTTTAATGCACTTCTTTATGTTTCCATTGCATTTATACATCATTGAACGAGTTTTCTAAGAATAATGCCTATTTCTACCTTTTCGTTGTAACGAATCAAGTTGCTATTTGCTTTGGAAACTTGGCGTTTTCTTTCTCAAAACATACAACTCATTATGGATACTGGAATTTATTCGTTGCATGTTTATTGGACTAATGTAATTTGATTGATCCTACTTCTCGTATGCGACTCTCTATCATTAGTACGATTACTGAAGATTAGATCTGTGGGACAGTCAAATCCTAATATATAGTCAAGTTCATGCAACCGCACATTCATAAAGTGCTCTTTCTATTTTTAAGGTGGTGCTAAATGAATGTGATTTATGATGGCAAATATTAAAGACACGATTAAAGAAAATTAAATATGCTCAAGTAAATACAATCGTATAAACATGCACATGTGTGAATAATAAACATATCAAACACATTACATGTCAAGTGGTGCATCTCAAATACCTAGCACACATTTTATTTAGTCTTAAGACAGAAATAACAACTTACAAGTGATACTCTGTCCATAGTTCATAGAATATTGATAGCCTCAAAATACCTCATACAACATTGTTATTTAGTCTTTGAACACGAAATAACGAATTTGTAACTCGATATCTCATAGTTCCTAATATTTTTTATACATTGTGGACAACGGCCTGACAGCTATCGCCTTTCTTTGGACTGAAAACTTGCTAGAATGTTAACCACACAAAAATTTCTAACATTCCATGACTATCTTTTCTCAGTCCCCATAATCTTTCTTTGGGCCCCGATTATCTGCCATCGGACAACTAATATAAAATCACCATATTCATTGCATCAATCATCGACCAAAATACATCTTTCCTGTTGGCCGATAATTTTGCATAGATGAAACTAATAGGATAATTATATAATCATGAATATCACATTTGGTCAAAATAATCTTCCTTTGGACCGATTATTTCACATAGATGAAAACATATTTTCTTTCTAAACTAGACAAATTTTACCCAAATAGAAGTTGCTTTGGCAATATATTGGATCAATCTATACAATTCAGAAATAGACATTACACAGACAAGTCTCAAAAGTATCGCACAAAAGGACACAAAAGATAATTACGCAGGCATAGCAATGTTTATTCAACATAGCATAGCTGCCTAGTGGGAAGACATGATATTACCATAGTCTTGATGCGTGTTCGACTCTCCATAGTTGGTATTTTTCTTTTGTGCCTGAATCTATACTTAAGATTACTATTATGTTGTTGCTTCTCAAGCGCCTTAGTCAGAACATTGTTTCTTACATAAACAACAGCCACATGCTCCAAAATAGTTAAGTAGTTCAATGGCAAAGATACCGAAATACCATCATATTGACCCAAGTAGAGTCAGGCTATGCCTAGAAAAAACCGTTCCTTTAATTTGTTAGGATGTGGGCACAGTCCCGACTAAAAGCAGCCTTTAACAGAATTAACACCACGCAACCATGTTAAAGAACCAACAAATAACCTAGCGGTTGGGAATGCCTCATGTAACTCATGGATGCAGGTTTGACACTTGTTGGTCACATGCATTATCTTTTTTTTGTTCTTACAGCCGTCCATTCTTTTTTATTTTTAGAAACAATATGAAAAATAAAAGTACCAAAATTCTTGATATTTTTCAGATCGCATATATAAAAAAATACCCAAAATTACATAAAGCTATGAATCAATCTAGATTTATGAACAGAATATGCATCCACAATATATATATATATATAGATATATAAAAAAATATATATATTGTAAATTAACTAAAACATGCTCAAAAAATATCAAATCATACCAGAATAGATCACAAAGAAGAACATATTTGATTATCTATGTAGTACTACTCTGATACCCCTTGTTGAAAACTTTAATAAATATGAATTCAAACATAATAATCCATATACATACAATATAAAATGTGACTTTATGAATCGATTATGCACAGGACCACTAGTAAATAACTAAATAATGTTTTAATAGGAATTACTAACCTGGATCCATTAGAGATGCGGATAGAGTCTAGGGTTAATAATCTTTTAAGTCAAGAAAAATGCCGTCACTTTTCTGTTATCTCTAGGGGGGGTAGAAAGAAAGACTTCATAATGATTCTAGCTTAGGGACCATACCCTAATGTGCTTGATGTCAAAACACTTTTTTATGGGCCCATCAAACATAATTAAAGTGTGATTGGGTTTCTACACATATAAAAGGCCCCATATTCAGTCTAATATTTCTACAAATTCATTAAACTTAATTTCTTAAAGGATCACATAATTGGGCTCTTTTAATGGGATAACACACTATGCACAATATAATTAATATGTGAGACCACTAAAATTGAGAAAATGACAACATATATATATATAGGGATAATTGCTTTTTTTGTCTGTTAGGTTTAGGGTGATTGTGTTTTTGCTCTTTTCGTTTCAATTTTTTCAATTTTGTCCTGTCCGTTTGTTTTTTTTTTTTCAATTTTATCCTATTTTGGATATAACTTTTCACCGGTACTGATGTGGCATGCTGTTTGGATGAAATTTGTAGTTTGGTGCGGATGTGGCATTATTTTTTCATTATTTTCCACCTCAATAGATTACTTGGCAGCCACATAATATAATAAACTTATAAATAAAAATAAAAAAAAAAAAAAAAAATACAAGATGTATGTACACAAACACAAAACACACCAGCACAAAATACATATATATTTTCATAAATACACAAACACACACATACACACCTATATATACACATACATACACACATATATATATATACACACAAACACACACACATATATAAATAAATCTTACGTCCCGCCGCCTCCTGCTGCCGCCGCCTCCCGTCGGTCGTAGCACGGGAGGGGGGGAGAGAGACAAAGAGAGAAAGAGAGAGAGAGAGGGAGAGAGAGAGAGAGAGGAGAGGAGAGATCGGTGAGGGTGGGAGGGATGGAGAGAGAGAGAGAGAGAGAGAGAGAGAGAGAGAGAGAGAGAGAGACATTTGGTGGTGGTGTTGCTGCTGGTGGCCGCAGGTTTGGGGTAGGGGCAGGGTGGGGGTGGGGGGGGTGGCGGCGACGGTAGGGCTGTGGGGGTAGGGGCAGGTGGTGGTGGTGGCGATGGCGGCTGGGCTGTTAGGGGTAGGGGCAGGTGGTTGTGGCGGTGGGGCTGCGTGGGGGTAGGGGTGGTGGCGGGCGGCACGGCGGGGGGGGGGCTGTTGGGGTTAGGGGCAGATGGTGGTGGTGGCGGAGGCGGTGGGGGCTGTTGGGAGTAGGGGCAGGTGGTGGCGGCGGTGGCCGCGCCGGGGCTGTGTGGTAGGGCAGGTGAGGGTGTGTTGGTGGCGGCGGCGGCGATGGCTGGAGGTGTTTGGTTGGGGGTGGTGTTAGGGTGGTTTTTGGGGAGATGAAGATGAATTTTTTTTTTTTGATTATATTTTAAAAATTAGAAGTCCACTTCACCATAAAAATATCACTTGAATGTCCACCTAATCATAAAAATGCCAACTCGATGTCCACATAACCATTAAAATGCCAACTAGATATCCACATAAGCACAAAATTACCTAAAAATTGCCACATCAACACCGGTGAAAAGTTAATATTATAATATCCAAAATAGGACAAAATTGAAAAAAAAAAAAACAAACAGAGAGGACAAAATTGAAAAAATTGAAACGGAGAGGGCACAAAAACACAGTCACCCTAAACCTAGAGGACAAAAAAAGCTATTATCCCTATATATATATATATATATATATATATATGTACACACACTCAAAAGTGGCCACTGGGGTTTGAATGTGGCACCATTAAAGTTATGAGTTTAAAACCTTGTTTCCCTCCTCCTTTTCCCTTTTGGTGAATGCGTACTTTTTTTCAATTGATATTTATAGGGTGTTTCCAGTGATTGTATCAAAACAAAATATTATGAAAAAGTATATTACAAAAGAATCAAGATAATACATGGTACTTTTCTGAATATAATTCTTATGCATATTTTAGGGGCTAACCCTTTTATAAAGGTGCTTGACTTAAACTTACTTAATTTTCTCAAATTTATAAATATTTTTGAAGTTTATAAACTCCTAATTGTTATGTTATCTCAAAAATAAAATGTTAAAGTTGTTTGAGTTAAATAATATCCATACCTTATCAGATTTTTAAAATTAAACTTATACAATTGAAATTTCACTACAAGAAAAACGTTGTTTGCCGATGCAAATTCCATCTGAACATTGTCAACAAGCTGTCGAAATAGTGATTTCATATAGAAGAGCGACATCAATTGTAATAAAATAATAAATAACTATATATTAACCTCTATCTATGTTTATATGCAATGATTATATACCAAATGTTGTTTGGGATTGTCATATTTGTTTATCTATTTTATATTGTAAGTAAAGAATAATTTAATTTTTCTATGAAATTTTCTACTGAAAAATAAAATAATATATAAGCACATAAAAATAATCAAAGTTCCGATGAACTTTTCGTCGAAAATGCATCGCAAACAATGATAAAGAGGTTTTGACATATATAATCGTCTGTATTCCGTCGAAAAAGAACAAAATTAAACAAAAATAAAAATCTTAATAATATTCCCGATGGTAATATCGTCGAAAATATGTCACAAGGTTTAAGAGAAAAAATATAAAATATCAACATATTTTCGACAAAAAGTAATCGTCGGTAAACAAAAGAAATATGAAAAATATTTTTGACTATTTTTTTCCGTCGAAAAGTAGAGAAAAATGCCAAAAAAAAATAGAGAAAAAAATTATTTTACGAGGGGGTTTGTTTCGTCGAAGATTGTTGAAACCTAGCGCGCTCTTCTTCCAACCTTGGCCCGTGTGTTTGCTGATAGATTTCTAATGAAATATACGTTGGAAACCTTTCACCGAGTTCGTCGCTACTGCGACGCTAAACCATCGTAAGTGGTAAGTGGTCTATAAATTGAACATTTTCTGACGAAATATTCGGTCCGTAATTCTATCGGCAATAGCATTTTTCTTGTAGGTTTTGTTTGATAAATGAATGTTTATAAACTTTTTTTTTAATATAATACTCACAAAAATGATATGCGAAAATCGATATTATGCAGATAAATATTTCTTAAAAGAGTACAAGTTTGATATTAAAAAAAATATTAAGAAATATTGTCCTGTCATTGCTTATATAATTAGCAACTTATAAAATGCTGAAATTAATTCTTCTACTCGTATCTAGATAGCAAATTAGTGGAGAGTTGTTTAAATGTGATGGGATTGCGTTCCACATAGAAAGAAGAAAAGAAAAGAAAGACAGACACATAACTATTAGATACATGTTGTAGCTTAAAAGAATATTAATTGCCTAATTTAACTAGAAGGCTACACTGGATTAAACTCGCTTAAAGTAATCTGTTTTTATAATTGAATCATACGTGTGCATTTCATTTCCAATAATATAATAGTGGAGGCAATTAGCCATTAAGCTTTTATTTGGAGCATATAAGATCTGTACTTAAAAAAAAAAAAATCGGAAACACTTTTAGAAAGTTTATAAATTCTGAAATATAATTATAAGTTATTATAAGAGCTTACAAATTCATTAGAAAACAATCTCTGACATTTTCTGCAGAATTTTTTGTTATAATCGGCTCAATATGCTGATTAATGAACAAAAATTTAAAAAAAAAGAAATTATAAAATGCAAATATGTATGTATACATTTATATAGCTACTTAGTTTTATCCCAAAAAATCAAGATATGTCTGAAAATAAGTAAACGTAGGCAGCAGACTAACTTCTTCATACTTATATACATATATATTATATATATATATATGTTGGAAATGGGCTTGATAATAAGATGATGTTTCAAAGGGTAATCTAGGATTGAAACCATTTCGAATGGTAATTCATAGATAAAGCCCAGGGAAATATTTATCTATGTGTAAATAAAACTGTGTAAAATATCCCACATCGGATATATTGGCCTTGACTGTACTAGTATTTATGTGGTTAAGTGTTGTTCTAGTGTAAACTAAATAACTAAGTACCGCATATGGGCAAACCCCACATGGCGTGCGCCACCGCCCACCCGACCCAGCTCCGGCCACGGACCAGGATCAGCTCGCGGGCGTTTGGGCGAATATCTCGGGGCTTATTTTTACTGAAATGCCCTTGGAGAATGGTTTTATTCAAAAATCTGATTTTTGAATTTCGTTACTATATTTAATTAACGCGGTTGAAACCGCCAGACACGTTACCTGGTCAAACAACACATTTTCGAATGTTGTCTGTTTTGAGTCTAGGTGCATTGCATGTCCGTTAGCATTCAAGCGGTTTCAATCATAGCCAGAATTTATTCTGGTTTCCTCCTCCCCCCTATATAAGCTGTCCTCCTGGTTCCTGCAACATACACAAACGAAGAGCAAGAGAAAATAGAAAGTATATTGTTTTTAGAAACTGCAGAGTCTTAAGAGTGTATACACTTTTAGGTTTCGGGTGTGTGTTTTGAGTTGCATACACAATCTCTAGAGTTGTTTAGCTTTCGAAGTGAGTTCAACGTAGCAATGCGGTTTGGAATGGACCTTTGGACTGTCTTACCTGGAAGGAGTATCGCAAGCCCATCGCACCGGTCAGTGTGGCGAATATTTCTTTAAGGCAAACCGGCTCAACCCGATGATTCAGTCGAACCTTTTCGAATAAATACTCATAAGTCATCTGCACTTTCTTGTTTATTTATTTGTTTTAGGGGCATCGTTTAATTTGCTTTTGGCTATAGTGTTTTTTACTATAAAAACTGTTAGTGCATTGTATTTATATTATCGAATAAATCCACCCACGAGAATATCGAATTTTAGATATTCTGTTCAATTGTTTCCAACAATATATATATTATATTCTGTATGCATCATCTTAATTATAAAGTTTCAAATTATTAAAAATTATCAATATCTTAAAACTCAAGTTTTAGTCTAATTTAGAAAGTGTAATTATCATTTTCACATGATTAGATAAGGGATGGTTCTCCCTGGATGGACGAATATAGCTTAATTTTCTTAAGTAACTCTCAGCTTTACAATTATTTGTTCT
>CM047874.1:12399982-12439784 GCA_026212405.1 Petrea volubilis
ATATTTCTACAAATTCATTAAACTTAATTTCTTAACGTATCACATAATTGGGCTCTTTTAATGGGATAACCACTAGGCACATATAATTAATGTTAGACCACTAAAATTGAGAAAATGACAACATATATATATATAGGGATAATTGCTTTTTTTGTCTGTTAGGTTTAGGTGATTGTGTTTTTGCTCTTTTCGTTTCAATTTTTTCAATTTTGTCCTGTCCGTTGTTTTTTTTTTTCAATTTTATCCTATTTTGGATATAACTTTTCACACGGTACTGATGTGGCATGCTGTTTGGATGAAATTTGTAGTTTGGTGCGGATGTGGCATTTTTTTTTTCATTATTTTCCACCTCAATAGATTCCTTGGCAGCCACATAATATAATAAACTTAAAAATAAAAATAAAAAAAAAAAAAAAAATACAGATGTATGTACACAAACACAAACACCACCAGCACCAAATACATATATATTTTCATAAATACACAAACACCATACACACCTATATATACACATACATAACACACATACATATATATACACACAAACACACCACATATATAAATAATCTTACGTCCCGCCGCCTCCTGCTGCCGCCGCCTCCCGTCGGTCGTAGCCCGGATGGGGAGAGAGAGACAAAGAGGAAGAGAGAGAGAGAGGGAGAGAGAGAGAGAGAGATCTGGTGAGGGGGAGGGATGGAGAGAGAGAGAGAGAGAGAGAGAGAGAGACATTTGGTGTGGTGTTGCTGCTGGTGGCCGCAGGTTTGGGTAGGGGCAGGTGGTGGTGGTGGTGGTGGCGGCGACGGTAGGGCTGTGGGGGTAGGGGCAGGTGGTGGTGGTGGCGATGGCGGCTGGGCTGTTAGGGGTAGGGGCAGGTGGTTGTGGCGGTGGGGCTGTTGGGGGTAGGGGCAGGTGGCGGCGGCAGCGGCGGGGCTGTTGGGGTTAGGGGCAGATGGTGGTGGTGGCGGAGGCGGTGGGGCTGTTGGGAGTAGGGGCAGGTGGTGGCGGCGGTGGCCGCGCCGGGGCTGTTGTGGGTGGGCAGGTGATGGTGGTGGCGGCGGCGGCGATGGCTGGAGGTGGTTTTGTTGGGTGGTGGTAGGGTGTTTTTGGGGAGATGAAGATGAATTTTTTTTTTTGATTATATTTTAAAATTAGAAGTCCACTTCACCATAAAAATATCACTTGAATGTCCACCTAATCATAAAAATGCCAACTCGATGTCCACATAACCATTAAAATGCCAACTAGATATCCACATAAGCACAAATTACCTAAAAATTGCCACATCAACACCGGTGAAAAGTTATATATATCCAAATAGGACAAAATTGAAAAAAAAAAAACAAACAGAGAGGACAAAATTGAAAAATTGAAACGGAGAGGGCAAAAACACAGTCACCCTAAACCTAGAGGACAAAAAAGCTATTATCCCTATATATATATATATATATATATATATATGTACACACACTCAAAAGTGGCCACTGGGGTTTGAATGTGGCACCATTAAAGTTATGAGTTAAACCTTGTTCCCCTCCTCCTTTTCCCTTTTGGTGAATGCGTACTTTTTTTCAATTGATATTTATAGGGTGTTTCCAGTGATGGTATCAAACAAAATATTATGAAAAGTATATTACAAAGATCAAGAATATATACATGGTACTTTTCTGAATATAATTCTTATGCATATTTTAGGGGCTAACCCTTTTATAAGGTGCTTGACTTAAACTTACTTAATTTTCTCAAATTTATAAAATATTTTTGAAGTTTATAAACTCCTAATTGTTATGTTATCCAAAATAAAATGTTAAAGTTGTTGAGTTAAATAATATCCAATACCTTATCAGATTTTAAATTAAACTTATACATTGAAATTTCACTACAAGAAAACGTTGTTTGCCGATGCAAAATTCCATCTGAACATTGTCAACAAGCTGTCGAAATAGTGATTTCATATAGAAGAGCGACATCATTGTAAAAATAAAAATAACTATATATTAACCTCTATCTATGTTTATATGCAATGATTATACCAAATGTGGTTTTAGGGATTGTCATATTTGTTTATCTATTTATATTGTAAGTAAAGAATAATTTTAATTTTTCTATGAATTTTCTACTGAAAAATAAATAATAATATAAGCACATAAAAATAATCAAAGTTCCGATGAACTTTTCGTCGAAAATGCATCGCAAACAAGATAAAGAGGTTTTGACATATATAATCGTCTGTATTCCGTCGAAAAAGAACAAAATTAAACAAAAATAAAAATCTTAATAATATTCCCGATGGTAATATCGTCGAAAATATGTCACAAGGTTTAAGAGAAAAATATAAAATATCAACATATTTTCGACAAAAAGTAATCGTCGGTAAACAAAAGAAATATGAAAAATAATTTTTGACTATTTTTTTCCGTCGAAAAGTAGATGAAAAATGCCAAAAAAAAATAGAGAAAAAAATTATTTTACGAGGGTTATGTTTCGTCGAAAGATTGTTGAAACCTAGCGCGCTCTTCTTCCAACCTTGGCCCGTGTGTTTGCTGATAGATTTCTAATGAAATATACGTTGGAAACCTTTTCACCGAGTTCGTCGCTACTGCGACGCTAAACCATCGGTAAGTGGTCTATAAAATTGAACATTTTCTGACGAAATATTCGGTCCGTAATTCTATCGGCAAATAGCATTTTTTTGTAGTGGTTTTGTTTGATAAAAATGAATGTTTATAAACTTTTTTTTTAATATAATACTCACAAAAATGATATGCGAAATCGATATTATGCAGATAAATATTTCTTAAAGAGTACAAGTTTGATATTAAAAAAAATATTAAGAATATTTATGTCCTTTCATTGCTTATATAATTAGCAACTTATAAATGCTGAAATTAATTCTTCTACTCGTATCTAGATAGCAAATTAGTGGAGAGTTGTTTTAAATGTGATGGGATTGCGTTCCACATAGGAAAGAAAGAAAAGAAAGACACCATAACTATTAGATACATGTCTTGTAGCTTAAAGAATATTAATTGCCTAATTTACCTAGAAGGCTACACTGGATTAAACTCGCTTAAAGTAATCTGTTTTATAATTGAATCATACGTGTGCATTCATTTCCAATAATATAATAGTGGAGGCAATTAGCCATTAGCTTTTATTTGGAGCATATAAGATCTGTACTTAAAAAAAAAAAAAAATCGGAAACACTTTTAGAAAGTTGATAAATTCTGAAATATAATTATAAGTTATTATAAAGAGCTTACAAATTCATTAGAAAACAATCTCTGACATTTTCCTGCAGTAATTTTTTGTTATAATCGGCTCAATATGCTGATTACATGAACAAAAATTTAAAAAAAAAAGAAATTATAAAATGCAAATATGTATGTATACATTTATATAGCTACTTAGTTTTATCCAAAAAATTCAAGATATGTCTGAAAATAAGTAAAACGTAGGCAGCAGACTAACTTCTTCATACTTATATACATATATATAATATATATATATATGTTGGAAATGGGCTTGATAGATGAGGTTTTCAAAGGGTAATCTAGGATTGAACCATTTCGAATGGTAATTCATAGATAAAGCCCAAGGGAAATATTATCTATGTGTAAATAAAACTGTGTAAATATCCCACAATCGGATATATTGGCCTTGACTGTTACTAGTATTTTATGTGGTTAAGTGTTGTTCTAGTGTAAACTAAATAACTAAGTACCGCATATGGGCAAACCCCACATGCGTGCGCCACCCCGCCCCACCCGACCCAGCTCCGGCCACGGACCAGGATCAGCTCGCGGGCGTTTGGGCGGAATTATCTCGGGCTTATTTTTTACTGAAATGCCCTTGGAGTAATGGTTTTATTCAAAAATCTGATTTTGGAATTTCGTTACTATATTTAATTAACGCGGTTTGAAACCGCCAGACACGTTACCTGGTCAACAACACATTTTCGAATGTTGTCTGTTTTTGAGTCTAGGTGCATTGCAATGTCCGTTAGCATTCAAGCGGTTTCAATCATATGCCAGAATTTAATTCTGGTTTCCTGCCTCCCTATATAAGCTGCCTCCTGGTTTCCTGCAACATACACAAACGAAGCAAGAGAAAATAGAAAGTATATTGTTTTAGAAACTGCAGAGTCTTAAGAGTGTATACACTTTTAGGTTTCGGGTGTGTGTTTTGAGTTGCATACACAATTCTCTAGAGTTGTTTAGCTTTCGAAGTGAGGTTCACGTAGCAATGCGGTTGGAATGGACCTTTGGACTGTCTTATCCTGGAAGGATTATCGCAAGCCCATCGCACCGGTCAGTGGGGCGAATATTTCTTTAAGGCAAAACCGGCTCAACCCGATGATTCAGTCGAACCTTTTCGAATAAATACTCATAAGTCTCTGCACTTTCATTGTTTATGTATTTGTTTAGGGGCATCGTTTAATTTGCTTTTGGCTATAGTGTTTTTTACTATAAAAACTGTTAGTGCATTGTATTTATATTATCGAATAAATCCACCCACGAGATATCGAATTTTAGATATTCTGTTCAATGTTTCCAACAATATATATATATTCTGTATGCATCATCTTAATTATAAAGTTTCAAATTATTAAAAATTATCAATATCTTAAAACTCAAGTTTTAGTCTAATTTAGAAAGTGTAATTATCATTTTCACATGATTAGATAAGGGATGGTTCTCCCCTGGAGGACGAATTAGCTTAATTTTCTTAAGTAACTCTCAGCTTTACAATTATTTGTTCTTAGTAGAAGTTCACCGTCAAACTATATGTTTGTCCAAAATTTTTAGTACCTTGTTTATGTTACTACAATTCATTAATTTTTAATAATTTCCAGTACAGACTGAATTAGCTGCCAAACCTAATTTGAAGCCATATTAAACCATGATATTCTCATTTGGTTCCATTTCTTAAAGAAATAAGTTTATAAATGAATAATCTTTTTACTCTTTAACTTTTACGTGTTACTAATAGATCTTTGATAAATGCTTAGTAGAAATGTACTTTAATAGTGAAAGAAAGTGCAAGATATAACAACTCAAAAGCCATGAATAGGGGAAATTCTTACCCGCACCGGGTTCGGCACACTATGACTAATGAGGTGGTGAGTGTTTTACACTTACCATGTGATTGGTGTACAGTTTAGGGAGAGTGACCAATCACATGACAAGTGTATTAACACTTGTTATATGATTGGTTGGGTGCGGCCAAGCCGGATCTTATAGGCACTTGTTTTACGTAGGCTTTTAGAAATACAACTTATTTAAGAAATCCATTCAAAACTAATTATACAACAAATACATGACTTTTATAAGTATGAATTTTCTGTATATGTATATTAAACTCATGTATTTTTTACATGGATAATATTGAAAATTAAATTTGCACATAAGAAGGATAAATGTAAAAATACACTTTTATAAATAAAAGAATATACACACGTACATATATGACTGAGGAAAATTAAAATAGTTACAGTAAGGTTAACTATCCACCCTAAAATCTTTTCAGAAGAAACAAAATTCTGGGATAAATAGGGAAAAAAAGAAAAAAAATAATAATAAGCCACTTTAGCTAATTTGAGAGTCCTATTCAAGAATATGATGAAAGCTAGGCCTTTGGATGAACTTTTTTCAACAAGGAGAAGCAACCCCCACCAGAAGCAGAGGCAGCAGTGCACTGCTTTTCCCCTCGTGATCATAACTTTCAGCTTTTTCTTGAGATGATTCAAGCTTCTTGCTAGCTGCATCCATTTTCTTCATCTTCCTCCTTCTGAAGCTTTCGAATCTGTAAGCTTCTGCGAGACCAGCACTGGCTGTCGACATATTCACGGCTTGATCGAGAATCTTCACTTATGTATCCCGACTCCAAAGAAGTGCCTTTGGGAATAATAAGTTGTGTAGGAGCTTATGAAAAGCGGAAGTGGGGCTGCTGTATATATAGAGATTTTTGTCAACTTAATTGGGAGCAAGCAAAATTGGTCGTAATGCATGACCTATAGACTTGGAGAATATCTGTATTCTTGGGTCCACTTTTCCAGCTTATTAGGAGTTGTGTTTCGAATTCACTTCCTAAGCCCAAAGAAAAAATATGTGAACAAAATGCTTCTCTAATTATTACGTCAAACAGCTGCACTGAACTTTCCGTTGGATTTCCTATTATTATTTCCTTGGCAAATCGTGAGGTCAACAATGGCGTACGCCATGGCGATAAGGTGTTTAAAATAAGGATGAGATTTTGGGATTGACGTCATGTTAGGATAGGTTTTGAATGAAATTACTTATTGAGCCTTACTTTTTATGGTGTTTTTATTTATTTATTTTAAATTAATTTATTTTGTATTTGGATGGTGTAATCTAAAAGTTTTTTAATAAGTTTTTTTAAGTTACTCTAGAAGTCGCATTTGGGCTCTTCTTCTTTGGCTTTGGCTTTGGCTTTGGCAACAAAGCCAATCGAATTAGAGAGGGTTTGGCTAAATTTATTTTAAAAAATTTATAAACTCGTAAAATTTATAATTTAGAACTTATAAGCTCCTAAATCTTACTTTAAAAATGATTTTTAAAATATTTGGATACAATAAAATATTGTAATTTATAAGATTTTTTGGGGCGTATAAGTCATCATTTTGTTTGATAAAACTGAGAGCTTATAAGGTTTCTTAAGTGTAATGATGATAAAAAAAAAAAAAAAAATTTAATTTCATGTAAAGAAATAGTTTTTTCGATAACAGAAATGTAATATTAGAAAAATAAAGATATTTATGGTATTTTATTTTTTAGCATTAGATATATATAAGTTGTTTTCAAAAATATATTAGGGGAATCTTACCTTTTTTTTGAGCTTATAAACTTCTTTATTTAAAAATTTATCAAACACTTTTGAGAATTTTATAATCTCACAAACAACTTATAAGATATTATAAAAAATTATCATACACTTTTAAGGAATTTATAAATTCTCAAATAACTTATAAATGTTTTGAGAATCTTATAAACTTATAAGATTAAACTAAACATTGAATTGTTTTTATTGACAGTTTTTTTCATATATTAAAAAGAAACAAGTGCTTTTCGGAAAGAACAAAAAAGAAAAAAAACATCTAAATGGGCCCTAAATCTTCCATTCCACCTTTTGTTTTTGACAGCATTCGGGTTTGAACTTGATTTCTACTTTTTAATGTAAAATATACAATAAATATACCATAAATACAAATTAGTGAAACATATGAGTGGAATAAGAAAATGGAAAAACGCTGACATGGTTACTTAGAAAACTGAAAATTAACAACACCGCTCATAAATTTATAATTGTTGATGTAGTGTATTTTATGTTATTTGGAATTTTCACACCTAACTGAAGTTAAAAAAAAAATAAATTGTATATCTGAATTGTCCATCCTACAAGTTAGAACGAATTACATTGACCACTTTTGAAGTTAGGCTAATTTGCAAAAAAAAATTTATTTTTTCAAAAATTACCAAAAACCCTCTGGGGTTCTATCCATATTACAAACCTATTTCAATTTTAAAAAATACCCCCTCTCTTTTTTGGGTGATTTACACTGATCACTCCTGAGATTAGGCTAATTTACGAAAAATTCCTTGTGGTTTCAAAATTACCAAAAACCCCCTGAGGTTATACCAATATTACAACTAGCACCTACTTAGATTGACTTATCAAAAATATTAATTTTTTTTCCCTCTGTAATATTGTTGTCATAAAATTTTCATAGATTTGAAAAAGAAAATATTCTTCTCTTTAAAAAAATAAATATTCAGAACATTGGAAACATCAAATATGGACTTGGCAATTTGATCTCCTTCAAAGTTAATTTGGTCTTCAAATAACATTAGTTTGTGGGTATAACTAACTGTTTGGGCCCAAAAAATAATTTTGAAATCAGATTCGGAGTGGGCAAATATTGGTTTCCTTTTCGCCATGTCGAAATGAGTTGATTGGGCCTAGGTCACTTCGACTCGCGTAGAACAACCCACATTAAGAGGCCCAGACCAGAATAAAATAGGAAACCCATGGCCCAGTAGGCCAAAAATATAAAATAAAATAAATGTAATAATAGATTTAAAATTCAAATCTCTCACGATTAGGGGTTGTTAGAAGAAGAATAACAGAATGGCTGAAAATAGGCTTTATTATATCTGCACATGCCTAAAATAAAGACCATGTGTTATTAGGAGTTTGAAATTTAAATAAAATGGCACAACTGCCATAAACTAGAAATAAGGACTGCCATTCATTTCTAATGGCCTGGCCTGAATAAACTTTCCAACTCTAAGAATAAAGGATGGCGGTTGTGGCCTGAAGTCTATAAAAGGGATCCGGATTCGTCATTCAAGAGGAATCAATGAATCACACACTACATCAAACACAACAATTCTCTCAATCAAGAAGTCATCACTTCTTTGATTTTTTAGTCTAAACGAACAAAGAATAGCTTTAGTTCAAGTAGGTAGAAAACAGGTACGGGTGTTTGTCGCCATACCTCATTCGGCTCGAAGTGGGGATATCAATGCACTCATTCTATAACGTCACGAGGTCATAGCCATCACTCACTCGGATTGGGCCCGGTTCAAGGTGAGATATCAATGCGACGGAGTGGTACCCAGCATTCATATCAAACGCATGCATGAAGAGGAGTACAGACGGAGTCAATCAATGCTCGTCGGAGTGAACAACCTCTGAATACACCCACAGGTAGATATGGCCGGAGTCGTCAATGTGGCCGATTTGTAGCTAAAGTTCTTAGGGACTACTCAATGCATCTCTGTCATAGATATGACCCGAGTCATCAATGCGTGTGTCTGTAGTCGAGTCCTGTAAAATCCGTTTGGCGAGTAGCCATAGTCTTCGAATATATTTTCTCTTCTATTTAAACTTTTCGACCCTTTTCGATTTTTGAGAGCGCTAAATTGTTAAGTCCTACATTGAGTTGTAGGCAAGTAGAACCTCAGGGGTAGTGTTTGCCTACTCCAATTCAGTTGTTTTTCAGATAGAAGTCTTGGGCGCATTACATTTTTTCACTTCGAATTGCATTTTCACTTCGAAACACAAGACTTCCACTTGTGTGCTCCTGCGCAATGGCACACCCGCACCCGAACACGAGAAAGCTCACTTCGAACTGTCTGTTTTCCAATCGAACTCAGCCGATTCGAACCCTGAGCGGCCACTTCGATGCGGCCGGAGAAAATTTATGCAAACACTAACACCTTCTAATGAATTAAATGTTCTAATTTCGAATAACGCCTCAGATCTGTCTCTCTCTCTCTCATTGTGAATCTTAAATTAACTGTACTTTGGGAAACGGCAATTCGCCAGTGATGCGATCCAAAGATTTGAAGCACCAAGAAAATTTTAAAATTGGGTAAAAAGTTCAGACCCTCAAATATGCGTAATGAATTTATACCAAGAATCGAATAAAAACAATCTCTTTTGTGTCAAGTGAAGAAGAGACAAAAACTTTCTACTTGATAATTGTTAGACGGTGAAAAGATCTTAATGTTCCCCCATTTTACTGTTAGTTTTTCCCTTTTATTACTATAAAAGAGTGATAGTTGTTAAATTTCCTCAACTTCCTGTTAGTTCCAAGCCTTGTTCGCTGGAACGGTCGTGAAAAAGGAATAGAGGTGACTATTCCAATTCTATTGCAAAATAGTGGAATGGTCGTGGTTATTTTGCGTATTTTCTATTTAAATATTAAAAAATTATTAAAAATTATAAAAAATATTAAAACGTATAAAAGATCCATGAGTGTTTGTTTAAAGCATTATTTAATACAACTTTGAATAATGAAAAATGATATTATTTAAACTTTTGTAATTAAACTACCAGCTTATTAAAAACATTACTTAACTATATTTATCATTAATTAAGGGAAATATAAAACATATTTGAATTTGGAATTGAAATAGATATTTACATTACATATCAATTCAAATTAATGATTATAAGATTAAAAGAATATTTAAAATTACTTCAAAAAAAAAAATTATGATTTCAAGAGAATTTATATATTTGTTTGATATTTTTATATTCAACTTTTAAAATAAAGAATGTATAACAAATAATTAGACAATATGTTTTGTTTAATAATTTGAGATTATGACCAAAAATTTTAAAATAAAAGATATTAATAAAGTTTTCTATTTATTTTTAGGGATAATTACATTTACTACCCCTCGAAAGATTAAAAACTATAATTGGTCCCCAAAAATTTTCAATATTACCAAAACATACCCTGAGGAATTTAAAAATTACCAATACCCCCTGGGTAGTCGGTTGCCGATCAAAAATAGCTAACGTCAACAAAATTCTTAATGAAAACCCGAATATACCCTTGCTCTAATTTTCATACATTTTTTTTTCTAAGGGTAGAATTGTAGGGGTAGAATTGGTAATTTTTAAATTTCTAAGGGTATGTCTTGGTAATATTGAAAAATTTTGGGGGACCAACTGTAGTTTTCAATCTTCCGAGGGGTAGTAAATGTAATTATCACTATACATAAATACTTAAATTAAGATATACATACTTAAATATTTAAAATTTTCATATATATAAATAAATATGCAGTGTACAAATAAGGGGCAACCTCTTTTTCTCAAAAACACAATGTACCGGTGCAATAGATTGATGGTGAGGTAGCTATGATGGCAGTGGAAGTGTGGTTCGCGGCGATGAAAAAATCGGCTGTCGAAGAAGCGGGAAGAGAAAGGGGGCGGGGGGGGGGTTCATATCCGATCTTGGGAGAAGAAAGGGGTGGGTTTTTTTATGGGTCGGGTTCCAACATCAGCAATAGATGTAAGAATTGGAACGAGTGTTGTGAGGCGAGTCCATTGGTATAAGCGTCGGTCGGTTGGTCGCCGACGATGGATAGATCGACGGAGACAACATCCATAGAAAGAAGGAAGTTGACCAGTGGCTAAATGACAGCAAAATAAGCTGACTTTAGTAGATATGGAAAGCTCACGGAAAGCTGGCCACGATGCTATGAAATTTGTCAGATTTCGACAAGCTTTGGGGGAAACACGAAATTTGACTTTCCTTGACCGCCAGTCAAACAGAGTCTGATGGTCTTGATTGGGATGCCATCGGAAAGTTGAGGTCGTGATAGTTCAATTGCCGTAGGTTTTGTTGGATTTTGGCGGAAATTGACTATCGACGGCCGGCCGATGAGAAATGGGTATGGTAATAGAGACATAAAGAAGAAGAACCTGAGAACATGGGCCTATTGTTATCTTCTTTTTATTTTCCTTTTTTTTCTTTAATTTAGTTTATACACACACATATATATATATTTTCTTGTTATGTATATGAATTTTTTATATAGTACTTTACATATATTCCATATATTGTATATTTTAAATTTATATTTTGTACTTTATATTATTTTCATATATATTATCCTTTTTTTATTTGGAGGTGGGGGCATTTTAATTAGAAGTCTATTGTCAGAGGGGTAAAATGTCTTTGCAAACATTTATTTTTCAGTTTATTTATTTTTTAGTTTTTGTGTTTTGGTGTTCGGGGATGTTTAACTAATATTTTTTCTAATAATTTTGTGTTTTGGTGTCGGGGATGTTTAACTAATATTTTTTTCAATAAAATTTCTATCAGAACGAAGAGTTAGATAAATGGCAAAATTTGGAGCAGAAATCTCTATAGTCATTAATGATCGAGGGGGAAGTTGGTGATTTAGATATCGAAAAGGAGTGTAAGTTTAATTTACCCAATTTTGTATAGGGATCAACAAAAGTGGGTGAAATTCCCCCCATAAAAGGTGTAATACAAAAATTCAAGAAAAAAAAAATTTTAGCATCGTAAAATTAGAGGAAAGCCAGTGAACCCCACAAATACGACGTAGCTGGGAAATCTAATAAAAGCTAAGAAACGAAAGATGTAGAAGAAGTCAATTAGAATACGAGAAAATAAGATAAACACATGCCAAAACATACATTAAAATGAAATTAAAGGCGTAGTTGGAGGGTTCAAGTGCCAAGAATCTCAAGTCCACAAACAACAAGCAATCGGTTAGCCAGACAACTGCTTCCATGCGTTTCCATAATAGTGGGAAGGGTGATGGAATTAGTACCCAGAGTTTACTATCATCAATAAAGTTGTCCTTATAATTGTCTTTTGCACGATTGTAATTGGACTCATTTATGTCGGCATTTTCTATATCAACTTCATCTGATTCTATGTTATGTTCAAGTAAAGGAAATGTAGAAACACACTCTAAGGCATATTGACACGCTTACTTTAAGAATTAAATCAATTTAGGGAACCTTATATATAAACTAAACAAGTAACAAAATCAACAAAACAAAAAAAAATAAATCTAAATTGCATCAAAAGTACTATAAAATAAGTACAGAATCATGAACAAGTGTTAAAACAAAAGATAGAAAAGAGATTTGACCTTATCAAGTATAAAAGTGCAAAGCGGAAATGTGCTTTGCTCCGCAACTTTCTGCTATCGGTAACTCCTTTGTTTAGAGTCGCCACCATCTGATGCAGCCTACATAACCAATATAATACTAGGTCAACAATATTAAAGTCAGCACAAAAAAAGATACAACAAAACTATGAATGGCTGAGTTTTCGCCCTAATTATATGAATTGCTCCTCTGCTTTTCATGTCAGAACAAAAAACTAGCTTCCTTGGTTTCACATCAATTTCTTCGAAAGAAACATAAATAGAAAAACAAAAATTGATATATAATAGTCACTACACATAGGAACTTGGTTGCAACTTACCTAAATAAATATTAAAAAAACACTTAGGCTGTAAAACTGTGTCCCTTTTTGCACTTGATTATTAAACTTCTTTTTGGTACACTTTTCGACACAAAGTATACTATATTTACACTTTACCCCGTGAATTCATTTTTAGGGAGAAAAGTCCCCGGACCACCACGCCACCGACACAGAAGAAATTTTCCTAGTACACCACTAAACTTGTCTAGCTAGCTACACCAAGCAAAAGCTCTAAAACAGTTTCAAACACAAACTAGATCATCGTCGCAGTATCTTCTCGGCAACTATTTTTGCCAGAGAATGGATTTAGAGGAAAAGGTGCGAAATACAATATAGTTTGTATGACATAGTGTAACAAAAAAAGTTTGGTAATCAAAGTATAAAAAGGACTAATTTAGACGGTAGTGTTTTATTTTTCCCTAATTATAAATGCGATATTGCTGATAACAAAGGATTGTTAGCCATTGTACACGCCATACATGCTAATGTTGTACAAAACAATCAGACTCGATGGTATGAGAGTTTAACAATGCAGTACATACAGTCAATCAAAGCTTGTAGCACACTCAATGTGGTATCGACAACATTATATAGCAATATAGATGGTATAAATGACTATTCTTCTATAAAGTTTCTTTGCAGCAAAAGCTATTCTTTTCCCAGTTTTAACCAATTTCACTGGTTCATTAGAACTTGATTGAATTTTGTGTGGTCTTCTTTTCTAATGAAAAATCAGTAATTACATAATTAATTTGGTAAATATAACTAGTCTTTCTTGTTTATAATTCATGATGTAATATGATATATATTTTACAAACTTCAATTGTATGCAACAATACAGTTAACCCTCTACAACAGAGCAGAGGCACTTCATTTCTTGCCAAAGCTACATGGCAAAAATACTTGAAAAAATAAAATGATTTTGTCAAGCACTCGCATTGATTGGCCAAGAAAATATTAGTAGAACAAGTTTGACACATTCAACAAATAAAGAAAATAGAGGGCCAAAAATTGAAATCTTTCTCTTAGTCACAACCACAGACCACAGTTGTATACTATAACTAATTCCTTGGTCATTAATGTAAAGAATTTGCAATTATTCTACTCTTTTTAACCCTTTTCTCTTGTAGGAAATGGAAATCATGGAAATCATGGAAAAATCAGTAAAGATAGTCATGTTTGTAAGCAACATTTAGGACCTCTAAACGAGAAGAGTTAACGAATCTAGAGACTAAGTTGTGATAAAATCAAAATAGAGATAGTGTTGTAATTTACATTCTTTTGTATTTGTTTTCCCTTTTCTCACTTACTGTATAAACACGCTTTTCTTAGTTATTGACAACTTTCATTAGTTGGGCTGTTAGGCGGTTAGTTTAGCATTAGATGATTGCGTTTTTCTTCAGCTTCCTTTTTAAGCTGATTAGTTAGGATCGTTAAGCCAAGGGGCTTCTATAAGTTGTTCCACTGTACAGTTTCATTTCAGCGTAATGAAAATTGAATTTCTTCTTTACAGTTTAGAAAGTTTTCATGGTATCAGAGCTTAGATCCTTGGGGAAGTTTTATTTTCGTTCCAGCGTTAGGGATTAAGCTTCCAAATCTAAATCATGAACAACACCACATTGGATCACGGCCATGGAAGATTACAGACTATCAACAATGGCGATCCGCTATACTTGCAGCCGTCGGATAATCCTGGTATGATTTTGGTCTCCTCTCCTCTCACTGGTAACAATTACTTAACCTGGAGTCGTTCGATGAGAATTGCGTTAGGAGCCAAAGTAAAATTAGGATTCATCAACGGAAAGTGCGTGAAGCCAGATGAGGAGTCCGAAGAGTATGAGCAGTGGATGAGAGTGGATTGTATGGTACAATCCTGGATTGTTAATTCAATTTCGAAGGAAATTGTAGATGCTTTCTTATACACCACTTCTGCACAAGAGTTGTGGGAGGAATTGGCAGAGAGATTCGGGGAATGCAATGGCCCTATGTTGTATCAATTACAACGTGAAATTAATTCAATTTCACAGGAGAATCAACCAGTAGCTCAATATTTCACTAGGCTTAAGAAACTTTGGGATGAGCTGCAGTGTCTAATGCCTTTGCCTCAATGCACATGTGGAGCCGCTAAACAAATGACGGATCATTCAGCTTCAGGGAAATTGATTCAGTTCCTGATGGGATTAAATGAGGGATATGACCAAAGCCTAATGTGAACAAAGCCTATTCAATGGTTTTAAGGGTTGAGAAACAGAGAGAGATACATCAAAGTTTTACTGATACAAAGGAAAATAGTGCTATGCTGGTTAACTCTGGAAATGTCAAGAAACAATACAATCAAAACATTGAAGGAAATAGATACAAGAAGTCTGGGGGGCAAGTTAAGAAGTTTAGTTCATACAGGAGGGTTGATAAATCCAGCTTAGTGTGTGATCATTGCAACTACACTGGACACACTAAGGATACATGTTTCAAGCTACATGGCACTCCGGATTGGTACAAGGAGCTAACAGATACAAGAACTAAGGCTGGACAGAGAGTTATGGCAAACATAGTAGAAACACCACTGGAACATAGTGGGGGCAAAGATACTCAACTGAGCAGTGACTGGGGTCTGAAGATCCAAGACTTAATCCACACTGAGATGAGCAAATTCTTCAAGGGGAAAGGGGTTTTTGAGGAGACAAATGTGAATATGGCACATTTCAACGATTTTGCTGGTAATGCTCTACATAACCTTGCTCTTACTACTGTTGATTTTTTGAAACTAGGAACTTGGATCATTGACACAGGGGCTTCAAACCACATGTGCTGTGAATATAACCTTTTAACCAAACCTAATCCAGTTAGATCTATTACACTCGTTCACTTGCCAAATGGACACATCAAATTGGTACATCACACTGGTGATGTGTTTCTTTCCAAAACATTACAGTTGAAAGATGTTTTGCATATTCCTTCTTTTCAATATAACTTGCTCTCTGTTAATAAACTTTCTAGCACTGACTCTATTCGTTTCTTGTTCTACCCATCTTACTGCTTGTTGCAGGACCTTCAGACTGAGAAAATTCTGGCAGTAGGGAAAGTGGTGGGATGACTGTACGTTCTTGACACATCTAGTTTTGATCTCAGTGTAATTCTTTCCCATTCAGCTGCTCTTACTACACACTTAGCTCCCAAGATTGTTACACATAATAGACCTACAAAACACTTTGCTTCTCAAGTTTCTGCATCATCGTTAATTCTTTGGCATCAGAGATTAGCTCATGCTTCAGCTAGTGTAATGAGACACTTGAATATTGTTGATAATAAAAACTTGTCTGCTCTTTCTGATTGCAAAATCTGTCCTATTGCCAAACAACAAAGGCTGACTTTTCCTTTAAGCACAACAACAACACATCATCCCTTTGAGCTTGTACACTTGGATGTTTGGGGACCCTATCCTCAAAGATCTTTAACAGGAGCACATTATTTCTTAACTGTGGTGGATGATTACAGCAGAACCACATGAACATTTCTTTTATCACACAAAACGCAAGTTGCAAGCACCCTTTCAAAATTTCTTTCTATGATTAAAAACCATTTCAATACCAGTGTCAAAACTGTCCGGTCTGATAATGGCACAGAATTCATCAGCCATGAGTGCCAATCTCTTTTTGCATCACATGGCATCCTTCATCAGAAATCCACTCCATACACACCCCAACAAAATGGCTTAGTTGAAAGAAAACACAAGCACATTTTACATCTTGCTAGGGCTTTGCTTTTTCAGTCTCATTTACCAAAGAAGTTTTGGGGTGAATCTATCCTCATGGCTACTTACCTTATAAATCGATTACCCTCTGCACCCCTTCAATGAAGTTCTTTATCACACTCCACCATCTTATGATCATCTTAAGGTCTTTGGGTGCCTCTGTTATGCCACTAACACCTTACCTCACAAAGACAAGTTTGAACCAAGAGCTTTTAGGTGCATCTTTCTTGGATTCAGTCCTGGCCAGAAAGGGTATAAGGTCTATGACCTTGATTCTCACAAACTTTTCACCTCAAGAGATGTTGTGTTTCATGAGACTAATTTTCCCTTTCAACTTACCTTGGATCCTACTCCACTTCCTCATCCTGTCCTTGAGGAAGACTCACTTCCCTCCAGCCCAAATCACCCTCATTTGGATCCTCTTGTTGTTCCACTTCCTGCTCCAGCTTCTCCTATACAGCCTTCCACTTCTAGTCCCATTGTTCCTCTTAGACAGAGTGCTAGAGTCAAGAATACACCTCGGTGGTTGCAAGACTTTGTTTCTACAGTCACTCTTTCCACTTCTACTGCTCAGGGGAGTTCTTTGCCTGAAGTTTCTGCAGGTTCCTTTTATCTAATCCAAACCTATCCCTATGTTGTTTCAAATGGATTCAGTGCTCCGTATATGTGTTTTTTAGCCAATGTTTCACATGATTCAGAACCTGTTTCATATCAAGAGGCTAGTAGAGATGCCAGGTGGGTAGAGGCCATGAATGTTGAGTTACAAGCACTTGAAAAGAATCAAACCTGGATTTTGTCTGACTTGCCTAAAGGGAAGAAGGCAATTGGTTCAAAATGGGTATATAAAATCAAAAGACTTCCTGATGGATCTGTGGAACGGTTTAAGGCTAGATTAGTGGCCAAAGGTTACAATCAAATTGAGGGTATTGACTATTGTGAATCTTTTTCTCCGGTGGCTAAACTGGTTAGTGTGAGAATATTCTTGGCTTTAGCTACTGCCAAGAATTGGCCTGTTCATCAGGTGGACATAAATAATGCCTTTTTACATGGTACTTTGCATGAGGAAGTGTACATGCAGCCCCCTGCCGGTTATGTTGTTCCTAAGGCTGGGCGAGTTTGTAAGCTAGTCAAGTCACTCTATGGCTTGAAACAAGCTTCTCGGGAATGGAATTTAGAGTTCACCTCTAAGTTACACAGCTTTGGGTTTGTCCAATCTACCAATGACCATTGTCTCTTTACACTTCACCGAGATGACCAGTTTGTGGCATTACTTGTATATGTTGATGATGTCTTGATCACTGGCACTAATGAGCTTCTCATTGAACACACTAAATCTTTTCTCCACTCTCAATTCACCATTAAGGATCTTGGGCTTGCTAAGTATTTCTTAGGGATTGAGATTGCTCGATCCACTGCTGGTACTTACATCAACCAAAGGAAGTATATTCTTGACATCTTACAGAATCTTGGGCTTCTTGGAAGCAAGCCTGTCTCCACTCCTCTGTCTAAAGGTAACCAGTTGGCTGCCAATTCAGGACCCCTTCTTCCTGATCCAGGTAAATATAGACGTCTTGTTGGTCAGCTTCTCTATCTCAACATGACTAGACCTGACATCAGTTTTGCTACTCATCAATTAAGTCAGTTTATGAACTCTCCCTGCCAATCCCATTGGGATGCTGCTTTGCATGTTCTTCGTTACTTGAAAGGTTGCCCATCTCTCGGTTTGTTTTTCCCATCTAATACATCTTTCCAGTTGTCTGCTTATTGTGATGCCGACTGGGCATCTTGCATCGATACTCGCCGCTCTGTTACAGGTTATTGTATCTCACTTGGTTCTGCTCTCATTTCATGGAAGTCCAAAAAACAAACGACGGTGTCTCGTTCCACGGCTGAAGCTGAGTATAGGAGCATGGTTTCTACCGTTTGTGAACTACAGTGGATCATTTACTTGTTTCAAGATTTTGGGATTCAGGTGCACCAACCTATTCCTTTATATTGTGACAATCAAGCTGCCTTGCACATCACCGCAAATCCAATTTTTCACGAGCGAACTAAGCATCTTGACATCGATTGTCATGTGGTTCGTGACAAATTCAAGCAAGGTCTCATCCTTCCCAGCCATGTTTCTTCAAAGTGTCAATTGGCCGACATTTTTACCCAGACTCTCTCTCCTCCGCAATTCCGTTTTATTCTGTCCAAGTTGGGTTTGCTGGATCTCCACCAATCTCCAACTTGAGGGGGGGGCTGTTGTAATTTACATTCTTTTGTATTTGTTTTCCCTTTTCTCACTTACTGTATAAACACGCTTTTCTTAGTTATTGACAACTTTCATTAGTTGGGCTGTTAGGCGGTTAGTTTAGCATTAGATGATTGCGTTTTTCTTCAGCTTCCTTTTTAAGCTGATTAGTTAGGATCGTTAAGCCAAGGGGCTTCTATAAGTAGGTCCACTGTACAGTTTCATTTCAGCATAATGAAAATTGAATTTCATCTTTACAGTTTAGAAAGTTTTCAGATAGTAAATCAACTGTTGAATGGGAGAATGAACGTACGTACAGATATATTAATTCTTATTTGTCCCATCCTCCCAACAACTTTAATAAGGTTCTCCCCCACCCATCTTCGTTCATAATGCATACCATTTTCTTTGGTTAAATTTGTAATTTAGTATTACTTTTTCGAACCTGATGGGTTTCGAGAGAAAGATAAGTTACATGGGCAAAATTTTATTTTTCTATCAAAATTAATTACATTAAATATTTCTCATTAATTACCAACTCCAATCCAACCCAAAATCCTTTCTTACTAATCAAGGTACCAATTTCATAACTCTTTACCAGCCGTGGCTCGATTGCTATCAGAAAATTATTATTACTAGTGAAAGGCACCGATTTTGCTACACCTACCTCCCCAATCATACTTCTGGTGGTGATGATTTTCTCTTAATTATAAGCATGTTTACCAATACACTTGATGAGAGTGCATGATAATGAATCAATACAACCGATTTCTAATAAATCGAAGGGAAACAAATACAGATCGTAATCTTGAAGGTTTTTGTGATGCTTAGTTTGAGTTGCTACTGCATAGCTCAAACATAAAGAATTTAGAGAGAGTTTTGTTTAGAGAAAACTAATTTGTATTTCTTGATTCATTGATTACAAAATGAGAATGCTCCTATTTATACTACTTTATGGAGTAGTCTAGAACAACATAGGAATGTGAAAAGATAAGATATCATACATTGAATAACATTTTTGACTAAATGCATGAGAAAATACTTTGAACTAGATTCATTGGAAATATGCTAGATTCTTGAACCTTTGAATTTAACCTAACCTTTAATATTCTCAAGAGAGTGCATGAATTCCAACATTCCCCCTTAATGCACTTTCTTTACGACTCCAAGTGCTTCTCGTAGATAAAAGAATCGATCCTTTGGTAGTCCTTTTGTCAAGATATCTGCCAATTGCTCTTGACTTTTGCAGTATTTAAGTTGGATTTCACCTTTCTCAACTGCTTCTCTGATGAACTGATACTTAATAGCGATGTGTTTGGTCCTACCATGACTGATAGGATTCTTTCCCATTGCAATGGCTGATTTGTTATCACAATATAGCACGGTTCCTTCACATTGATCATCTCCAATATATTCAAGAATTCTTCGCAACCATATTGCCTGTGAAGTTGCTTTTGCTGCAGCAACATATTCTGCCTCAGCTAATTTTTGCTTTTTACTCATCCAGGAGCACACGCCTGAATCAATTGAGAAAATGTATCCAGATGTGCTCTTCATGTCATCAAGACTTCCGGCCCAATCACTGTCTGAGTATCCAGTTAGCTTTGGTACTTCAACAGACTTGTAAAAAATTCCATAGTCAAGAGTGCCCTGAATATATCGCAAGATCCTTTTTGCAGCTCCGAGATAAATTTGAGTAGGCTCCTGCATAAATCTAGAAAGTAAACTCGCAGCAAACATAATGTCCGGTCTAGTTGTAGTGAGATATAACAAACTCCCAATAAGACTTCTATAAGTTGAAGCATCAACTCTTTTGGAACCATCATTCTTCTTCAATTTCTCATTTGTTGCCAAAGGAGTCTCAACTGACCGGCATCCCTCCATTTTGAACTTTTTCAGCATGCTGCTAGCATACTTCTTTTGAGAGATGAATACCCCATCTTCCAATTGGGATACTTGGATTCCTAGAAAATACTGCAGTAAGCCCAAATCAGTCATTTCATAAGCTTGCATCATCTCTTGCTTGAAGTGTTGCATCATCTTTAAATTGTTTCCTGTGAAAATCAAATCATCTACATATAGACACACAATCAATATGGAATCATCTTTATGTAAAACATAAAGTGTGGATTCGCTTTTACTTCTTTGGAAACCTTTTTTGATAAAGTACCCATCAATTTCACTGTACCAAGCTCGAGGAGCTTGTTTTAGCCCATAAAATGCCTTTTTCAGCTTATATACTTTATTCTCTTCCCCCTGTATGCCAAATCCTTGTGGCTGCTCCACCAAAATTTCTTCTTCAAGTTTTCCATTTAGGAAAGCAGATTTGACATCAAGTTGGAAAATCTGCCACTTCTTTTGAGCCGCAAGTGCAATCAACATTTGAATTGTTTCCATGCATGCTACGGGGGAGAAAGTTTCAAAGAAGTCAATACCTGACTTTTGTGTGAACCCTTTGGCCACGAGTCCGGCTTTGTGGCGTTGAATGGTTCCATCTTGATTCAGCTTGATCTTGTAAATCCATTTAACTCCAACAACTTCTCTTTCATTGGGACGTTCAACCAGTTCCCAAGTACGATTTTTCTCAATCATATGCAATTCTTCTCTCATTGCATCCATCCAGACTTCTTGTGTTGTTGCCTCTTCAAAGCTGTTAGGTTCAACAACTACAAAGTTGCAGGTCTCATAAACATCACTCACAGTTCTGATTTTCCTTGGAGTGGAATCTGTAGTGCCATCTACAGTAAAGCTTGAACTTGGTGGTGGTGATGGTAACTCTGCTATATCAGTGGACTGTATTGAAGTGGTAACCTCCAGAGTGTCCTACACTTTATTATCATTCCAGTTCCAAGCATCATTTTCATTAAAAACTACATCCCTGCTTATGAGTAGTTTTTTAGTTTGGGCATTGTACAATTTATAACCCTTTGTTTCACCACTATACCCAACAAAAATGCATTTTACACTTTTATCATCAAACTTACCTCTTTTCTCACTTGGAACATGAGCATAACAAATGCAACCAAAAATTCTGAAATGATTTACCGTTCGTTTTTCACCACTCCAGGCTTCAATTGGAGTTTCGTTCTTAACGGCCTTTGTTGGGCATCGATTGAGGATGTATACCGCTGTGTTGATAGCTTCTGCCCAGAAATTCTTTGGCAAAACCTTCTCCTTCATCATTGATGTAGCCATGTCCACTATGGTACGATTTTTCCTTTCAGCTACTCCATTCTGTTGGGGAGTGTATCCTGCAGTTAATTGCTTCCAAATGCTTTCATCCTTGCAAAAATTTTCAAACTCCTGTGAAGTATATTCACCTTCTCTGTCACTTCGAATTGTTTTAATTTTGAAGCTGGTTTGCTTTTCCACAAGAGCTTTGAATTGTTTGAAAATTTTAAAAGCTTCGGATTTTTTTGTCAAAAAATACACCCAAGTCATCCGAGAAAAATCATCAATAAATTAAGAAGTATCTATGATGATTAAATGATGGTGTCCGCATCGGCCCACAAATATCTGTGTGTATGAGCTACAACGATGCTTTAGCTCTCCATGATCTTCCCTTCGAAAATGGTTGTCTGGATTGTTTCCCCAAAAGGCATTCTTCACATGGGTTGTCACTTAGCTCAATTTCGGGCAATCCACGCACCATGTTTTTCTCTTTGAGAAGCTTCAAACCATGAAAATTCAAGTGGCAATAGCGTTTATGCCACAACTAAGAATCCTGCAAAACTTTAGCTTGCAAAGCATGTGTTCCATAATGAAATTGAATTGGAAAACTTCTTTGCCTTTGCATTTTCACATGAGCAATCAAAAGGCTTTTATCCTTTCGATCATAAATTTTACAGGCATTATCACCAAAAAGAAGATGATAACCATTTTCAACCAATTGACCGACACTTAAGAGATTTTCTTCTATGTCGGGAACAAATAAGACACCATTGATGTATTTCTTACCACCTTTGGTCTCCACAGCAATAGTCCCTTTTCCTTTGGCTTGTACAACAGCTCCATTACCTAAATGGACTTTAGATGATACTACAGTATCCATGTTAAGGAATATTTGTTTATTCCCTGTCATGTGATTACTACATCCGCTATCCAGTTGCCATATACTAGAATCTTCTTGTACAGCAGAATGACAAGCATAAAACAAATGTCCTTCATCTTCTATTTCTTCAGAAAAATTCACATGATTTTCAGCATTTGCCAGCCTATTATCTTTGTTTCGGCAGTACTTGGTTGCATAACCAAGTCTCCCACAAGATTGACATTTTGGCTTGTCTCGAAAGTAACAATCTGCAGTATCATGATTTGTTCTATTGCAAATTTTGTAATAAAGTTTGGAGTCCTTGGAATGCATACCTTTCTCTTATTTGGAGTTTGCCTTCTTGTCATGCCATTTTTCTTTTTTTGAACTTGTGCTTTTTCTTGACTGGCCACCTTTGTTTTGCGATCCAATAGTGACATTGGTTCGAAATGCTCCTTCTAACAATTGTATATTGTGCCACAATTTTCTTTGTTCATGATTTTTTAACGATCCCATCAACTGTTGCAAGGTCAAGGTGGACAACTCTTTAGTTTCCTCAATAACGGCTACCATATCATCGTACCGTTCTGGAAGGCTATTAAGAACCTTCTCCACAATAGTTTGATTTGATAGCTTCTTGCCAAGGGAATACATTTGATTAACTATTTCAGTTACTCGTGAGGAGTAATCCTGAATACTTTTGGAATCCTTCATTTTCAAATTCTCAAACTCCCTTCGGAGATTTTGAATTTTGATTGCAATCACCTTACTTTCTCCTTGGAATTCTTGCTCCAAGATTTGCCAAGGTTCTTTTGCTATTGTAGCGGCCATTATTCTAGGAAATATTGAAGTCGTTACTGTAGAATGAAGCTTTGTAAGTGCTTTAGCATTTAAAATACAACTTTCTTCAAGATGCTTCCTTTCGGCATCTAAAAGATTGCTTTCATCTTCAGGCTCGTCGTAGCCGTTATCAACTATATTCCGCAATCCTTCAGACATAAGCCACGTCCTCATTTTTATCTTCCAAAAATCGTAGTTCTCTCCTTCGAATATTGGAATGAGAGAGAGAGAAGGATTGGAAGTGCTAGATGCTATTCACTTTCCTTTTCTATTGTAACTTTTTAAGGTACCCCGGTTGTGATCAAACCAGGCTCTGATACCAATTTGAAGGTTTTTGTGATGCTTAGTTTGAGTTGCTACTGCATAGCTCAAACATAAAGAATTTAGAGAGAGTTTTGTTTAGAGAAAACTAATTTGTATTTCTTGATTCATTGATTACAAAATGAGAATAATCCTATTTATACTACTTTATGGAGTAGTCTAGAACAACATAGGAATGTGAAAAGATAAGATATCATACATTGAATAACATTTTTGACTAAATACATGAGAAAATACTTTGAACTAGATTCATTGGAAATAGGCTAGATTCTTGAACCTTTGAATTCAACCTAACCTTTAATATTCTCAAGAGAGTGCATGAATTCCAACGAATCTCACTTGCAGCCTCGCTTCTTCACATTTACACATCATTAAGAGGCTAACTAGCAAGGACCTTTATTCAATCCGTTATCTCATTCTGCAAGTGCCTGCATGTGCATGTAGCCAGAAAGGACATAAAAAAGATCATGAACTCACAAATTTCACTGAGGCAGCACCCATTGCCTCTTGCACAGTATAGTAGCATACATATGTGTGTGTGTGTATATATATATATATGTGTGTGTGTATGTCATAATTTATGTATTATGCACATCACACAATTTATTGAGAAAGTGAGATTCCATGAACCAAGCCTGATATCACATTTCTAGGGCACAGCTATGTGTTAACTGCAATAATGTGGAACAACACGGCTAACTTCTTGCATGGCACCTTCTACAGAGTAAAGATCGAGAATTTGCAGCTACTTTTTGCCAAAAACGTAAGTGTTATGGAACGAGAAGATTAAACATATAGCTGCACATATTCATTCATTGAACTCTAATTTAATCAACCAAGACTTACTCATTTATTCTAGTTTTAGATCATTACAAAATTTGTGACGCGTTGTGGCTCTAATTCCAGGATCACTTGTCGTTGAAGCTCGGGTCGTGGAACTCACAATTGCAGGAGATCAAGCAGCCTTTGTTACAACTTTTTGGATAATCAGTAATTCATAGGTACAAACACTTGAAAATTCAAAGAGATTTTCAGTTCTGACCTATTTTGGCTAAATCATAATTTGTCTTTCGATTCAGTAGGTGGGTTGGACCCAAAGCCTTGCTACTTTCACGACTTTACTTATAATCACAATTTCTAAATGTAAATTAAATGATATATATATATATGATATCATATTCTTGTCCCTCATCAGAAAGAGTCTAGGGACTTGGCAAGCTTATAAGCTTTAATCCCTCCCTTAGACACTGTGAGGTGCCTTTTTATCAAAGGACAAAACCCCACCATCTTAATGTGCGGGACAATATCTCGCAGGATCGAGCCTCCGTGTTCGGCAACGGATTTGGCCATCATCAAATGGCGCCATCTGTGAGGACGATGGCCCTGTGCCCCTTCCCAAGTCCCCCGACTGGGGGGCTTATGATGATACCATATTTTTGTCTCACATCGGAAAGAGTCTAAGGACTTGGCAAGCATATAAGTTTCAATCGCTCCCTTACACCCTGCGAGGCGCCTTTTTATCAAAGGACAAATTCCCACCATCTTAAGGTACAGGACAATACCTCGCAGGATCGAGCCTCCATGTTCGGCGATGGATTTTGACATCACCAATATATAAAGAAGTGTGCACCGCAGAATATTCTAAATTGCCCTTTGATGTGGGTCAAAATGTCCATAGAATGCCATATCAATTCACATTTTTAATTTTTCTATTTTAATAGAATAATTTTTGTGCGTAGCACGTTCCACACACTCGTATGTATATAATTAATAACAAATTTCGTAAAATATATTGGTATAAATAGAAGTAAAACATATACAAGTTCATCATCATAATTGTGACGGAATTTTTCTTCGAGCAATTCTGATGCTATGTGTTTTTGGAAAATAATCAACTTTTATAAACACATTTAAAATAAGAGCACGACTTTGAACATATACAAACTGCAATATTCAACTAATTTTCACAAAATTAGACCACTAGTTCATTTTTTTTTTTTTTTGCTTCGTATATTTTTCAATATATAAGCAAAATAACTTCACGTGTCTGAAGTATGTCTAAGATATAAGAAAAATTTTTAAATGTAGTCATGTGTTACAAATGTGCTTCGTATATACGAATAATACCGTAAATATTAATAGAAGTTCTAATATGGGGTCGATAGAACTCTTCAATTTGGATTCACACATATCACAATTTTCTGTCTTAAGAGTCATGTACTAGACTCCTTACTCCTACCTGTGAAAAGAACATGTATTGGACTGCCAGCGATCAATATACATAGATAGCAGCAATAGAACTCTTCAATTTGAATTCACACATATCACAATTTTCTATTTTGAGAGTAATGTACCAGACTCCTTACCTGTGGAAAGAAAATGTATTTGATTGTCGACGACCAATATACACGTAGATACTGCACACGCTAACCGTGGGGCTCGAACCCACGACTACAAGGTAAGAGCCTTGCGCTCTACCGACTGAGCTAGACGAGCTTGTAGTTTTGATGTATTATATCTCTTAATTCTTTTTGCACACTATGACTTTGAGAGATTTTACTAAGCTCTTTTATATTCCTTCAATTCCTGATTAGTGCAACAGTTGGCAGTGAAGATAGATTTTGTGTTGAAATGTGGGTACGGGTTTACCCACTCGTCTGAACACTTGATGAATAATTAGGCACATCTGAGCCCCTCCTCTTGTTTTGTGGATAAGTGCTTTAAAAAGCAAGCCACTCATATTTTACCTATTTAATTAAACATTTCAAAATTCTGTAAAAATTCAATTTGCTTAAAAGAGTGTTACCAAATATGGTTTAACTAAACTTTTAGGAATTAATTACCGCCTATGATTAGTTTACCTTGTCAAAAATGATTTCTCATTTAATTTTGAAAATTGAATAACCAAGTTTAGGCCTATCAATACAGGAACCAATTGGTGCTGACGAGTTTAATTCAAACCGTATTTTACATTACAAAAAAATTTGCTTTTTTATTTGTTAAAACCCAACCCAACACCCCTTCCTCTGCCCAACATTCACTACAAAACAATGACTTTTTGTAACATAAGATTTCGTTGCTAGAAGTGTAATTTTTGTTACTATAACTTTTGATAACGAATATTTTTGTTACCAAAATTCATCCCATAAAACCCGACGCTAAAAATTTTTGTAACGATTTTTTAGTTTTTGTAACGCTAAAAATTAGTTTTTAGTCACAAGAAGTCTTATTTGTGACAAATAATTTCGTCACAAAACTCATCACTATATGTAAAAAATGTTGATCCGCACGCCCATCCAATAGAGCAACTTGACCTGCGCGCGAACCCGGTTTGATTATTTTGATTTGTCACTGGCGAGAATCGAATGCTCGACCTCAAGCATGATTTGGCAAAAGGCTACCACTACGCCACCTGCTATGTTGTTGGCAGAGTTGCTTTTTTGTTATACTTATTTGATTTCTATATCCATTAATTAATTAATTAATTTTGTATTAATTATATAAATTCAGATAATTATAAAAGCTCTATTAGTTAAAACACGCACTATACCCTATAAATTACTCGTACATATGAATAATTCAAAAATATTTTTATTTCATACAAATTCTAAACTTGATGAATAATATTTGAAACTTTTAATATAACAATGTTTAATGTATCATAATCTGTATCATACTTGATAAAATAATACTTTCATTTTATGAAAAAATATTAAATTCATTTCAAAATTTGTAATATATAAAAATATTTATTGGTATAATATATCAAAATTTATGAAAATTATAAATTGAATAACATACAAATAAAAAATTTATAATACTTTATAAAAATATTAATAATTATATAAATAATTTTATATAATTTATATGATAATTAAAAATTAAATAATTTAATCAATAGTTTTAAATAATCTTTTTTCATTATATATATTACATAAACAAACATAATTCATGTGAACATAATATTAAAATAAGTCATATTTTTACTCTCGAATATATTTTCACATCCGTATTGTGCTCGTACTTTTAATAAATCGTATAATAGCCATTTGCATAATATTTAGCTAATTTTTTCACCGTAACTTTTGAAAAATATTTTTAATATATACGTACGAGTTGAATGTCGAATATTTTACCTGTCTGGTATTTAATTATAACTAATATTATCTGTGGCTATTTATATATAAAATTATGTGACAAATTTTATTAATCATACTAATTTTTGTATTTTTTTTAATTTATTAATATTTGATTGTTTAGCCATTATAAAAATATATGGCTAAAAGTCAAAAATTACAAACAAAATTGTAATGCCCATCCAAACACAATGTTTTTCCTCTGAAGTGCTACTTTTTTCAAAAAATAAATGTTTCTTCTCTGAAAAAATCCATCCAAACGGGTTTCAATAGTCCATTGACATCAAAGACACAAAGCGGTTATTAAAAAATTTTAATGCTCTATAAAAGAGTATGTGTTATAAATCATATCTACAGTTTCATAACAAATTTCAAAGTTGTCACAAACAAAAACTATTTTTAGTAACAACACTATACTATTCATGATGAATATTTCCATTTGTTACTAAAAAGTAATTTTTTGGTAACAATACTTTGTTTTCCATAACAAATATCCCTTGTTGTCACTACTACCTTTCATAACAAATTGTCTTTATCATCACTAAAAAGTAGCATTTTAGTAACGAATTCATATTTTGTCACTAAAAATGTAATTTTAGTGACAAAATATACATTTGTTACAACTACTTTGTTTCTTAAAATGCATTTTTTTGGTAGTGATTGTAAGAGTATTTTATCATTTTCACTTGATACACTTTTCCATATTATAGTTCCTACATTTTTTTTATTCTAGGATGAATTATAGCTAGACCCCCTAAGGTTTGGTGCAATTACAGTTCAACCCACGATTACTGAAAAATTATAAATACCCCCTTAAGCTACGTTCTGTGCAACAATGAGCTCCTGCCGTTATCGTACATTAATTTTTTATATGAACATTCAAGATTAACCTTCTTCTGTTGGGCCGCATTTTATGGCAATTTATGAATGCCTGATATGCCCTTCAGGGGTGTTCTGTTAGGATTCACATTATTTTGAATACCTAACAACGTGAAATGTAATTTTTGTCAAGAAAAAACAGCAACAGTACACACAATTTTACAATTTAATTAAATTCAAAAACTTCTTTATATACTTCTGTTTTATTACAAATCAGGCTCTTCGTGTAATTTTTTTTTCTTTTCCATTTATTGGATTCGGGCATAAAAACAAACAGATACAAACTGAAAATCAAGGTAAACCGATGAGACAGCGTGGCTTTACATTCCCAAGTTAATGTGCTTTTCTTTTTTGTTTTTTCATAATGAGATGCAACGGTTACAACTTCTAAAAGAAGTGAAAATGCTTTACATTGTTAATCGTTTTTGTGGAGTTGTATAGTTTGAAGAATCTGCAACAAAAATTTAATAGCATTATTCTTTTCTACTCTTTGAAAGTATCATCCGCTGTGTATTTTGCTTATATATCCATATGTCCAAAAATTGTTTTATTTAAATGTGTATTTTCTTAAAGATTACTCGAGAAATTGGGGCGTACTTGTTTTTTATCTAAACAAAAATAGATTTTTTTGAAATACAACATAGTGGGATACAAGTTAGGTTTTAACTCACTCTGGAATACATATGTATACATAAAGGCATATCAATTCACATTTTTAACTTCCTATTTTAAAAGAATAACGTTCGTTCATAGCACATGGCACGCACTAGTATGTATATAATTAATAACAAATTTCATAAAATATATATTGGCATAAATAGAAGTAAAACATAAGTTCATCATCATAACTGTGACGGAATCCTTCTCCGAGCAACTCTAACACTATGTGTTTTTGGAAAATAATTAACTTTTACAGAGACATTTTAAATAAGAACAAGACTTTGAACGTATGTAAATTGCATTATTCAACTAATTTTCACAAAATCTGACTATTCAATCATTTTTTTTAGCTTAGTATATTTTTCAATATATAAGCAAAATAACTTCATGTGTCTGAAATGTATCGAAGATATAAGAGAATTTTTTAAATGTAGTCGTGCATTACAAACGTGCTTCGTATGTACTAATGATACCGTAAATATTAATAGAAGTTCTAATGTGGGGTCGATAGAACTTTTCAAGTTGGATTCAGGCACATCCCACTTTTCTATCTTAAGAGTCATGTACCAGACTCCTTACCTTTACCTATGAAAAGAACATGTCTTGGACTGCCGACGACCAATATACGTAGATAGCAGCAACAAAACTCTTCAATTTGGATTCACAAACATCACAATTTTCTATCTTGAGAGTCATGTACCAGACTCCTTACCCTTACCTGTGGAAAATACATGTATTTGACTATCAACGACCAATACACACGTAGATACTACACACGCCCACCGTGGGGCTCGAACCCACGACCACAAGGTTAAGAGCCCTACACTCTACCGACTGAGCTAGACGGCCTCACAGTTTTAGGATGTTGTGTCTCTTAATTTTTTTTGCGCACTACGACTTTGATAGATTTTACTAAGCTCTTTTATATTCCTTCAATATGTTTGTCATTATATTCATTTTTATAATACTAAATGTTCGAATGAAATTAATAAACTGAAGTTGTAGGTGTATACACAATCTATACTATTATATGAAGCAAGAGTCTTTCACAGCAACAATCTGAGAATTGGTATTGTGCCTTCTATCCCATTTTCCATCACCATTTCCTTCTCACACTATACATTTTCCTTTTCCTTTTCACTTTTGCAATCACTATTTTGCCCCCATTCTCATGTCACACTAGTAAGTATATTCGTTAACTCTTTTGTTGTGTTATTTGAATTAGTATCCATAAGTTTATTGCAATGTTAATATATGATATATTTCATGTATTGAAATTTGAATGTACTAATTGAGCTGGTCATATGTAAGTTTTGCATATTTGAAATATATTTTTTCTTTCACATGCATCGAGCGTGCCGCCAACACCTATGTTGATATAAAATAAGCATTGGAATTAGCGTAAAGATTTAGAAAAGATTAAAATTACTTTTGAATGTCCATGTGATCATTATCAATGAGTCTGATGTACTAATACGACAAATTGTAGGAATGTTTACATCAATCGTCAATGGATTCTTGTTTTCTTCACTTCATGAATTCACAATTTTTTATTATGGAATATTTAATATAAATTCAACGATTACACCATTGAGGTCTCGCACTAACTTCCAAGGACGAAGTTGGAACACAAGGATGCACCTGTGGTCTAGTGGTAGAATAGTACCCCGCCACGGTACGGACCCGGGTTCGATTCCCAATTGGTGCAACAGTTGGCAGTGAAGATAGATTCTGTGTTGAAATGTGGGTACAGGTTTTAACCACTCGTTTGAACACTGGATGAATAATTAGGCGCATTTGAGCCCCTCCCCTTGTTTTGTGGATAAGTGTTTTAAAAAGCAAGCCATTCATATTTTACCTATTTAATTAAACATTTCAAAATTATGTAAAAATTCAATTTGCTCAAAAGAGTGTTACCAAATATATAATCATATAGATGGAAAGACATCTACTCAAATTCTATAATCTCATGCTTTCATTTCATGAAAACCAACAGTTGTTTCCATTCTAATAATAGTGGCCATCTTTTTTCTTATTTTAAGACAAATAGAGAGAATTTCGTAGACAACAGATGGTCAAAAAGTGACAAGCACGTCGTTGTCGGGGATCGAACCTGGGTCGCCCACGTGATAGGTGGGAATACTCACCACTATACTACAACAAATTGATAATAGTTGTAGAAGGCTCCATTGGCTACAATACTTCAATTTAGGCTCAATTCTGAATTCATTTGAATTTTTTATTATTTTATCATTTCTAAAGTTTTTTATAGGCTAAGTATTGAAATTTTAAATTCATTGATTTTAAAAGATTGGTGCCGACTATTTTGAATTTAAATTAAAAAAAAACGGCAAACTAAAATTTTAGGAATTAATTACTGCTTATGATTAGTTTACCTCGTCAAAAATGATTTCTTATTTAATTTTGAAATTGAATAACCAAATTTAGGCCTGAGAATACAGAAACCGATTTGTGCTAACATGTCGAATTCAAACCGTATTTCACATTACAAAAAAATTCTCTTTTTTATTTGTCAAAACCCAACCCAGCACCCCTTCCTCTTCCCGACATTGTAAGAGTATTTTATCATTTCCACTCGATACACTTTTTCATATTGTAGTTCCTACACTTTTTTTATTCTATGACGAATTATAGCTAGACCCCCTAAGGTTTGGTGTAATTACAGTTCAACCAACGATTACTGAAAAATTATACCTACCCTCTTGAGCTAATTTCTGTACAACAATGAGCCTCTGCCGTTATGGCAAGTTAATTTTCTATATATGAACTTTCGAGATTACCCTTCTTCTGTTGGGCCGCATTTTATGGAATTTATGAATGCCTAATATGACCTTAAGGGTTGTTTTGTAAGGATTCACATTAATTTGGAGTTGGGTTTTATGTTTTGTATATCTAACAGCATGAAATGTAATTTTTGTCAACAAAAAACAACAACAATGCACACGATTTTACAATTTAATTAAATTTAAAAACTTCTTTATATACTTTTATTTTATTTCAAATCAGGCTCTCAGTGTATTCTTGTTTTTTCTTTTCCATTTATTGGATTCGGGCATAAAAACAAACCGGTACAAACTAAAAATCAAGGTAAACTAATGAGACAGTGTGGCTTTACATTCCCAAGTTAATGTGCTTTTCTTTTTTCTTTTTTTATAATGAGATGCAACAGTTACAACTTCTGAAAGAAGTGAAAATGCTTTACACTGTCAATCGTTTTTGTGGAGTTGTACAGTTTGAAGAATCTGCACCAAAAATTTAACAGCATTATTCTTTTCTACTCTTTGAAAGTATCATCCGCTGTGTATTTTGCTTATATATCCATATGTCCTAAAATTATTTTATTTAAATGTATATTTTCTTAAAGATTAATCGAGAAATTGGGGCATACATGTTTTTTTTATCTAAACAAAAATAGATTTTTTTTTGAAATAGAACATAGGGGGATACAAGTTAGGTTTTAGGTCACTCTGAAAGATTAATCTATATGTATACATAAAGGCATATCAATTCACATTATTAATTTTCTACTTTAAATGAATAATTTTTGTGCGTAGCACGTGGCACATACTAGTATGTATATAATTAATAACAAATTTCGTAAAATATATTGGCATAAAGAGAAGTAAAACATAAGTTCATCATCATAACTGTGACGGAATTCTTCCCCGAGCAATTCTAACACTATGTGTTTTTGAAAAATAATTAACCTTTATAGAGACATTGAAAATAAGAACATGACTTTGAACGTATATAAACTGCATTATTCAACTAATTTTCACTTTAAATAAATATAAATAATATACCTATAAACGGATACAAATAGAAACAATGAAAGAATTTTCAATTATCCATTAATAGCCTTTGATATAATGTAGATTAATAGTTTGCCTGAAATTCCCTTTTGCAAGTGTCAATACCTATAATTTCCTTCGAGGATACTTTTTTTTAGTACCACAAGAAATTTATGAAACGTCCGCAAACTTTTCATGCTCCTTGCAATCATTCAAAAATGGAACTCCTTTTGAACTATCATTTGTGAATTAAATTTTTATGAAATACACTTCATTACAACCATATGTTCCAATTAATTTATTCCCTTTTTACTCTCTTTCATCAAATAGGATCTGCTAATTGTATTTATTACTCAAATTAACCAATTTTTAAAACGAAACATAGCCTACATTGATACCAGATGAAAAACATGCACCAAAATCGAAAAATTAGTCCCGTAATTTATGCATGTTCTAGTCTAGAATTTAAGTTGTCCCCTACCAAATGATTCCTTTCTACACGAAAAAATTGGCAATTGTAGTTTTACTTTGAATAATTAGATTAATTATCTAAATTTGCAGGTAATAGGTTTAATTTGGGATATTTCGCTTGGTAGGGTACTTTCCAAGTCGAGTTTCACAGGACCTAATGAGGAAGCTGAGTTGGCAAATCCAAAAAATACTAAAACATTGTTGGCCTGGTGGGATCTATGAAGCAGCTTATGTGGAAACTGGGTTGGCCAATTATAAAAAAGAAAAAAAATATATTGGCAGCCTTTGCTGAAAAACTATAAAAAAAAAAAGTATATGTAATAATATAAAAGATATTACACATTTTCAAAGTACTTAAAAGTATATAATTCATATTTGATAAATATAAAATATTGTACGTGCTCAAATATTTTTTTAAAAATATATTTGTATTTGAAAAATACAAATATTTACGAAGTAATGATCTCAATTTCATAGATTTGGAAGAATTACAAATTAACTATAGACACCCACGATAACTCTTTTATTTATAACATCAGTTAATCGTAAAGCAAAAGTTGATTTGAAATTCAATATTTGACTTAAAATTGTGGTGGTTGCAAATTTAAAATGGGAAATAACCTCTTAACATAGTATCTTTGTGTTACCATAATGTAATTAAGTTTTTCTGATGCTTTTGAAAGATATATAAATAGGGCTCAATAGATGCTACTCAGTTGCGTTAGTGTTCAACTGGTATTTTCAATCGTTGAATTTAGTACGTTAATGTAATAATTTTTTTTAGTACATTTTGATATCGTTATATTCAAATCTAATGATTAAAAGCACCAATTGAGTACTACCTAACTAGGCAGCTAGCATGAACAGTTCCTACAAATAGAATGTCATTGTGGTTTAACTCAATTGACTAAGTTGAAGCTTCACAGTTATTAGATCTGAGTTCCAATTAAAAATATGTGGCTTTTATCTAATTTTGAATCTTAATTGATTGATATAGTTGGTAATGGTTGATATTTATATAATGAACGAGGCAAATAACATTTACACCCCCTTTATTATAGCGCAATGACAAATTAGTCCCTATAGTTTAAAAATTACAAATATCCCTTGATGTATGCATCATCTTAACAAAATATAGAAATTAATCATGGTTGTATTTCTATTGTTTATGTTTGGGTTGAGATGAAATTCATATGATAATGACAAAAGACATATAAACAATATATGAAATTTGTGACGACCCCGGTAATATTTAATATTTAAATAATTGATTTAAAATCTTTTGCTTCTTGGAAATGTTATTATTACTTGTTGTTTTCAAATTTTAATCTGTTTTTGAATTTAACTTACAATTTGGTAAAGTGTTAATTTTCGTATTTCGATTACCACTCATGGAAAATGCATCTGTTAAATATTATGACTTTTCAAAAATAATATAAATAAGTATTATGGACTTTTATGCATGGAGAAGATGCAATTTTGAATAAATTACATGATTTTCCAAAATTTTAGACGAATTTGACATTCTAACACAATTTTCGAAATTCTATGTCCTAAATTGCAATTTTCAAAAGTATAACTTCAACATTTTTAATTTCTGGGAAATATACATATAATTTCATATTTATAAAGATTAAATTTTATAATTTTGGGATTTTTCTAAATTAATTATGAATTTTCGGATTTTATGCCCCAAAACCGTAATTTTATGCCCTAAAACCCTAATTTCGATTTTTACAAAAATAAATAAATAAAAATTCGAATTTTTAATGAAATAAAGATATGATTTTAGATTTTATAAGATTAGGACAATAAAAATCAGATTTTATTTGATTTTATTTGATTTTGTGTTAATATTTTATTAAAATATCTTCCTACATTTATTTGGTGAATCTAGCAAATCTTATACTTGGAGCATTCTAATGAGTTTAGGGCTTGAATCATCATATTAGGCCAACACATAATATTATTTAGGGTACAACTCATATTATTTAGGGTAACATTTGTGTAAATTACAACCACAATTAGGTGTGAACATAATTAATGTTAGGCCTAGTTGGAAGATCACATTAATTAACAAGATAAACCCTAATAAAATAATCTTGTTTCTTGGGCAACAACTATAAATAGGAGGGGGGGTGATCTTCATTTCCATCATACACACAATACAAATCCCGCCTAACACACCCCCACCCACACTCACCTTACTCTCAACACCCAAAACACTCCATATTTATAAAATATCTTCCACCCATATATGTATATATATAAACCTTTCTTTTTGCCTACATATATACCTAAAAAGCCTTCTACATCCTCTCTTTTTCCCTAAAAACATTTCAAGGTAGGAATTTCCTTAATTGCATAAGTTAATTTTTAATGCTAGTTTATCATTTTATTATCATGATATTATGCTTCATTATGCTACTACAAGTTATTAGAAAGTATGTTTCTAGTTATATTTATATTTTATGTTCATAGAATTAATATGAAAGCATGTATGTGTATTATTCCAAAATATGCTATTTGTATGATTTTACATTTAAAGTTATAAGTATGGAAGTATGTTCCTTATGTGAAATTATGTTAGAATATGTTTATGTGACAATCTTTATTTGTGCATGCCGGGCCCAAATGTGTTATTGGTGTGGATGGGGCTGAGTTCGGCCGGGCGGCAATAGGCTTGCCGGTCTTAAAACAGTTCTCATCATCCATCCCATCTTGCATGGACGGAGTGTTCCATGTATTGGTATTGGTTGTAGGGAATTGGCATAATCTTGAGATATAGCCATCGATGTGAACGGATGGAATATGGGGATTAACGATGTGAACGGTTGGAATCTTGTACTGTGGGAGACATAAGGGAGTCACTAATAAGTGACTCGAAAGGTAATATTATGTGAAATATTATGTGAGATATTATGACTATGTGCACATATTATACACACGAGCACCTTATGTGATTAAGTGAAATTTCTACTCAACCGTCGTGTTGATTCTTCTTTACGTGAATATGTTTAGACAAAAATGAGATAGCAGATCAGAGTGGCGCAACGGAAGCGTTTGGAGGCCTTTTACACAATAAAGTCGCTTTTGTATTCTTTTTGAAAATTGTAACTCTCTTATTTTGTATGTAAAAATTACTATTTATGCTTAATAAAATATAAAGGAATATCGGGGTCATTACAAAATTAATTTCAACAAAAAAGTAGTGGTTGTATCGAATTAAAAATAGTTATAACCAGTAGTGGTTGTAGTGATATAAAGTGAAACACTTCGTGAAAGTTGGTGCAATAACAAAATTTATCGAGAGATTTTGTCAGGCTCAAAGATGCGAATCTTTTGGTGGCTTAGTTGACTACTATGCCTGCAGCAATGTTATATTTTGAACATTTATATTAATATTTACAATAAGGTCCTAAACCTCAAAGGGATATCTGTAGTTTTTAAAATAAGATAAACTAATTTATAATTATACTATATTCTAAAAGGTGTAAACATAATTTGGCCCAATGAAAATATCATCGATTTATCTTATGGCACCAACTATTGTGAAACCATCGAAAATATATCACATGCAGTCAGTTTGAAATCCAGTATTTTTCAATGATTGGGGAAGAGTCAAAAATCAACCATCAACTAGCCATCTCTAATATGAATTGTTCACATTCCAACAAGAATTTTTTCATGACGCCAATGGGAATCAACCAATGGGGCCAAAAGTTTTTGGCATGACTTTAATGTATACTACACTTTCGTGATTTCTTCCTAAATCCTAACACAGGACCACTAATTTCTCTTGGTCACCAAGTTTTGTAGAGGATGCATATTCTTTGAGCGTCTCGTTTTTGGCTTCACGCGTCATGAGAAATGTATAACAAAATTTGGATTTGACATTGACTCGATATCTATAATTTTTTGTAAAGTACTGATGCCCCTTAATAATTATTTAGTATTTTAATCTAGCATATTTTTTCCCTCTCCTATCTCTTATCACTTCTCGATTTACTTTCTCTTCTATTTTCACACAATACTATTTGATGCGGGTCGATTTTCGAGCTGATCAACACCGGTCGATTCCTCTGGTCGAGCGTATAAGTGCGGATATTTGAACGGAAAGTTGGTCCTGCAACAAGGGAATGGCAACATGAGCTATCCGAGATGGATCTCGGCTAAGACCCTCCGATGCTTAAGTCAGCTAATCGGTTTTGGAGTGATTTGACCAGAGTAAGAGTGCTTGGTATAATTAATGCCTGTATCTTACTATAAATGCCGGGGTATTTATACTGTGTCCAGGTAGACCACGCTCCAGTGGGTCCTCCAGGCCAAGTAGGTCGTTGAGGGCTAATGTGGGCGACCCGTAGACCCAGGGGTAAGGTCCATAGGCAGTAGCTGGCACCCCATTAATGAGGTATGCGGTTAGGTGGCTCTCCCATACCTCGTCTGACGGAGCATTTAATCCCAGCAGAGATCCGTTGGATCCGGCATGGTCTAGATCGATAGGCGCATCGACCAGAAGAGCCGAGGAGACAGTTTAGAACCGGGGGATCCCAATCTGAGGGTCGACATGGTGAGGAGTCAGCGGAGCCGTTTGGAGTAATAAACTTCGATCAGGAGGATTCGAGGGGAATCAAACGGGGAGTAAACGACTTCTTGCTTCGGGGAAGGAGGTCGGATGACCGTTCGGAATATATGCCACATCATTAGCCCCACTACTCCCCTGGTCGGTTGAGGAACCGACCGGGGAGGTGAGTTCGAACGGATTGTTACCGCCGGGAATTTGAAAAGTCACAGCTGTAATAATGGCGACGTTTGATATTCCCGAGGGCGGTTTTTACCCGCCTATAAAAAGGGGCGGTGGACCAGGTGTTGACTTCACCATTTCGCAAGAGTCTTTAGAGCTGTGCCGATCGATTGTCTCCCCCGCCGTTCCAAACATCCAACTTTAGGTCGATCCGACTCTCTCTAGGTAACTTTCCTCACTCAAAGCCTCCTTTCTTCCTTGTTCATTCCCCCATGGATAGCCGTAAGATCATTATAGAGGTCGGATTAGATAGCTCTTCGGAGAGTAGCTCCGAGGGGTGTAGTTCGAGCAGTAGCTCGTCATCTTAAGGCGACTACACGACGGGGTTAGGCGCCGAGGGGGATATCGAGCACAACATCACCGATGAGGTTGAAGAACTCAACGATGAAGTCGGCGCTCCCCGCTCGCATCGTACTGAACGGGAGCACGATGACATGCCGTCGACGATAACTCCAACTGAGGTCTCGAATACTGTAACCAAGTTCCATATCCCCTCGACCTTTCATGCCTATGCCCCACCCGTCGGTTCGCGGATGGGAAGCCTGTCCCCGAACACGATCGCCATCCACTTGGAGGCATTGTGGAACGGGCTTTAGGTTTCCTCTCTCGTCCGATGCGACGACGATTTATAATTTTTTAAACCTTCCTCCCGCACAACTCTCTCCGAACTCCCATTGTTTAATTTATAGCTTTATAGTCATGATGAGGGCCTTAGGTCAGGCCCCATCGATAGAGAATTTTTCGGCCTTTTTTAAAGTACAAAATTCCGCCCTGTCGGGTCCGAGCGATCGGGGCGCTTTCTTTTACATCATGGCCCGTTTTGGGTCGAGAATACCCCGTTCGAAACTCATAGAACGATGAGATTGAAAAGATCGAGTTCGATGGGGTTGGGAATCCGACCTGGGAGGATCCTTTCTTCCAAACCCGCCAACTCGACCGGGGACTGATGTGGAGCGGTTACCTCCTACAGGAGCATTTTCTAAACCGCGCAGGCACCTTCCCGGTCCAAGTGCCCAAAGGGGTCGTTCTTGGTAAGCAATTTTCGATCGATATTTCGAACGGTTTCTTATTGGCTTTT
>CM047874.1:12440284-12538889 GCA_026212405.1 Petrea volubilis
GTAGTTAAATTTCGTCAACTTCTTGTTAGTTCCAAGCATTGTTCGTGGGAGCATTTGTGATAAATGGAATAGAAGTGACTGTTCCAATTCTATTGTAATGTAGCGAAACGATCGCGGTTATTTCGTGGATTTTCTATTTATATATTAAAAATTATAAAAGATCTATCAGTATTTGTTTAAAGTAATATTTAGTACAATTTTGAATTATGAAAAATGATATTGTGTAAACTTTTGTAATTAAACCACAAGCTTCACTACAAGAAAACGCACAATTTTCGGCGGAATTTCGGCGGAAAATTAAAAAAAAATAAAAAAAAAATTTAAAAATTTTCGGCGGATTTTCGTCGGAAATTCCCGCCGAAAAATTTTAAAAATTAAAAATAAATAAAAAATAATAATTTTGAAATTAAAAATAAATAAAAAATAAATTTTTTTAAATTTTTCGGCGGATTTTCGACGGAAACTTCCGCCGAAAAATTTAAAAAAATTAAAAATAAATCAAAAATTATATTTTTTAAATAAAAAATAATTAAAAAATAATAATTTAAATTTTTCGGCGGAATTTTCCGCCGAAAATCCGCCGAAAAATTTAAAAAAATTAAAAATAAATAAAAAATAATATTTTTTAAATAAAAAATAATTAAAAAATAATTTTTTAAATTTTTCGGCGGAATTTTCCGCCGAAATTCCGCCGAAAAATTTAAAAAAATTAAAAATAAATAAAAAATTATATTTTTTAAATAAAAAATAATTAAAAAATAATAATTTTTAAATTTTTCGGCGAATTTTCGGCGTAAATTCCTGCCGAAAAATTTAAAAAAAATAAAAAAAATATTTTTTAAATAAAAAATAATATTTTTGAATTTAAAAAATAATAATAAAAAATAATATTTTTTAGATAAAAATAATAATATTTCTACATATTTTTAAAATATATTAAAATTTAAAATTTTTATTTTTATTTGAATTATTATTATTATTTTAATTAGAATTAAATGAATTTTGTATGCTATATATATATGTATAAAATATTATGTATTATATATATAAATTTTTTAAAAATTTAAAAATATTAAAATTTTCAAACAATAAAAAACGTATTATTATTATAATAATAATAATAATAATAATAATAATTATTATTATTATTATTATTATTATTATTATTATTAATTAGTTTTAATTATTTTTATTTGAATTGTTGTATGATATAAATATATAATGTAATGAATTATGTCAACAAAGTGAACATAGCTCAACGGTAAGAGTGTTGTTTGCCAACCGAGAGGTCGAAGGTTCGATGCCCAGCAACTCCAAAATTTGGGATAATTTCGGGGGCGTGTACGCACGCGCGCGCGAGTTGGGGCGAGGTCCCGGGTTCGACTCCTTGGTGTGGCGATTGAAATTTTATTTTCAAAAATATAAAATAAATTTCAATCGCGGGAAATTCCGCCGAAAATATATTTAATTAAAAAAAAAATAAATTATAATTTCGGCGGGAAATTCCGCCGAAAATTTATTAAATTAAAAAAAAAAAATCCGCCGAAAATTGAAAAGCGACCAAGGTTTTCTCGGCGGATTCGTTCCGCCGAAATTATTTATTTCCGTCGAAAATCCGCCGAAATTCCGCCGAAAATTCCGCCGAAAATACTGTTTTTTCTTGTAGTGCTTATTAAAAACATTACTTAACTATTTAAAATTATTTATCATTAATCAAGTGAAATATAAAACATATTTGAATTTGGAATTGAAATAGATATTTACATTACATATCACTTCAAATTAATGATTATAAATTTAAAAGAATATTTAAAATTTCTTCCAAAAAAAAAAAGAATATTTAAGATTTCAAGAGAATATATATATTTGTTTGATATTTTAATATTCAACTTTTAAAATAAAGAATGTATAACAAATATTTAGACAATATGTTTTGCTTAATAATATGCAATTATGACCAAAAATTTAAAATAAAAAATATTAATAAAGTTTTATTATTTATTTTTATTAATTCTCCAGTAGGAAACAAATTAGAATAACTAAATAATTAATACAGAATTATGAAAGGGGCAAAAAAGGAAGAAAAGAATACGGGGGAAAAAAGAAGAGCATAAGCCGATTTATCGCCGAACTGCTGCCGCATCAGACCCACGACCGTTTCTCTCCATGGCGATGGAACTGCCGTTTCGACGAACCATGGTTCCAACTGGTGGGAAGTTAGAAATGAGGACTCCTTTGTGTTAAGAATAGAAACACACAAATGAAGAGTATTCAACAATTCTAGTCCACACTTTTATTGAATAGAATGAGACTTATATATAGTCTCTTACAAACTTAACAGAAAGAGAAAAACTTGCAAATTATTTAACTGCAATTAGAAGAATCCGAAAATTCCAAACAAATAGCCTAAAGACTAGGACCTACTGAAGATATTATTCAAATATAATATCTTAACTAAATCCCTTAACTTTCCCTTCATTCCCTCCCTTAAACTAGTTACAGCTGCAACTAGTTTAATTCAGGAACTTGACAAATTCCTAATTGACTTCGAATCCTCTGAAATGTATCCACTGTGAGGGGTTTTGTCATCACATCTGCCAGTTGATCTTTTGTTCCACAATAGACCAATTCAACAGCTCCTTCTCTTGTGAGATCACGGAGGAAATGAAAACGCACATCAATGTGCTTGCTTCGACCATGTAGCACGGGATTTTTTGATAACTTTATTGTGGAATTGTTATCACAAAAAATCGTAGTACACTTACTCTCTTCTGAACTTAGCTTCTCAATTATTCTCTTCATCCAAACAGCTTGACTAGCACAAGCTGCTGCAGCCACAAACTCTGCTTCTATAGTCGAAAGTGTGACTATAGGTTGTTTTCTTGAGGACCAGGCCACAGCTCCAGATCCCAACATGAAAACATAGCCTGATGTACTTTTCCTGTCTTCTATATCTCCTGCGTAGTCACTATCTGCATATCCAATGAGATCTTCACACCCTCCCTTCTTGTAGAAGATTCCATGTCCAATAGTTCCTTTTAAGTACCTTAATATCCTCTTGGCTGTCATTAAATGCAACTCAGTAGGCTTGGCCATGTACCTGCTAATTAAGCTTACTGCAAACATTAAATCAGGCCTTGTAACTGTTAAATACATGAGGCATCCTACCATTTGCTTAAACAGAGTCTCATCAACATGAACTCCATTTTCATCTTTAAAAAGCTTACAACCTGGAACGATGGGATTATGAACTGAGTTGCTGTTATCCATCCTGAACCTTTTTAACACCTCCAAAGCATACTTCCTTTGACAGATATAAATCCCATCTGACCTCTGTAAAACTTCTATGCCAAGAAAAAACCTCATTCTCCCCAAATCAGTCATATCAAACTCTCTTAACATGGAATTCTTAAACTCATCAAACATTAATTCATCATTGCCTGTAAATATTAAATCATCAACATATAAACTGACAATGAGAATCTTACCTTCTGTGGTAGTTTTAATAAACAGTGTATGCTCGCTATAGCATTTCTCAAACCCTTCACCTTTGAAATGTGCTTCAATTCGACTGAACCAAGCTCGTGGAGCTTGTTTTAGTCCATATAGTGCTTTCTTCAACTTATACACCTTTCGAGGACTACTTTCCAACTCATAACCCTTCGGCTGCTCCACATATACTTCTTCGTTAAGTTCCCCATGCAAGAAAGCAGACTTGACATCGAGTTGATAGAGGATCCACCCTTTTTGAGCTGCTAGAGCCACAATCATTCTCACAGTGTCCATTCTCGCAACTGGTGCAAATACTTCTGTGTAGTCTATCCCTTGCTGTTGTACATACCCCTTTGCCACCAAACGAGCTTTCAATTTATCCACTTCTCCATTCTCCTTGAATTTGGTTTTATAAACCCACTTCACTCCAATCTTCTTTGCTCCTTTAGGAAGATCAGTGAGTTCCCATGTATTATTTCTCTCTATAGCTTTAATCTCCATGTCCATAGTTGTCCTCCATTTGTCATGCTTCACCGCCTCCTCAAAATATATTGGATCTGTTGAAGCAAACAGAACTGAGTTGACACTTGCATCTTCTTCTTCCGATTCTTCCGAAAGTCCTTCCCCAGTTACATAATCTCTCATCCACCTTGAAGGTCTTCTGTTTCTTCCTTCACAATTTTGAAGACTACCACTTGACTCAACTACTTCATTTTCTGCATTTACTACTTCCTCATTTTCTGCATTTACTGCTTCATTATCTTCTTCATCGTTCCATTCCAAATCAACCATTATGTGTTCTTCATAACTCTTATCCCAATTCCAAGATTTTTCTTCCTCAAACACTACATCTCTACTAACTACAATCCTTTTTGCAGCTGGATCATAGAGTCGATATGCCTTAGACTCCTCACTTACTCCTAGTAACACACAAGCAAGGCTCTTTGCATCTAGTTTTTTTCTGCTTGCATCAGGAACATGTACATGCGCCACACATCCGAAAACTCTAAAGTACTCAACTGAGGGTTTGTTTCCACTCCAAACTTCTTCAGGTGTTTGATTTTTCACTGCCAATGTAGGACTCCTATTTAGAACATGTGTTGTCCAGTTCACTGCCTCTGGCCAGAAAGTCTTTGGAATCTTCCTTTCAGAGAGCATGCATCGAACCATATTCATTATAGTTCGATTTTTTCTTTCAGATACTCCGTTTTGCTGTGGAGTATAAGCTGCAGTCAATTGTCTCTTGATGCCATGCTCTGTGCAGAACTCATTGAACTTAAGTGATGTGAACTCCCCTCCTCGATCTGTTCTTAAGCATTTAATGTATCCTCCTACTTCTTTCTCAACACAATTCTTAAAACGTTTGAACATGTTTAATGCTTCAGATTTTTCTGCTAAAAAATAAGTCCATGTTTTTCTTGTAAAGTCGTCAATAAAGCATATAATGTACCTCTTCTTGCTATTAGAGATGGGAGAAATTGGTCCACAAAGATCTGCATGAATGAGCTGGATTCTTTCTGTGGCCCTCCAATTGCTCTTCTTTGGGATTGGATCTCTGTGTTGTTTGCCAATCATGCAGTTTGCACACACTGTTGTTGGAGTCTTGAACATAGGCAATCCACGTACCATCTTTTTAGATTGCAGAGTTGTCAACCCCTTGTAGCTCAAGTGTCCATAGCGACAATGCCATAAATGTGCCATATCCTGTGTAGAGGTGTAAAGACAAGTGGACTGTTGTGCCCATGGTTTTGCTATCATCACAAACATTCGATTTGCTGACATCTCTGTGTGTATTATGAGCCCTTTCTCTGGATGATAAATCTTGAGCATTCCATGTTGAATGAGAATTGCCAACCCCTTTTCTTGTAGTTGACCAATGCTCAACAAATTATTTTTTAATTCAGGTACAAAAAATACTTCACTAACAGCATACGTAAAGTCACTTACTTTCAATCTTACAGTGCCTTTTCCCAACACATTCATCTTTGTATCATTTCCCAGCTTTACTGTTTGCTCGAAATGCTCATTAAGATCAGAGAATAAAGTCTTGTCACCACACATATGGTTGCTGCATCCAGAGTCTAAGAACCAGACATCTCCCCTCCGAGCATCATTCGTTTCTACATATGACATCAGCAACATCTCTTCTTCTTCTCCTATTTCAGCATAGTTGGCTTCCTTATCCCAACTTGGACATTCATATTGAAAATGTCCAAAATTGTGGCACTTAAAACATTACACTGTTGCTTTGTTGTAGGGCTGGCGTCTTCCTCTTCCTCTGCCTCTGTGTGCACCTCGACCCCGTCCTCTTGCACCAAATTTGTCTTCATGACTGATTTTGAGCGCTTGCTCTTCTCCTGTATGTCGCTGGAATTTTTGTTCATGAACAATTAGGGAACTCTGCAACTCATCAATGGAGAGTTGATCGATATCTTTGGACTCCTCAATTGAGCATACAACGTAATTGAACTTCTCACTCAGTGATCTGAGAATTTTCTCCACCACTGTGACATCTTGCATCTGCTCACCGTAGGTCCTCATCTTGTTTGCTACTGACAACACTCTTGAAAAATACTCAGATACTCCTTCTCCAGTCTTCATCTCTAGGATTTCAAACTCTTTGCGAAGAGCTTGTAAGTGTGACCTTTTGACCCTAGCACTCCCTTCAAACTTCCTCTTCATAGACTCCCAAATTTGTTTGGAAGTTTTCTTCTCAAGAATAGTTTCTAGAATCGTCCGATCTATCACTTGAAAGAGAAAGTTTTTCACTTTTAGATCCTTTAGTTTCAATTCTTCCAGCTGCTTACGATCTGCTTCTGTCTGCGCTGATCCACTTGCTGGTTCCTCATAGCCAGTCTCCACCAGTCTCCATAATTCCTTAGATCGTAAGAAATTCTCCATCAACATGCTCCAATGGTCATAGTGACCATTAAAGCGAGGAATGGATGGCTGCACAAAATTCCCTTCGGTAGTCATCATCTCTGCTGCTGTATGAATGTCAAAGACTGCTGCTTTGATTTTGTCAGGCCCAGTGGAGGCTCTGATACCAGATGTTAAGAATAGAAACACACAGATGAAGAGTATTCAACAATTCTAGTCCACACTTTTATTGAATAGAATGAGACTTATATATAGTCTCTTACAAACTTAACAGAAAGAGAAAAACTTGCAAATTATTTAACTGCAATTAGAAGAATCCGAAAATTCCAAACAAATAGCCTAAAGACTAGGACCTACTGAAGATATTATTCAAATATAATATCTTAACTAAATCCCTTAACTTTCCCTTCACTTTGAACATGGAAGGATGGAGCGTTTGAAGATAATGTTTATCTAATTTCACATATCTCAGAAAATTTTGGTAGACTCACTTTGGCCTTCACGCCCCTCATGCCTCACTTTAGCCAATTAATTGGGGCCAATAGAAACATATGCCATCTAATTATACTCAATTAAAAATACTAAAAGAAAAATAATGGTAGTAAAAAGTTTTTGAAAGATAATTTTGCGTTCTGGTGTTCGAGGCAACGTTTTGAAATCCAATCCGGACCTGCCGGTTGACCCGGCCCTTAAAACGGTTCAGTTCATCCCATAAAACTGGTGGAGTGCAAAAACCGCTATATTTTTGCAAAATCGGTGAAAACCATCGGTTGAACCGATGAACCGGTTGACCCAGTACTGGGTCATGCATACCGGCCGGTTTTTAAATTTTTTGAAAATGTAAACAATTTTTAAAAAATTAGGATTGAATCTGACCTCTCACATGAAAAAGGAAGAAATATGTCGCTAAAACAACACTCAAGTGATAATTTAATTATTATGTGTGTATAAATTAAATTAATTGAAACCTTAAATTCTTAAATTCTTTTTTTTTTACTCTTTATTGAATAGTTACATATTGATTTACAATAAATAAAAGAAAATTATATGTTTTCTTAAAAATGAGTAGTTTGTACATCAAATTTTGTTGATAGTGAATGTTACATACGACTTCCTTTTCTACATATATGTTATCAATTATGTTTTCTTTCTCTTCAAATTTAATTTATAAAGTTAAGTGCATATATTTTTATTTGAAAATATTTTAATTCCTATTATACTTGAAGATTTTCTATATGTGGACTTAATTTTTTTTATTTTAAAATACTTTAATAAATTAATTATTATTTATTACATAATTATAACATCACCGGTTCGACCACAGTTCGACCAACGGTTGAACCAATGACCCTTGACCCGGTTGATTTTCCGGTTCGATGACCGGTCTGGGTTTTAAAACATTGCGGGGATGTTTAACTAATATTTTTTCAAATAAGTTTGTGTTTTGGTTTTCAAGGATGTTTAACTAATATTTTTACAATAAAAATGCTATCAAAACGAGGAGCTAGATAAATGGCAAAATTTGGAGCGGAAATTTCTATAAACATAAATGATCGAGGGCCAAAATTGGTAATTTAGATATTCAGAAGGAGTGTAAGTTTAATTTACCCAATTTTGTATGGGGATCAACAAAAGTCGGTGAAATGCCCCCCATAAAAGGTGTAATACAAAAATTCAAAAAAAAAAAAAAAACATCGTAAAATTAAAGGAAATCCAATGAGACCCCACATATGATAAATACATGACGTAGCTAGGAAATATAATAAAAGCTATGAAACGAAAGAGGTAGAAGAAGTCAATTAGAATAGGAGAAAATACGATAAACACATGCCAAAATATACATTAAAAAGAAATTAAAGATTTTTTTTTAACCCAAGCAATTTTGAGTTTGATTGTAATAGTTAAAAGTGTTTTACAAAATATTTTTACTTGAAATTAGTTCGAAGAACTTCTAAAAAAAAGTCGCCTTTGAACTTTTTCCTAACTTCCTTTCTTCAAAAAAACAAAAAGGCAGTCAAACACATTTTTTTTATTAAAGTACTTTTTTACAAAAATTAAATGCTTCTCTTCTAAGCAAAACTCATCCAAACAAGCTCTTAATAGCTTTCTTTTTCAAAAGGTGCTTGGGCATGGTAGTGGATTAGATGTAGGATTACTCTATATATGAGACAATGGAGAGAAACTAGTAGGTGGAAGCGGTGGTGGTTTAGATTGTTAGTTCCTATAACATGGGAGGAGGATTTAGTGGCAATGGCGAATGAATAAAGTGTAGTCGTTGTGAAGATAGGGCAAGGTGGTAGTGCATGTATAGTGATGAAAACTAAGAAAGATCCGGCGGGAAACATAGACATGATAAGGCATTGGATATGATGGCAATAATATGATTAAAATATGCTTCTTTTTTAACCGACATGATAAGGCACTGGATATGATGGTAATAATATAATTAAAATATGCTTTTCTTTCAACCCCACGAGAAAAACCTCTTAAATATAGAATGTTGTTATGTTGATGTGAGTTAGAATTTGATGAGGTTAAGATCGAGGAGAGTAAGGATCTCAATGGATACATTCGAGTTGAGGGGAAAGACTTTGATATGCTAAAGCAGTGAACAAATGTAACCTAGCTGGTTACCCCCTAATTAAAACTCTTTGATATTTAAGTAAATGTCAAAGTGAGTTAATTCGAGGATAATTTCACAGAGCTTCAAGAGTACTACATGTGTTTACCAAATATAATAATTATTGGGAACATTTATAGTAGAGAGTTTTGTGAGAGAAGTACACTTGTGTACAATGTAATCATATGATTCTGTATGAACCAAGTAAGAGTTAAGACATCAATGTTAGTGGTCAATCATGTAGCCACACAAGCTAAAGTAAGATGAGTTACATATTGTGCCCCCAAATATGAATACCATCAAGGAGGTGATATCAACTTAGAGCTTATGATGCTCCAAAGTGATTGAAGGGACACGTGGGTGGCGTGGGTTAAATCATCCCATATCACATCAAATGTATTGCACTCAATAATATTTAATTGATTATTAATTAAAAGAGCCACAAATAAAATGAGAAGTAAGAATGATATTCAAAATATTTTGTATTTATTACTTTATCCATATAACATCTACCTACCTTATGGCTAAAAATCAAGTCAATCAAATTTAACTCAAGAAAGAATATGTGAGAAGACATGAAAATAATAATATAAGAATTATAGTAACTAAATATGATGTTATACTATGCACACATGAATGAAAGAATTTTAAACTGTAAGAGCATATTTTATTCAACATAAATATTATTACAAATATATAAAAGATACATTTTACTAAAAATATGCACATACAAAATATTTAATTAGTACTCTCTCTGTTTAAATTTTAATAAAAATACATCTAAAATACAACTAAATTATAGAATTTGGGGATGGAACCATCCTTGTCTGGCAAAAAGATATTATTAAATAATATGAAAACATTAATTAATTATACATACTAAGTAATGAGATGTTTATGAACCGTCCTCAAATCAGTTGGTAGAGCGAAGGACTATAGTAGTATCACACCACTTAGGTTCTTGGTTCAAATCAAATAGGTCGGAATATTCTTCCATTAAAAAAGAAGTAACAAGGTAACTTTTTTTTTTTAATTATAATAGTGATTTTTGCAAGGTTAATATCTCAAACTTATATTTAATGTATGATGACAGTGTAAATTTTATTATAAATCATCAGAATAATTTTTTTCTTTTGTCTTTAAATTGTTATTATGCATTTAGTATTTACCATTAAATGTTAATAGTTATGATTTTCATAATATGTTTTTATTAATGATTAATAATAATAACTTAAAAGTTCATTGCCATTATTAATTTAATAAACGTCATATTTGATTAAACAATAGCACATATTACAAGAGAAATCATTGGTCTAGCAAAACTTTTACGCGCACAAAAAAAAATGTAGTATAACATCCAACAAGAACGAGAAAAAAAGATAATATTTTTTTTACATAATATATGTCATTTTTAAATTTCAAGAGCGAATCTATTAATCATTAAAAAAAAAAAAACAAAGTGATTCTATTAATGTTTTCATAATATGTCATTTGACTTTAATTAATATTTTTTGCAAATTTCTAAGAAATCTCTCAACAAGTCATTAATTATGGGAGTCTTTTAATTAAATTAACCTGTAATCAAGGCTATCGATTCATTTCCTTATCCTATGTGCAATAATCTTAAATGACAACAATTGTACGACGGTGGTAGTATACTTTTTGGGTTGACAATTAAAAAATATATTCAAAATAATTATGAAATCACAATGAAGAAAAAATCTTTAAAAAATTAAGAAATAAATATATTAAATACTTGTTCAAAATTAAAAAATAAATATATTAAATAATAATTAATATATATTAGATAAATATATATATTCTTTCAATGTATGCACATCTCTATATATACATAGTAAAAGTAAGTAAAAGTTGCTACAATGTGTTATTAAAACTACAAACACTGTAACTATGAAGGTGTTTGGAATTGCTTTTCCTTTTGGAAAAGTTGACATTTTTGAAAAAATTGAAAAAAAATTTAATAACTAAAAGTGAAAGTTGATAGTTGATAGTTCAAAAAAGTTCAATTTATTTATAAAAATACCAATAATCACTTTTAAGCTCATAAAAGGTACTTCCCCATAGCTTCTCTGCTTCAACTTTTTCTCTACTTAATTTAAGTAATAGTTATCCAATTACTCAAAATAGCTTTTTTATAGCTAAAAGCACAAAAGCGCTTTTTTAAAACAATCCCACATACCCCCATATATTTTTCTATATTCATTTGCAATATTGTTATTTTGACAAATTAACTTCAGTAACTTGCATATAAAGAAAAAGTCACTACAAAGTACAAACAAATATTTCTAAAGAATTAAAATAATCCCTTATAATTATTAATATAATAGCTCATAATAGTATGGTAAACCTAACAATTTTATTAGGTTTTATTCATTTTTTTTTATAAAGAAGTTCTTATTGATTGATACTATTCATCTAAAAGATTTAAAATACTTGAAATGTATTTAAACTAAACCTCAATTAAATATATATATATATATATATTTGAAAAAAAAAAAAAGGTCTGACGTTAGTCGCAATGCGCAAAGCGCTTTCTATTCACTAGTTATCTAAATGATCCTTTACCTGACTGTGGATACATTCCTTCATTTCATGGAATCTAATCCTTTCTTTCTTCTTTTAATTTTTTTAATTTTGTTTTATATTATTCAAAATTATTAAAAAAACAATTAAAAAAAAGCCTCTGAGCTTTTGTGTTTGCGATTTGAACTCCTTAGTTAATACAGTTTCTAATTCTCGATCCCCAAATTTAGAATACTTTACAATTATATTTCGAAATAATCTCCTATTGCCCACTATATCATTTAGGCAAAATTAAAATTTTAGATTAGTATGTTGCACGTTCTGTGATTTTGGAACATTTACTCAATTTTAATTTTAGAGCACAAATTTAAAAAAAATTGACACATTTAGGACAAACGGTGTCTAATGACCGAAAAAATAGGCATTGCATATTAATGCACAGCTGACAAACTTAGGTAGAAATATTTTGATTTAATGTAAAATAAATAATGTAATAACATAATACAAAAAAAACTCAAAATAATTTAAATTCTTATTAAAATATACAACATAATTTTTATAATAAAAAATCTTTTATATTTTTTCAAATTTTGATTTATCATTATAATTTTATTTATTTATTTATTTTTCATGTGAAAAAAAATAATTAAAATAAACCCCAAGTCACCCCTACCCCAAACCGCTACCCCACACCCGCAACACCGCCCTCCCCCAATGCCAGCCTTCTAGCATTGCGGTCACACCCCACCCCTGCCTTCACACTGCCCCGCCCCACCAACACTGCCATCTCCCCTCCCCCCCCAACCCCAACCCCCAGCGTCGCTGTCATCCCACCCTAGCCCCCTAACACCGCCGTCCCCCCCACCCCAACCCTCCCTTCATCGCTGCCCCACCCACCCAGTGCTAATGTCCCTCCCAACCCAGCTCCCAACCAGGGGTTGGCGTTTCAAATCGGGTATCGAGTACCCGTCTTGACCCGATTGGGATTTTCCCGATCAGGCACAACTCGATCTAGCCGCACAGTTTCTGGACGAGTACCCAAGCGTTGTCGTCCCCACCCCACCCCAACCCAACCCAACACCATAAAACCGTAATCCACACCCCCTCCTTCACCGCCACCCCCCACCCCACCCTTACATAACCATAATCCCTACCCCCTCCTTCACCACCGGCCCCCCACCCTCTCTCTCTCTCTCTCTCTCTCTCTCTCTCTCTCTCGATCTCTCTCTGTCTTACTCTCTCTCTCTCTCTCTCTCAATTGATCTATCTCTCTGTCGATCTCTCCTTTCTTCTCTCTCATGGAAATCGCCGCCGCTCGCGACTGGAAGTTTTGTGCGTGTATATATATATATATAATATGTATATATGTATTGTGTGTGCATGTATATATGTATTTATATATATGTATATTGTATTTATACATAAAAATTATTATTATTTTTTATTTATCTTCAATTTCATCTTATTTGGTTGCCAAGTCAAAACGAGAGAGAGTGAGGGAGGGATCTGGGGGGTGGGGGGGGGGGGGGAGCTAGAGGAAGGGAGAGAAGATCGATTGAAGGAGAGAGAGGAAGAGGGAGAAACGAGGGCAACATAATATTTGTAACCGACAAATACGGGGTATTTGTAATTATGATCATGGAAGTTTAAAAAAAGTTGATCAGATAACCAGCAAATAGGGGGTATTTGTAACCGACAAATACGTTGTCGTCCCTACCCCACCCCACCCCAACCCAACACCATAAAACCCTAATCCACACCCCCTCCTTCACCGCCACCCCCCACCCCACCCTCACAAAACCATAATCCCTACCCCCTCCTTCACCACCGGCCCCCCCACCCTCTCTCTCTCTCTCTCTCTCTCTCTCTCTCTCTCTCTCTCAATTGATCTATCTCTCTGTCGATCTCTCCTTTCTTCTCTCTCATGGAAACCGCCGCCGCTGGCGACTGGAAGTTTTGTGTGTATATATATATAAATAATATGTATATATGTATTGTGTGTGCATGTATATATGTATTTATATATATGTATATTGTATTTATACATAAAAATTATTATTATTTTTTATTTACCTTCAATTTCATCTTATTTGGTTGCCAAGTCAAAACGAGAGAGAGTGAGGGAGGGATCTGGGGGTGGGGGGGGAGCTAGAGGAAGGGAGGGAGGAAGGGAGAGAATATCGATTGAAGGAGAGAGAGGAAGAGGGAGAAACGAGGGCAACATAATATTTGTAACCGACAAATACGGGGTATTTGTAATTATGATCATGGAAGTTTAAAAAAAGTTGATTAGATAACCAGCAAATAGGGGGTATTTGTAATATGAATTTTATCGAGGTAATTCTCTGTAATATTGAAAATGTTTGGGAGACCAGTTGTAGTTTCGATATTTTAGAGGGATACCAAATATAATTATCCCTATTTAGTATTAAGAAATAAAGGGTAAAATCGGAAGTTTAGAAAAAATTGACTAGATAACCAGCAAATAGGAGGGTATTTGTAATTATGAATTTTATCAAGATAACTCTATGTAATATTGAAAATTGTTAGGGGACCAATTGTAGTTCCGATACTTTAGAGGGGCACTAGATGTAATTATCCCAAAAAAATGCCAAATAAGCGACATGTCACATTATGTGTCCAATTTTCCCAATTTTTCAATCGGCGACTTTCAATTTCTGGTGAATTGCTAATTACGATGCAAATTGTCCTAAATGTGTCAAAAAAATTTTAAATTCCTATTCTAAAATTAAAATTAAGTTAATATCCTAAAATCACAAAGCGTACAATATATTGTCTTAAAATTATACTTTTGCTTATAGTTTAAAATCACTCCTAGCTATATATAATTTCAATTTGACCCAAATTGACTCTATGAATGAGGTAGATTTTCACTGAAATAAATCTATACAGTAGAATATATCTAACCTACTACCAAGACATATTCGACAAATACTTCTCCTAAAACATAGCCTAATCACGAGAGTTCATCTTGCAACTTTCATATCCCCAGGACCCCATCACCCCACCATACCCTACATTCTTGTCAATCCCTTTACCTTCTCAATCCTTCGTTTTTATCAATCTCATGCGCATCCTGTATCTTTAACAATCACCCACATATCCTGCAATCTTTCCTGTGCATGTCCCACATTCATGACACATATCATGAATAATGTAAACCAAAGTATCTTCATTTTAATGTAGCTTAGAATAAGAGATATGGTTGGCATTCACATATACCAATATAAATATCATATTTAGATGTTAAACTGTAAATACTTTCCGTATCTGCCAAAGTACCGCAGTACATACAAGAAAAATTAGATCTAATATATAGTAAGATATATAGAATTGTTACAGTTGTGTACCTGATAAAGGATAAATACTCTTTATCGACCTCTTGGGGTAATCCTTGTAGCCCAGGTTCCTCAAAATATATTTCCCTAAGTCCCACACAAAATTACAGCAGTAAGCAACCGTCAATCAAATATGACTTGCTCTACGGAGGAGCATTTTCAATGTATTCTTTCCCAATATGGACAACTCCATTTCAGCTAATTGTCCAACCCAGATACAGGAGTTTCCAAATTACCATATTACTTTACTTTCAAAGCTGAAACAAAAATAGAGACAGGAATCAAACAGGGGACTTCATATCTGATCAAATAAAATTAGCATTTGTCACCTGATAACTGCCTATTAGAAATCACTTTTTTTCACAATCCATATCTGGATTGCATACACAAAATCTAATGCAACGTGTGTGTGTGTGTGTGTGTGAGAGAGAGAGAGAGAGAGATCCATCAAAATGGATAGAAAGCACACAACTGGAATGCTGAAAATCCGGTGTAGAGCACAACTCATGAAGGATTTTTTGCATACCTTAAGCGCATTGTATCAGTTCCCCAGGCAAAAGTTTAATCAGGAGAAAACCAATCAGTACATAGGTAATGCAGTATGCATTAATTTGCTGTCATGATGCATACAAGAAAAATATATTATGATGGGATAACTTTGCTTAATGCCTGCATGTGCATGTAGCCAGAAAGGACGTAAAAAACATCATGACCTCACAAATTTCACTGTGGCAGCACCCATTGCCTCTTGCATAGTATAGCAGCATACATATGTGTATATATATATATATGTATGTCATAATTTATGTATCATGCACATCACACAATTTATTGAGAAAGTGAGATTCCATGAACCAAGCCTGATATCACATTTCCAGGGCACAGCTATGTGTTAACTGCAATAATGGGGAACAACACGACTAACTTCTTGCATGGCACCTTCTACAGAGTAAAGATCGAGATTTTGCAGCCATTTTGCCAAAAACATAAGTGTTATGGAAAGAGAAGATTAAACATATAGCTGCATATATTCATTCAATGATCTCTAATTTAATCAACCAAGACTTATGCATTTATTCTAATTTTATATCATTATAAAATTTGTGACACATTGTGGCTCTAATTCCAGGACCAGTTGTCATTGGAGCTCGGGTCGTGGCACTCACAATAGCAGGAGATCAAGCAGCCTTTGTTACAACTTTTTTGATAATCAGTAATTCATAGGTAGAAGCACTTGAAAATTCAAAGAGATTTTCATTTTGGCTAAATCATAGTTTGTCTTTTAGTCCAGTAGGTGGGTTGGACCCAAAGCCTTGCTACTTTCATGACTTTAAGTCTTTACATATAATCACAATTTCTAAATTAAATAAAATAATATATATATATATATATATATAAAGAAGTGTGCACCCCTGAATATTCTAAATTGCCCTTCGATGTGAGTCAAACTATCCATAGAATGCCATATTTGTTCTTCAAAAACATATATATTGATTTAAAGCATGTTGTGAGTAAAGGAATACACAATTTTTACAAACTTTTTCTAAAAGAAACCACCTCAAAATCAAATCTTGCAACTGATATGCACAACTACTAATTTAAACACTTACTTTACAGAATTTCCACCTTGCATAGGGCTACTACGTGAATATAAATTTCCGTATATCAACTGAGCAGAAAGTCCAAGGTCAAAAACTAAGCTGCCCCTTGATTTTCATATTGCTGTATCTAGTTCTTTTTAAGTCAACAAGCGGTAAATAGATGACAGAAAGTTCTCCCACTTGGCTAAGAGTATCTTGAGCTAAAGATAACAGTGCTTTGTCTATGTCGTAACCAAAGCTGAAATTCGTTTTTTCTAAGATCTTTAACACTGCAAACAATGATCTGATGAAGACTCCTGATCCCACATAAAATCTCCACAGGCGGTAAGAACAGTAGAGAGGACGTAATCATCCACCTCAATGCCCTCAGCTTGCATTCTATACATGAGCTTCAAAGCCTCACCACAGAGCCCATTCTTCGCATAAGCTACAATCATTGCCTTCCATGAAACCAAGTTCCTCTCAGGCATACTATCAAACACTTGAACTGCCTCAGAAAGATGTCCACATTTGGAATACATATGAACCAAGGCACTGCCCACAAACACGTTGGACAATGCAGGAGTCTTATTGATGGAGGAATGAATAAGTTTCCCTTGCTTTATATTTTCTAGCTTTGCACATGCTTTCAGTGCTGATGAATAAGTAAAAGGATTGGGTTCCACACCTTCACCCAACATTTGCTTTAAGTACGCAAGAGCCTCGTACTCATGACCTAGGTGAGCGCAGCCAGAAATCATTGCAGTCCATGAAACGACATCTTTGTCAGGCAGGTATTGGAGAACATTAGACGCAGAAGCGTACTCCCCACATTTACAATAAAGCCACACAAGTGCACTTCCTACAAAAATATTGCTTGGTGTAAAATTCTTGAGAATTTGTGCATGCACTTCTTTGCCTGTTGATAATGCCCTGAGTAAGCCACAAGCTCTAAGGATGCTAACCATGGTTAAGTTGTTAGCAAATATCTTTAATCTTTTCATCACACGGAAGAGTACTATAGACTCTTCACCAAACCCATTGCGTGCATATCCTGATATAATAGAATTCCAAGTGATAGCATTCCTCCTTTTCATTCCATCAAAAAGTGTCCTGGCATCTTCAATTTCCCCACATTTTGCATACATATCCACCAATGAAGTCCCTATGTAAACATCCAAATCATATGCCTTCTTAACAACGGTCCCATGTAATTGTTTACCAAATCTTAGTTCTCCCTCTTCACCACAAGCATTCAATACACTACAAATAGTAAATTCATTCGGGTCGAGCCCATCAGATAACATTGCTGTTAACATGGCCAAAGCCTCCTGCCCCCGTCTGTGCTGTGAACAAGCTGTAATAATGGTTGTCCAAGCAACCAAATCCCGCTTTTGCATTCGGTCAAAGACTTCAAAAGCACTATCCAGATCACCACATCGAGCATAAAAATGTAAAATAGTACAATCTAAAATGAAATTACTCAATTGACCCTTTACTATACAAGCATGCAGTTGCCTTCCAAGCTCATAATGCAATGTCCTGCTACACAAATTCAACATGCAGACATATGTCTGTGCGTTCCCACATAGCCCAATGTTGACAAACTCAATGAACAACTTCAAAGCTTCGTTGCCTATACCATGTTTCTGGTAGCCATTAAGCATTGCAGTCCAGGAAACAACATTCCTCTCCAACATATTATCAAACACCTGACGAGCAGCCTCTAATTCTCCAAATTTTATATAATTACTGATCAAATTATTATTGACAAAAACTATAGGAGCTTTCATACATTTAACAACAAGAGCATGTACTTTCCTAATCTCTTCAACATTAGAACAAGACTGAAGCCAGTGGCCCACTATGCTGGAGTCTATAGGCTGATTGGTTGGATTATTATTGTATAAAAGAACATCACTGCTACCATCCCCATTTGCAGGAGATGCAGACAGCGAGTGAGAGTGAGTCGGTAAAGTAAAGTCCTTTGAGATGGGGATATTTAGGTTGTAACTGTTGCTTGCACTGCTGCAGCTTCTTGATTCCCGGCAACGCTTTTTATATTTTGGCAAATTGGATGATTGAGCATCAAGAAGACCGGGTAATTGGCTATGATATAGAAAAATGTGTGGAGATGTATATGATAGAGATAACATTGACAGTGTTTATTGTTTGGCCTGAAGTTGTGAGGCTATAGAGTCATATAAAATGTTCGTTCCTGTGACAAAAATGTAAAAAATCTGTCAAAATCTAGTAAATATTGGATCTTAATGGCTAACATTAAGCTGCATCTTCACAGAAACTGAACACAAAAAAAATTTTTTTTTTTTTGGGTAAAGTGAACAAGAAAATTTCTACACTAGAAACTCCAAAGTAAGCAAGACAAATTCCAAAAAGTTTCTCAAGCATGTTACATATCATTTACAATGTCCAATGACATTGGCCTGATTTGTAATGGTTCAGACAAAGTTATTGAATTGCCAATCCTTTGACGCCCCATGCCCTTGACTTGCTGAATTAAAATCTCTAATTTGGTAAATTAAAGTCAAGGAACAAATTAAACCAACAGAAGACTTTGAACCCTTTCACAGCAGGCAGTCACAGTAGCATAGTTCATATGGCTGACCAAAAAGAACGGGTAATTCAAGCACAGTTGAACTCAATCTACTGATTATAATAAGAGCAGAGGTTTTCATAGTTAAACGATGTTCAAAGAAAAATGCAGCCAAGTTACCGGAAAATGAATCCGAAAAACTGTCAAAAAGTTGTATCAGCAAACAATACCTCCAAAACCGAAATGGGCACGAGCAAGAAATAAAGAAATACTGGTTGAGCAGCCATAATTACAAAACAAAAAAGAGATAAAAGGCAAAAATTGAAACTCATATTACGCAACTAGAAATTGCACATTATAATCATCAAACTAAGCTGCCTATAACTTCATACTTCCTCACTGTGCTATTTTTTATTCCATTTTGCCTTATATTGCATAGCAATTCAACAGTATAAACTAGAATCACACGCACATATTATCAACAGCACAAAATAGAATCAAACACACGCACACGCACACGCACATAGACACACACATAGTATCGATATCTATAATGTGTGTGTGTGAGAGAGAGAGGGAGAGAACCTGGTGATACTGGAGAGCTCCAGCGAGACAAAACAAACAGCCAGAAAGGAGAGGGAAGGAGACTGCGGGAGTGCGTTAAGGCCGCGTTTGTTAGATATGGTAACTGAAAAGACTAATATGACCCTGGTGTTTAAATAATTGAAAGCCCTCCTTTTTGTCTTCACACCACTGCTTGTGAGCTGCTACAGGTAAAGAAAAATATCTGAATCATATCCAAACAGGGAGCTGGAAGGGGTTGGCCGAATCCAAGACCCGCCCCACCAGGATTTTTTTTATCTCGGACCTAGTAGACTTAGTTTCTATTTTAAAAATAATTAAAAAATATTTTTAAGAAAATTTATATTATCCTAATTTTCTAAATATGAAAAAAATAATAGCATTATCAAAGTATTATTAATTTACAAATTTTTGTAAACATATTTTAACTTTTAAAAAATTAAATATTGTATTATAAATATATTTAAAGGGTTAATTACATCTACTACCCCTCTAAAGATACGAAACTACAGTTGGTCCCCCAAAAATTTTCAATATTACCAATACATACCCTGATAAATTCAAAAATTACAAATACCCCCCTGGTCAGCCGGTTGCCGGTCATTTTTTTATGAACTTCCGATTTTACCCCTAATTTTTAACTTATGATAATTACATCTACTACCCCTCAGAAAATTAAAAACTACAATTGGTCCCCAAAAACTTTTAATATTACCAAGACATACCCTGAAAAATTTAAAAATTACCAATACCCCCCTGAGCAGTCGATTTTCGATTATTTTTTCATGAACTTTAGGTCTTACCCCTAATTTTTAACCTTAAAAAAAATAAAAAAATAAACTGAAAAATAAATGCTTGTAAAGACCAACAAAACCTAAGGCAATTGAACCATCACGATCTCAACTTTCTAATGATGCTCTAGTCAACACCATCAGACTTCGTTTGACCGGCGATCAAAGAGAGTCAAATTTTAAATTTCACAACACTCGCTTTGATTCCTACATTTATTGCAGATGTTGAAGCCCCATAAAAAAAAATCACTCCTTTCTTCCCCCAAAATCGCCAAGCACCATCAATTCATTGTATGTGCAGGGTACATTGTGTTTTTAAAATGAAGAGGTTGGCCCTTATTTGTACACTGTATATTTATGTATATATATGAAATTTTTAAATATTTAAGTATGTATATTTTAATATTTTAATTTAAGTATTTATGTCTAGGGATAATTACATTTACTACCCTTCTGAAGATTGAAAACTACAATTGGTCCCCCAAAACTTTCAATATTACAAAGACATATCCTGAGAAATTTCAAAATTACCAATACCACCCCTACAATTTAGGTATATTACAAAGGACACGCATGAAAAAAAATGTATGAAAATTAGAGTAAGGGTATATTCGGGTTTTCATTAAGAATTTTGCTGACGTCAGCTATTTTTTACCGGCAACCGGCTGATCAGGGGGGTATTTGTAATTTTTGAATTTATCAGGGTATGTGTTGGTAATATTGAAAATTTTTGGGGGACCAACTGTAGTTTCGTATCTTTAGAGGGGTAGTAGATGTAATTAACCCTATATTTAAATGCAAAGATGATTTCACGAAAGAGGATGAAAAGATTTTCTATTTAAATGCAAAAGCTAAGTATATAGTTTCTTGTGCTCTTAATATTAAAGAATATAATAGGGTAAGTACTTGTGAATCAGCAAAGGACATGTGAGATATGCTACAATTAACCTATGAAGGGACATCTCAAGTTAAAAATGAATCGGTGGCTCTTTTCACCCAACAATTTGAGATGTTCCAGATGAACCCAGGTGAAAGCATAAACCATATATATGCTCGATTCATAGAAATTGTGAATCAAATGTTCACTCTAAGAAAGGGAGTGACAGAGGAAGAACAAGTTTAAAAATCCTCAAATCACTCCCAAGAGAGTAGAATCCTAAAACCACAGCTATTTTTGAAATCGAAGATGTTGATGGAATGTCTATGACTCAATTTATTAGCTCACTCACATCATATGAAATGACACTAATTTCACAAAAGAATCAAGAAAAAAGACATGACTTGGCATTTAATGTCGAAAAAGAACCAACCTTGGATAACTTAACTGAAAAAGAAATCAAAAATGAACTTTCTTTTCTTACAAAAAAACTTAGACATTTCTCCGCTGCAAAGCGCAAGTTCCAAAAGGATCCCAGAGGTAATTACAGAAAACCAAACTTAGATGAACCTACCAAGTGTCATGAGTGTGGTGAACCAGGACAGAAGAGGCCTGATTGTCCAAGGCTACGAAGATACTTTCAACTCAGGGATGATGGCCATCAGCATTCAAGAAACATGTCAAACCAATAGGATGAGCGTCATCAACAACCTAGGTCCATGACAGTAAAATGGGATGACTCGGAACCAAAACTCTTGAAATTGAAGAAGATGATGTAGAAGTTAGCTTCATGGCAAGTCAGGTAAATTCAAATCCCTCTTCTCCTAGATATTTTTCTGAAAATAAAGATCATGAAATACAAGAGCTATTAAAAAGCAATCAAGAAAAAATTGAGAAATTATTTGCCAGAAACAAAATTCTTAAAGCAAATCTTATGAAAATCTTGAAAGAAAAACATAACATTGAAGAAAGACTAAGAGACTTGTCAGAACTTTTCAAAAATGAAAAAGATACACTTTTGAAAGAAAATGAAGACCTCTTTGAAGAAAATTCTCGTTTGGAAGAAGAATTAACTAAGATTAAATGTAGAAGAAGACATCCTTTACGAAATATTAGAAACAAGAGATGTTATAACTGTGGTAGATGGGGACATATACAGTACAATTGTTTTGAAATCCCAACACCCAAAACTATTTTAAAGTAGGTTCCAAAAGGTACCATGACTAATCTCCAAGGACCCAGTAGTACTAGGGTACCTAAAATGAATTAATTATTGCAGGAATCGTCTTTCTAAGCATCCTGAAATAGTAAGTGAGTATTAGACAGTGGATGCTCGAGACATATGACTAGTAATAAGGCAAACTTTACTCATTTGGAAGATTGCGATGGTGGAAGTGTGATATTTGCAGACAATACTAGAGGAAGCATCATAGGTATGGGCACCGTTGGTACCACCAACGGGACATGCATCGAAAAGGTCTGGTTGGTAAGTGGTCTTGAACATAATCTTCTAAGTATCAACCAACTGTGTGACAACAGGTATGACGTTAAATATTCTCCTAACTACTGTTACATTCTTAAAAACGGTCAAGAGATTCTAATTTCAAAACGAGATAAAAATATGTATTGTCTTCATCTAAAAGATCTCTTTGACCAAAAGATAGAATGCTTAGCTGCTACTGATGACTCTAGCTGGATATGGCACAAAAGACTTGGATACATTAACTCTAATCTTTTATCTCACATCTCGTCACACGAACTGGTGAAAGGTTTGCCTAAAATAAAACTCTCTAAAGATAGAGTTTGTGATGCCTGTGTTAAAGGCAAACAAAAAATAATTTCTTTCAAAACAAAAAATATTATAAGCACTTCCAACCCTTTGGAATTACTTCACCTGGATCTATTCGGATCAATGAAAACACAATCTTTAGATGGGAAGAGGTATGTTTTTGTTATCGTTGATGACTATACACGATTTACATGGGTATTCTTTTTAGCTCGCAAAAAATATACTCTTAAAGTCTTCATTCCTCTTACAAAATGTCTGAAAAATGAAAAAGAATGGGATATCAAGAACATTCGTAGTGATCATGGTACGAAATTTGATGAAACAAACTTTTTTATATTTTGCGAACAAAATGGTTACAATCATGAATTTTCTGCGCCCAAAATACCCCAACAAAATGGGGTAGTGGAACGCAAAATTCAAATTCTCTAAGAAATGGCTCGAACCATGATACACGAATATAATGCACCCATGCATATTTGTGGGCTGAAGCTGTTAACACTGCATGCTACATATTAAATCGAGTATTCATAAGACCTCTTTTACAAAAAACCCTTTATGAACTCTGGTTTGGTAGACCTCCAAATGTTTCATATTTTAAGATTTTTGGATGTAAATGTTTTATTCTAAATGACATAGACCATTTAAGTAAATTTGACTCTAAAACTGACGAAAGAATTTTCGTCGGCTACGCCACGAAAAGCAAGGCTTATAGAGTTTTTAATAAACAAAAAAAATTATGTTCAAGAATCAGTGCATATTGTTTTTGATGAGATTAACAGTAAAGCCAAGGAATACTTGAGCTATGATGATCCATATCTTTTCATTCTTCCAAAAGAGATACCAGAGGAGCAACTTAATACCAAGTCTGACAGTAAAGAAGGGGAGTCATTACATGAGGAAACTACTTTACTACATAGAAAGTTCAAACATGCATCCAACCATCCAATGGACAAAATTATTGGTGATCCAAAGTCTGGTATTACTACCAGATCGCAAAATAAAGACAACAGTGCCTTCCTCTCCATGACAGAACCTCACAACACTAGTGAAGGTCTAGAGGACCCCAACTGGATAAAGGTAATAGAAGAAGAATTAGCCCAATTTTAAAAAAACCAGGTACGGGATCTGGTAGAAAAACCTAAAAACTAACCATATCAAAGTGTGTTTTAAGTATTGTTTTTCCAACTGTATTTTGTTATTTAGACTTTTATGTTTCCAAATGTGTTTTGTCTTAAGTATTGTTCTCTTGATTTCTATCAGAGGTCTATAGCAACCCAAACCCTTACTTTAAGCCCACTTGGAAAAATAAATGTCAGCCCAATTTATGTAGAAATGTGCAATTGAAAAAGAAATTTGCCAACAATTCTAGGATGAAAAAGAAGAGAGAGAGATAGAGAGAAGAGGTAACTGATATTTTTGGAGAAATTCTAGGAAAAGATTGTGAAGAATACGAATACAATTAATCCATCCAACAAATGTGTTTTTGGGAATGAACTCTGTTTAACTTATTCAAATTTTATATCATCATCAAATTTTCTTTGTACATCTTCTTCTACTTCATGAAAAATAAATTTTAAATAATATTCTATATGCTTATATATTGAATTTTTTTTCATATTGTAATTTATTTTAATTATTAATATTTTTTCTATTAACAAATGTATCATATGCTTTTAAAAATAGTGATAAATCAAACATTTTTAGTTTTCACTTAAGGTCGCCAAAAACATTGAGACAGCCTTGTGATACAAATGCAAATGGAAGGAAGCTCTTCTTTTGCTATCCGATTCATGGGTTCTCCCATTGGTGCGAGCCTTGTGAAGGTGATGATAGTGAAAGGAATGTTGTCAATCAAGATAGTGAAACAAATAGTCATAATGTTGCTTTGAACAATCAAGTAGGAAATGATGGATTGTTGTATAAGATTTTAGTTGTTAACTTGTTGCCATTGGCTTTGTTCCTAATTTGCCACATTCCAAAAATTGTACTTTGGGGGCATTTGCATGTATGTAATGGAAGAAATATTTCATTCCGGTTGTTGCCAACAAATCTCTGACTTCATTCAGCTCAATCTTAGTAGAAGTGGGTAGCGGAATCAGGTGGACGGTTTGGGATTCTATCAGTAGAACTGAATGAAACTTCGAAATTGGGTTGAAACTTTTTCCTCCTATGCCAGGTTGCCATCCTAAGGAGAAATAGTAGCGTGGACAGAAAAAAGTTTGTAAACCTCCCCTCCATCAACAGAACTAGGAACAAGAAAAAATATACACATAATTGCTATTCATTCATGAACTAGCTTGACCCGACACAAAACAATTAAACAAGCTAGTATTTTACTTTTCTAGTCTTGGTTTCAAATCAGAAGACTATCATCATGAACCACTTTAGTACATTAGGCAGGTGGACAATAACATTAGAGGAGACAGGGTTATATTTCATATAAAAAAACTCATAATACTTGAAAGTTGAAATTATCCAATTAAGAGCCGTATATTCATATATGTGATAGATATTTAACTCTATTTTACCATTTATGAAATTTAAAAAACTTTTTATATGAAATGAATTAGTATTTTGTTACTCATATTTATCGAAAGAACTCAACATGTATCCAATTTTCAAAATAAGATGTATTAAATTTTTACTTGAAATCAAATCATAGAATTGATTGTTTTACTAACAATATTAATCATTTATTTTAATTTTTAAATGATTTAAATTATTTATCACTTATTTTATGTATTTTGGTTTTTTTTTTAAAAATTAACGCTTAATTATACCATAATTAATGTTAAAATTAAACATATTATTAACTAAAATTTTTAACATATTGTTTATTAATTTATGTTATACAAAAAGTTTATTTTTATCAAATAATAATTTTTTTATAAAAAATTATGAAAATACTTCAATAGAAATATTTATTTTCCATACGTTGTTGATACGTGCAAAATACTAGTCATTCTTGGATTTCAAATATATGGGAACTGCTTCCATAAAGTAGGATATGCCAATATATTAAAAAGAAAAAGAAAAACGAAAATTGATATTTCCTGCCCAAACAGAAATTAAAAAATAATAAAAAATCTCTCTGTAAATTTTGAAAGCAACAATTTTACTTCACATCAGCTTTTTTACATTACATGAACTAATCATCCTCAGCTTAAAAATGGTGTGCCCTAATTAACTATTGATAATGCACACAGCTCCCAATTCTTAACTCGAAAGGAAAGCGAAAATGGTGGCCTTTGCTTCCATAGCCACATCGTTGAAGAGTTCTAAGCTTCACAATAGTGCACCGCATCTGTTCAGATTCCAGAGTATTCGAACCCTCCTGCTCCAGTCAGCTTCTGAGTCCGTGAAATTACAGAAACACTCTGATTCTGGTAAATATTTTCTATTTTCTGCTGTATTGTCGTTTGAAGTTTTTGTCTAACTTAAATTTATCATTGTCATTCATGATTACTCTTTTAATTTTTGACTGCAATTCGTTTCTGGTTTTCTCTTGATTTAATGGAAAAGTTGAATTTAAATGGAACACTCTATTGCCCATTTTTAATACATTATGTGTGGTTAAATTGGGAAGCCTGGCTTACTTTGTTCCTGAATTTGATTTGAATTTATAACGAGTTCGAAATTGCAATAGGGTAGTTTTGGTTTTGATATAGTTAAAGCTAGCCTGCTGTAATCATGGTCTGAGTGTAGCTTGAATAGTTATATATCTTCACTATAAATTTTGTCTCTTAGCTTGTCATGCCAAGTCTGCAATCATGAGTGGTAAATTCAAGTTAGTTTCTTACTCGAACATATCTTTAAATGAGCTATTAGCAATTGATCAATAGTTGTAATTTGAAGTATCACTTTTGGAGTTTGTATGGTGAAATGTCCCACTAAAGATAAAAACTTGGACAAATGTTTTTCTAAAACAAATATATACATGTATGGGGGTGAGGTGGGTGGTGCGAGAGGACGTACCTTGTAAATGGTAATTGGATGAAGATGAATTGAATCTTATGTATTTACTTTTTGGGTTTCATATATTTTAAGCTTGTATTTTTTGCTTCACCTACTGTTGTGCAACTAATTGTGCTGTGAATTTCATGAAGGAATTTTGGAGGTTAACTTGGAAAGACCTGAAACGAAAAATGCTATTGGGAGGGATATGCTGAGAGGGTTACAGTACACATTTGAAGCTGTAAATAAAGACCATACAGCAAAGGTTTTGATGATCTGCAGTTCAGTTCCCAAAGTGTTCTGTGCAGGTGCTGATTTGAAGGTACAATATTAATTCAATACTAGACCATGCCCATACATCATGAATTTTACTAGATATACCCAGCAAAAAGAAGACATTAAGATTGATTGGAAAAGGAAAGCTGTAAATGGGAAGGTCTTGCAACTGTAAAAAGAAATGTGACATGAGCTTATTTATTAAGCTTGTAGTCTATCACAATCCACTTCGAATTAAAATTGTGACTAGGCTGAATGTGGCATGCCATGCTACTAAATCCTATCATTCTGCCATATAAGAACTTCACCACTATTCTCATATTAATGAAACAATAGTAGTAGCATGTGACATGAAATAAATTTCTTATAGACAGGAAGAGTAACCTTTTCAAGCCTAAATGAACTGATAAATGGAAGACTAACCTTGTTGGTTGTGAGAGGCTTCACTGTGGCACTGGTCTTTTTTTGCCTTGGAGATCAGATTTTTCTACATAATCCTGTTTTGACCTAAATAGTAATCCGAGAATAATAATTCTAGGCCTTACTTAGTGTGAGTCCTGGGGACAATTAAGGGGTTCTATTCATTTGTGTCATTTATTTTGATACATAAATATAAGTTCACATTTCCATTCTGGTAAATGTCAATGAAAGGTGACTGATTGGTTAGCTCTTGTGGCAGAGTGATCATGCACGTGATGGTGGTCAAAACTGTCAGTTGTTTGTATAATGTTCAAGATGCTTGACTTTTTAGCAGGGTCTGGGTTTTCTCTGACCTATCAACCTGTGATTGTCTTGTTCTATTCTATTCTTTTGTTCGTAAACTGCATCATTGTGTACTTGTGGGAGAACTAACTAGGACGAATGTTATATTTGTTTGGGAAGAACTTCGAAGAGTTACACAGATGCATACAAATTGCAGAATATGGTTTTCATTGACTGTCAGTCCCAGTGACTTGATCTTTGTGAAAATATGCTTTTACAGATGAAACTTACATATTCCCAAGAACAAAAATTTCTGATATTGCATACCCAAAAGGTGCTAGCAATCCTTTTGTCCTGGGAGGATAGAACTCGTAGCAATTTTCCACAGACAAAGCTGTATTACTAATGTTGAAACTTACAGATAGATAACATAAATGTTAAACAAACAAGTAACGTTTAGTAACTCCTCATTGTCGGTAGCCTGTGCTATAAAACCTTTTTGTTCTTTCAGTCTTATACTATTAATATAAACTTTTCAGTATTTTCTTTCGTGTTTTGCCTCGCAAGTTTATTAAGTTCTATCTGTGGTGTTTCTGGAATTTGGAGGAGCTAAAGGCTATATTTCCTCATGAACATGTTTTAAGATGCTGTAAACGAATTTGATGACATCATATATATTGTAGTATAGTTTTTGTTCTGAGTTTTCTACACTAAAATGATTTTTTGTTGATGGAGATTTCTGCTTGAAGTTATTATATCCCATCAAGTCTTCATCAATCCTGATTTGGTTTCTTCTAATTGTCTTTTAGATGTCAATTATAAGATTTTGTGGAAATTTGTAAAGAATATAAGTAAATATTATCTATTTAGGAAATATATTATAGGTCTATTCCTATATTGATTAGTATTCCTAGATTGATTAGGGTTTATTCTTTCCTTTTTCGTTAGCATTGTACTTGTATATATAGGACGTTCTTAGAGTGAATAATGTATGAGAATTTTTTCTTCCAAACTACATGGTATCAGAGCCAAATCTAAAAGAATAGAACTAGGGTTTCGTGGGTCACCCCCTTCTAGTGGTTTTTGGTTTTCACCTCCAGCACGGGGAGGACAGCGAACCTATGATCGGCCTATCCGCAAAGTCCGGTGATCAGGAGTGGCGCGTGTGTGACATACGCGCCGAAGGAAATTGTCGCTGTTGTCTCACGCGTCGGCGCTGGGGCCTGTGCGTGGTTGGAAAATTTTCCTGCTAGTTTCGTTGGCGTCGTCTCTCAATTTCCAGCGGTCTCAAGTGTGCTGTCGGTCGTTTTGACGTGATTTTCTGGTGTTGCGTTACTGTAGTTGCTGTTTGCGTACTCTAGATACCGTTATTGCTCTAAAGTTACTGTAGCAGCCGTTCCATCGTGTTGCTGCTGCCTTGTTGCTGTCCTTTTTAGCGCAATGGAGGAGAAGGAGAATAAAACTACGATTACAGACGTGGTCTCGGTGATGACCAAAATCATTGAGTACAAACTTAATGGATCAAATTATTTGGACTGGAGTAAAACAGTCTAGGTTTATTTACGCAGTATTGAGAAAGACGATCATCTCATAGAAAGTCCACCTACGGATGAGAAAAAGAAGGCGTGGCTTAGAGACGATGCCCGGTTATTCTTACAAATACGGAATTCTATCGGCAGTGAGGTAATTGGATTGATTAATCACTGTGAGTATGTTAAAGAGTTGATGGATTACTTAGATTTTTTATATTCTGGGAAAGGGAATATTTCTCGAATGGATGCCGTTTGTAAATCGTTTTACTGGACAGAGAAGCATGACAAATCCTTAACGGCTTATTTCATGGAGTTTAAAAGAATTTATGAAGAATTGAATATCCTATTGCCGTTTAGTACTGATGTCAAGGTTCAACAAACTCAAACGGAGCAAATGGCTATTATGAGTTTCCTGGCAGGTCTTTCTTCAGAATTTGAAGCTGCTAAATCTCAAATTTTCTCGAGTTCAGAGATTTCCTCCTTACATGATGTTTTTACTAGATTGTTATGTACTGAAGATACCCCCTCTCCTCAACCTAGCAGTGCTTTTGTGAGTCGAAATAACATTGATCGACAATACAATAGAGATGGTAATAGGGAACGAGGAGGAAACAATGCATCTAATAATCAAACATTAGGAGGTGTTATATGTTTTAATTGTGGTGAGCCAGGTCATACAAAATGTTTTTGCAGACGGTGGGGCAAATAGTTTCAAAGGAATCGGTCAGCGAATGTTGCAACAGGCTCACCCTCTGAGAAAATACCGGATACAACATCATCTGATAAAACCATGCTTGTCTCTGCTAATGAGTTTGCCAAGTTCTCTTATTACCAAGAATCATTGAAGGCATCATCTGCTCCTATCACTGCTATTGCCGAGTCAAGTAAACTCAATATGTGTTTTATTTCCTCCTCGTCAAAATGGGTCATTGATTCTGGTGCAATAGACCATATTACAGGTAATCTTAAGTCTTTTTTTCTACTTTTGAGTCACGTTCATCGTCTTCGAGTGTTACTTTAGCTGATGGGTCAAAATCTCGCGTCCTTGGGTCAGGCACTATTCAACATACCCCATCAATTTCCCAATCATCTGTTTTGAGTATACCAAACTTCTCTTTCAATCTAATCTCTGTAAGCAAATTGACTCGTGCCTTAAACTGTTGTATCTCATTCTTTCCTGACCATTGTGTATTTCAGGATTTTATGACGAAGCAGACTATTGGTAGAGGATTTGAATCTGGAGGTCTCTACATTCTAGAAACTCAAGAACCTAAAGCCATTGCTTGTTCCAGTGTTTTAACTCCATTTGAGGCACATTGTTGATTAGGTCATCCGTCTCTACCACTACTGAAGAAGTTGTGTCCTCAATTCCATAGTATAGGTTCATTAGATTATGAGTCGTGTTAGTTTGCGAAACATCATCGCACTTCATTAAGTCCTAGGGTCAATAAACGAGCTAGTTCTCCTTTTGAGTTGGTTCATTCTGATATTTGGGGTCCATGTCCTATTGTGTCCAAAACTGGATTTAGATATTTTGTTACTTTTGTGGATGACTTTTCTCGGGTTACTTGGTTATACTTTATGAAGAATCGTTCTGAATTGTTCTCTCACTTCTCTGCTTTTGTGCCGAAATACGAACTCAATTTAATGTCTCTGTGCAAACTTTGAGAAGTGATAATGCTCAAGAGTGCTTTTCAAAAACTTTTCAAACTTATATGACTCAGAATGAAATTCTTCATCAATCTTCATGCATTGATACTCCATCTCAAAATGGAGTGGTTGAGAGAAAGAATAGACATCTTCTTGAGACAGCTCGAGCCCTCTTATTTCAAATGAAAGTCCCTAAACAATTTTGGGCTGATGCCGTTTCCACAGCTTGTTTCTTGATTAATCGCATGCCATCAACTGTTCTTAATGGTGAGATTCCATATACTGTTCTCTTTCCTACCAAGTCTTTGTTTCCCATAGAACGTAGAATATTCGGCAACACATGCTTTGTTCGTGATTTTCGTCCTCATATCACAAAATTGGATCCGAAATCTTTAAAATGTGTGTTCTTGGGATACACTCATCTTCAAAAAGGGTATAGGTGTTATTGTCCTTGTCTTAATCGATATGTTGTGTCTGTTGATGTTACTTTTTTAGAAAACACTCCGTTTTTTCCTATGTCTACTACTTATCGGAATCAAGGGGAGGAAAATGATTTGTTAGTCTATACTGTAACAACAGTCTCTGAACATCCACTAGTAGCTCCAACACTTGTGGCCCCTGTATTTATTAAACCACCTATCGTTCATGTGTACTCGAGAAGACAAGAGCCTCCGAATACACATCCTATACCAGGTCCTTCGACATCAAATCTTGATACAAATGATCTTGATCTGCCTATTGCTCTTCAAAAAGGTAAACGCCAGTGCACTTATCCCATTTCTTCCTTTGTCTCTTATGATCATTTGTCCTCTTCTTCTTGTTCATTCATTGCTTCTCTAGATTCTGTCTCTGTTCCTAAAACTGTTCGGGAAGCATTGTCTCATCCTGGCTGGCGCAATGCTATGATAGAAGAAATGAATGCCTTCAATGACAATGGTACTTGCGAGTTGGTTGATTTGCCTGATAAGAAGAAAGCTATTGGATGCAAATGGGTATTTGCAGTGAAAATGAATCCGGATGGATCAGTGGCTCGTCTTAAAGCACGATTGGTGGCTAAGGGATATGCTCAAACCTATGGTGTGAATTAGTCTGATACTTTCTCACCAGTTGCTAAATTGACTTTTGTTCGATTATTCATTTCTATGGCAACTACTTTTAATTGGCCTCTTCACCAGTTAGATATCAAAAATGCTTTCTTACGTGGTGATCTTCAGGAAGAAGTATATATGGAGCAACTGCCTGGGTTTGTTGCTCAAGGGGAGTATGGAAAAGTTTGCCGTCTTCGAAAGTCCTTGTATGGTTTAAAGCAAAGTCCTCGAGCTTGGTTTAGAAAATTTAGTGAGAGTGTTCAACGATTTGGGTTGAAGAAGAGTAAGTGTGATCTCTCTGTGTTCTATAGGCATTCTACAGTTGGCATCATTCTTCTTGTGGTGTATGTAGATGATATTGTCATTACTGGGAGTGATGATGAAGGAATTTCATCTCTAAAGTCCTTGCATATCTAGTTCCACACGAAAGATTTGGTAACATTGACTTATTTCTTAGGAGTAGAGGTTACTAGGAGCAGGAAAGGTATTTACTTATCTCAAAGGAAATACGTATTGAATTTGTTGGCAGAGACGGGGAAGTTAGGTGCCAAGCTGTGCAGTACGCCAATTACTCCTAATCTACAGCTTGCAAAAGACGATGGTGAGTTGTTTGAAGATCCTGAGAAGTATAGGAGACTTGTTGGGAAGTTGAATTATCTTATCGTAACTTGCCCTGATATTGCTTATTCCGTTAGTGTTGTTAGTCGATTTATGACTGCACCTACAGTTAATCATTGGGCTGCATTGGAACAGATTTTGTGTTATTTAAAAGGTGCTCCTGGACGTGGTATACTGTATGGAAATCATGGACACTCTAACATCGAGTGTTTCTCAGATGCAGACTGGGCAGGTTCTAAGAGTGATAGAAGATCTACAACTAGTTATATGTATTTGTTGGAGGGAATTTAGTTTCATGGAAAAGTAAGAAGCAGAATGTGGTATCCAGGGCAAGTGCAGTATCAGAGTATAGAGCTATGGCACAATCTGTGTGCGAAGTTATGTGGCTATAGCAACTCTTGAATGAAGTTGGTGTTAAGGTTTCATTGCCAGCAAAGTTGTGGTGCGACAACCAAGCTGCTTTTTATATTGCCTCTAATCCAGTGTTTCACGAACGAACCAAACATATTGAAATAGATTGTCACTTCGTTCGTGAGAAAATTCAAGAAAATTTGATCTCTAGAGGATATATCAAGACTGGAGAGCATTAGGAGATATCTTTACAAAAGGCCTAACAGGGGTTCGAATTGATTATATATGTAACAAGATGGGCATGATTAACATCTATGCTCCAACTTGAGGGGGAGTGTAAAGAATATATGTAAATATTATCTATTTAGGAAATATATTATAGGTATATTCCTATATTGATTAGGATTCCTAGATTGATTAGGGTTTATTCTTTCCTTTTTCGTTAGCATTGTACTTGTATATATAGGACGTTCTTAGAGTTAATAATGTATTAGAATTTTCTCTTCTAAACTACAAAATTCAACTATGCTCTCTCTCTCTCTCTTCTCTTCTCTGGTTTACTTGCTTAACAATACGTCTTTTGAAATTATAAATATGCAGGAAAGGAAGACAATGAGTCCATCTGAAGTTCAGAATTTTGTGCACTCACTGCGCGCCACATTCTCCTATTTGGAGGTTTATACTTATTCTTCTTATTCTTTTATGGATATGAATCAATCATTTGTCATCTAATTTAAATATCTGAAGATTATGACGCTCCCATAAAATTTTCACCTCTTTGCTTAGATTTGATCCTGCGCTTGTTTACTTTTTAACAAGTCTATTGATCTGCTTCGCTCTTCCTTATTACCGCTTGAAATTTGACGAAAAAGGTTACTCTGCAGGCACTTTCTATTCCTACAATAGCTGTCATTGAAGGTGCTGCATTGGGGGGTGGGCTTGAAATGGCATTATCCTGTGATCTTCGGATATGTGGTCAGTTGTTGAGCCCTATTTTACAGCATCTGTACTTTGCTGAAATGTATCTAAATTGATAATTTCACGATGATTGGCACAGGGGAAAATGCAATGCTAGGATTACCTGAAACAGGACTTGCGATTATACCTGGGTATGATCTGTTTACCTTCTCTGGTGCTGTGATATTTATATTTCTTCCATTTATATGCATGTAGTCATGAAGAACATTAAACACAACACAGATTCATTATTGCAAAATGAGTTTTCGTTTTGGTGGTACACGCATATTATTGGTAGCTGTCATTTAAAGTGTCTTCAAGTACTCCAACAGAATACAATATCTTCTATCAGTATGCAATTTTTAGAATGAAGAGGCTCTTCCAGGGCTGGGGGAACACAAAGGCTTCCTAGATTGATTGGAAAATCAACAGCAAAGGAACTTATATTTACTGGTAGAAAGATTGGTGGCAGAGATGCTTTGTCTATCGGTATGTCATATATCCTGGTTTGATTTTCAAATGCAAAATCTGAGATGACTGGTCTGTGCATTTTATTATCAGGCAAATCCTAAAACAATGCGTGCTAAAGATAGATCTCTTTCCAGGACTTGTTAATTACTGTGTGCCTGTTGGTGAAGCTCGTGCAAAAGCTCTTGAAATTGCTCGGGATATAAATGAGAAGGTATAATGTCAACTGCAAAATAGATGGTTTTCGTATAGAGAAATGGGAGAAATTCACTTTTGTAAATGCTTTGTCTGTTTCAGTCATCACTATTCAAGTTTATTGCATGCTTTGAAATTTTGTTCTTCAGAGACCTCTCTATGTCACATAAGCTGTTTTTTTCTATTCACAATATGTGGTGGTTAAAGAACCTCATGCAAGGGTACCAAGAGGGTTCAAACCATTAATGGAGAAAAAATAAGTAGAAATTTAAGATTCAACCTACCACATAATCATAAGTGTTGGTAAATCCTTCACCTAAATATGGATTTTCCAAACACACAGTCTTTCAAGTATAACTGCCATAGTTAACTCATTCATATACAAAATCTAGGGATAAGCAAAAATCTGTTTCTCATTTGGTGGGAAGTGTTGCATAAAATATCTGCAGGAAAAATATAAGCCAATCACCTTGGAGAACAATAACCAAGACATTTTTTGACTTCTTGTCACAGCTCTGAAATAGTAGTTAGCTGAAGAGTGCCTTCACTTTTATGTCATTCTTTCTCATTGTACTTACACTTGGTTAGTGAATATTAACCACCATTCTGCCTCAAGGGAACATGTTGTAGCTGCTATGTTCGCAGCACTTAAGATCTGTCGAACATAATGGGCGATGCTCCTTTTGTGTCAAATGAGATCTCTATGTCATTCCATATAACCTAATATTATCTTCTATTGCGCTAGTCACTTTGAAGAATATTTTTCTGTTCTAAATTAGAAACTGTCTTCTGGTAGTCCTTATATCCTCCTTGAAAACTGAAGCGAATTAATTAATTACTGTTTTGCTTTAGAATATGAGATGATTATTTGTTCGGTGGTAATAATTGTAACTGTGCCTTTTCTCTTTGCGTCTGTTTTGATTTTCCTTTTCTTGAGCGTATGAACCTTACCTTATTGCAGGGACCGTTGGCAATGCGAATGGCAAAACGAGCCATTGATGGAGGACTTGAGTTAGATATGACCTCAGCTCTGCAATTGGAGGAAGATTGCTATGAACAGCTCTTGCATACCAAGGATCGTTTGGAAGGCCTGGCTGCATTTGCTGAGAGGCGAAAGCCTAATTATATAGGCGAATGAACATTGAACATGGGTAAATCTATGTATGTAGAAAATCATTTTCTCCGTTATGTAAATTGAATTATTTGAAAAGCTGTCTGATCAAAAGCTGAATTGGAATCTAAACATTGAAAAGCTTTTTTAGATAGTATGACACATAACAAGAAAAGTCTTGAAATTTTAGACTCAAAGCTTATTTATAAATATGATATTTTATTCGCCAAAATTATAAATTTAGGCTAAATGCTCGATATAATGCTGCTGAGTTTGAGCTTGACCAGCTCAAAATCAAATCTGTTGAGCTTGGGTATTGAATCAAGCTTGCATATAAGAATGTCAACAATGTGGGTATGTGAGAATCCAAAAAACTAACCCGTCAAGGATTTATTTGATTCAAGAGCTATGCGCTAATCTAAGATCTAGATCCAATCGGTTGGACCCTTTAGACTCAAACTTTTCTTTATTAATTAATTTTTCAAAATAAACTTTTCTATATTTTTTTTTAAAATGAAAAAAGATAACAATATTACTTATGAGTTAGTTATTTATAAGCTTATATGCACATATTTTAATTTTTGAAAGATTCAAAAAGTTAAATACATATTTTCTCTTTATATATATCAAATGTGTAAATTGTTTTAGCAATGTAACATATTTACTTTGGTGTATATGTGTGTATATATATATGTATGTATGTATACACACACACACACACAAATGACTAATATTAATAATTAATATTAAGAAAAAGCAACCAAATCAAATAATAGAAATAATGTAGTAAAGAAAAAAAAAGATAAAAGAAAAGGGGAATTGAAGAGTAATCTAGTAATTATTTTTGTATTCTTTCAATTGATATTCACAACAAACATTAACAATAAGAAACAATTATAGTATTTCTTTTGCAACAAAATATTTTGTTATGATTTATAAATATCATTGTCAAAAAATTTTTAAAAATTACAATCGAGAGCAATCACATTGATTGCTTCGCAAAAATGATGCTTTTATAACACTAGATAACAAATGTGAGATAAATGTGAAGTAGAAGATGAGTGCATATAAATGTGAGATATATGTGAAGTAGAAGATGAATGTGTATAAATAATAATATTATACAATAAAGAGAGAAATTGAAAAGAAAACGATGAAGGGAATGTTGAGATTGGTAATGATCGGTCTCTTTCTCATAATGGGGGGTAAGTTTATTATCCCCTATTCAACAGCTTTTTCATCCAAACATTCGAGTCCCTTTTCTATCCACGGTGCATATTTTTGTAAGTATATATTTTGCTTCTTGTTTTTATTCTTACTCTTCTTCAGCTTTGAGGTTTGTTTTATACAGAATTATGTTTATTTATTTATATGATCAACATATTGTATTCTAATAGATAATTCTTCCCCGTGTGTCAAGGATGGGCCTTCGCGCGACACCAGACATCCTTGACCGCATTCCACACTAGCCTTCACTGACTGATGCCGGACCACAAGGAACATTTTGTTGTGTCAAAAGTGTTAGGCCCTTTTATCTTTTGTTCTTGCATTGTACAGTTTTACTATTTTTCGGGCACGTTGTTTAGCCCTTTTAATATCTACTGCTGTCACTAGGATTTATTTTTTTTAACCTATTATAGGGAGGGGATAGTTATTGAAGTGAAGCCTTCTCAAGCATAGTCGAGCGTTGGATTTCCCCCTATCGGTCCAACCCATTGCAATCATTCCTGCAACCATATTGTAATCATGTTTCTGCAATCAATGGAATCGACTTTCAATTAATTTTGTGTTGCTGGTCCTCTAAAGCGTGCCTACGTGGCCGTGAGTGCGACGCCCAGTCAAAACTCATGTTATTTCCATAATTTTTAGGCGTACGTAATTGCACCCAGCAATTACTAGCCGCGCAGTGCCCCGTTTCTTAAAATCAAACCGGTGCCCCATGAAAGTTGGTATTAGAGCCACGTTGCTTGATCCAGCAAGTTGAGGGAAAACAATGGCTGATCCAAAAAGTTCCGTTGCTAGAGAAAATGATCTGATTGATGCGGTCGGCCCGATCCACCAAAGAAAGGAAAGGGCAAGAAAGATGGCCCTAGCAAGACCGAACGGATAGAAGAGCTTGAAACCAAGGTTTTGGTATTGGAGGAACAACTCGAATTCATCCTTGATGAACTAAAGGACAGTCGAGTGGCATGCAGAGAACTTGCTAATACAATCGATGCTGATGAAACTTTGAGACTGAGGCAAATGGTGGATGATATGACAATCCAGTTAAACTTGGTCCAAAGATTGGTCAGTGAAGGCGGCGGGGTTGCTCAAGATCCCGTGGCAAGATTGCGACTCCCCGAACCTAAAGCCTATGGGGGAGCGCGAGATGCGAAGGAAGTAGAGAACTTCCTCTTTGATATGGAGCAGTACTTCCTAGCTGCCAATGTGACAGACGAAGCAAAAAAGGTGTCGACAGTGACAATGTACCTTGAGGATGATGCTAAGCTTTGGTGGCGAACAAAGTATGTGGATATCCAGGCACAACGAATACAACTGGATACGTGGGAGTTCCTCAAGGAAACAATTCGACAACAATTCTTCCCTGAGAATGTCGAGTACACTGCTCGACGGGCACTAAGAGACCTAAGGCATACCGGAACCATCTGGGAGTATGTTAAGGCTTTCTCCAGCCACATGCTGGAGATTAGGGATATGTCCGAAAAGGACAAGCTCTTCACCTTCATGGAGGGCTTGAAGCCATTTGTGAGAACTGAACTTCAACGGCAGAGAATCACAGATTTAAACACGGCTATGGGAGCCGCAGAACGACTCCTGGATTATGTAGCCGAGCCCCGAAGAGAAAACCAGTAGGGTCTAATGCCTCTCAGTCGAAAGGGAGTGTTTCAAGGCCCTTTGTCCCGAGTTTTCGTCGAAACTCAGGGGAAAGACAACCTTCCCCTTCATCAAGTTCCCAAGAGAGCACTATGAGAAGACCCTCGCAAGAAAGTAGACCGAGCGCCTTCCAAAAGAAAGGGGCATCATGGGGGTCAAGACAATGCATCTTTTGCGATGGCCCACACCACTTTAGGGTGTGCCCGAAGAGGCAAACCCTCAATGCTATAGCCAACCTAGGGGGGAACGAGTTGGTGTCCAAGCTAGTTGTACCTCTCGAGGCAGTCAGTGATGAAGAGGAACGCGAGGACAAGCAACATGGCGAGAATCTTGGCGCATTCAGTCATTGGTACAATTCCTTGTCCCAACAAGTGGGGGCGAAGGCAAAAATGACTCCAAGAACAACAAAAACAACTCCGACCCTAAATGAGGCCCAGTCTACTGTGGTGCCAAAATCTGAAGCCGGAAGGAAAAGAGGATTGATGTATGTGGATGTAAAGCTTAATGGCAAACCGTCCGAGCCATGATCGACACGGGGGCAACCCACAACTATCTAGCAAGCTCAGAAGTAGAAAGACTAGGGCTTGTTTTGGAGAAGGGAGTTGGTCGCGTAAAGGCAATCAACTCGGCTGCTCAACTTATTGTTGGAGTGGATAAATCTGTGCTTATGAGGGTTGGTCCATAGGAAGGAAGGATCAACCTCTCAGTCGTTACTATGGATGATTTCAAGCTTATTCTCGGGCTTGAATTTCTTTGTGATACGAACACCAGTGTGATTCCACATGTGAACTCCTGGATGATGATGGGGAGCAAGCCATGTATCATCCCAGCCTTAGCTGGAATAGTGGGGCAAAAGAACCTTTCAGCCCTACAGTTTGAGAAGGGATGCAGGAAGAATGAGTCATCTTACCTGTGTACCCTTAAAATGGAAGAAATAGAAGAGGTATCGGGACCTATCCCCGATGTGGTGAAGAAGCTCCTGATGGAGTTTGAAGATGTGATGCCAGATGAGTTGCCTCGGAAGCGACCGCCGAAGAGAGCAGTGGACCACGAAATTGAGCTGGTGTCGGGTACAAAGCCTCCAACTCGGGCACCATATAGAATGTCACAACGTGAGCTTGTGGAACTCAAGAAACAACTGAGGGAAATGTTGGACTCCGGTATCATCAAACCAGCAAGGTCACCATGTGGAGCCCCGGTCCTATTCCAGAAGAAAAGCGATGGTTCCTTGCGAATGTGTTGTGATTACCGGGCCCTAAACAAAATCACAGTTAAGAATAGGTACCCTATCCCACTGGTGGCAGATTGCTTTGATCGATTGAGTCGAGCGAACTAATTCACGAAGATTGACTTGCATTCTGGTTACTGGCAAGTCCGAGTTAAAGAAGGGGATGAAGCAAAAACTACAGTGGTGACGAGATACGGAGCATATGAATTTCTGGTCATGCCTTTCGGCTTGACAAATGCACCTGCTACATTCTGTACCTTAATGAACCAGGTACTCCATGGCTTCCTCGATGAGTTTGTGGTGGTGTACCTCGATGATATTGTCATATACAACGAGACTCTCACTGAACATGTAGAACACCTGAGGAAGGTCCTCACTCGACTTCGCGAGCACGAGTTGTATGCAAAATTGTCGAAATGCTCGTTTGCTCAAGAAACCGTTCAATTTTTGGGTCATATCATAGAAAGAGGCAAAATAAGGATGGACTCAAAGAAGGTGCAGGCAATTCAAGATTGGCAACCCCCGAACAACGTACATGGGGTGAGGTCATTCTTGGGTTAGCAAATTATTACCGAAGATTCGTGAAGGGGTACTCTGAGATTGCTCGCCTCCTTGCAGACTTGATAAAGAAGACTGAGACTTGGAATTGGTCTCCCCAATGCCAAGTTTCCTTTGAGAACTTAAAGAAGGCCATGATTTCGGAGCAAGTGCTCGCACTCCCCAACATGGAAAACCCTTTTGAAGTTGAAACGGATGCATCTGATTTCGCACTTGGAGGAGTGTTGATACAGGAAGGCCACCCGGTGGCCTTTGAGAGTCGTAAGTTGAAGGATGCAGAGAGGTGCTACTCAGCTCATGAGAAGGAGTTATTGGCCGTAGTCCATTTCCTTCGGACGTGGCGGCATTACTTACTGGGGTCTCCCTTTGTGGTTAGGACGGACAATACTGTAGTGAGCCATTTCTTGTCACAGTCGAAACTAACCAGCAAGCAGGCACGATGGCAAGAACTCTTGTCGGGAATTCAACTTCTCATTGGAATATCATGCCGGGTCACACAACCATGTGGCTGATGCCCTAGGCCGGAGGGCAGAATTAGATACCCTGAGGTCGGTTGCCGCCATCTCAACCAGTTCGGTTGCCACTTCGATCAAGGATCAGATTAGAAAGTTACTACCAAAGGATGATGCTGCGTAGAATCTGATCAACCTTGTCGAGCAGGGCAAGATTCGACAATTCTGGATCGAGGAAGACTTGTTGAGGACTAAAGGAAACCGCCTCTACATCCCAAAGGGCGGGGACCTGCGGAAATCAATTATCATTGAGTGCCATGACACTTTATGGGCCGAACACCCTGGCGAGGAACGCACTTGTGCCCTAGTTCAGAGGGCCTACTTTTGTCCGCACATGCGGGATGATATTGAGACCTATGTCCGAACTTGTCTGGTATGTCAGCAGGACAAGGCCGACCATCAAAAGAAGACAGGACTACTTGAACCATTACTTACCCCAAGACGGCCGTGGGAGAGTGTCTCGATGGATTACATCTCCGGGTTGCCCAAGGTGGGGGACTTGGGAACTATTATTGTCGTGGTGGATCATTTTTCAAAATATGCTACTTTTATTGCAGCCCCAAAACACGTTACGGCGGAGGGGACAACTCACCTCTTCTTTAAACACATTGTCAAATATTGGGGACTGCCAAAGGATATTGTCAGTGATCGGGACTCCTGCTTTACCGGCATTTTCTGGACTGAACTCTTCAAACTATTCGGATCCAAACTCAACATGAGCTCGAGCTATCACCCCCAGTACGATGGCCAAATAGAGCGCTTCAATTCTATGTTGGAGGAATACCTTCGACATTTTGTTCGGGGCACACAAAAGGATTGGGTGAAGCTCCTGGATGTTGCCCAGTTGTGCTTCAATGCTCAGAAGAGCTCTGCCACCAACAAGAGCGCTTTTGAGATCGTTACTGGGCAGCAACCACTTCTCCCACACACCATTGACTCCCCTCAGGGTGTCAAATCTCCTCTTGCTCGAAGCTTTTCCCAAGAATGGTAGCAAAATATTGAAATTACTCGTAGTTACTTGGAGAAAGCTAGGAAGCGGATGAAGAAGTATGCTGATCAAAATCGCCGTTTCCTTGAATTCAGCATGGGAGACAAAGTGATGGTAAAGGTACCAGACCCTAGACTCTCGAAGTCATCAAGAGGGAGAGATCTTCGGTTGATGCAAAAATACATCGGACCCGTATCTGTCATTAGACGCATTGGGAAGGTAGCCTACAAGTTAGAGTTGCCTCCCTAATGGAAGATCCACAACGTCCTCCATGTCAGCCAGCTCAAGCTCTATTCCAAAGATCAGGAGGACCCCTCTTATAACCAGCCGAACCGCCCGCAGTTAGAATTGAAGAAGACAGAGAAGAGAGCGGCAGAAGCTATCTTGGATCACTGAGTTGTACGCATAGCAAAGAAGACACATGACGAGTACCTGGTGAAATGGAGAGGATGCAGCAGCGAGGAGAATACCTAGGAGCGAGTAACAGATCTAAAGGCATTCAAACCTCTCATCGAGGCGTATCAGCTCTGAGGTTTGTTTTATATAGAATTATGTTTATTTATTTATATGATCAACATATTGTATTCTAATAGATAATTCTTCCCCGTGGGAGTGCCGCTTACTCTCTGATCGTGGAGAGTTTTGGTGCGATTGAGAGTGTAAATTTAGGTATGGTTATTATAACATTTGAGGCAATTGTGATTGGTTTTTCACAAGCGCATTCTTAGTAGGCAGATTGAATGTTACAAGGATTGCTAATTCCAATAAAAAATAACTAAAGAAAAAAAGGCAGAATATTATCTGCGTCTGATCAATTTGGTAATAATATATATATATATATATATTATAATAAATACCAATAAAACTCATATTACTAGTTTTTAACTAACTGTTCATTAATTTATGTATTCTGCAATTTTATCATCACTAAATTCCGATTACATTATTCACTAGTGCGACATCAATAAATTTGAAAAAGCTGATTTTATCATTTAACTAATTAATGCATGATTAATAAATAGGGCAATTATAAAGTTGACATCAAGTATTGGTAATTTTAAACTCACAAGAAGACTTTTTAATTACACTTTGTACTAAGAAAACAATATTGTAATTATATATTTTATCTTTTTACTTATATATCTAATATGTATACACCTAATTATATATAAATACACATATATATAAGTAAATCTAATCTTATACGTACGTAATATATCGAATCATTTATTATATATATCAGTATATATAATATACATATATTACTTAAGTATAGCAAAAATTAATTATTAAACAAAAAGTTAAAGTGGCGTAGTGGTTTAATACTCTAACTTTGATTAACAGGTTAAGAGTTCAAACCATACCTGTTGCAAAAAAAAAAAAAAAAAAAAAATTTAGCCACGGCTTAAACTGTGGCTAGGCCGTGGCTAAATTAGATACAACCTGGCCGTGCCTAAGGGCCACGGATTAGACAGGGCCTAAGCGTGGCTAATTAGCCATGGCCTGGCCGTGGCTAATCCGTGGCCCTTATCCGTGGCTAATCCGTGGCTGGATTAGCCACGTCCAGGCCATGGCTAAGCCGTGGCTAATAATTGGCGGATAAATCGCGCCAATATTAGCCACGGTCTAACCGTAGCTAAATTAGCCACAGGCAATCCGTGGCTAATTCGTGGCTAATGTTTTAAAAAAAAATTTCCCGAATCTGTGGCAAATCCGTGGCTATTTAATCATTTTCTAGTAGTGAGTTGTTTTCTACCTATACTCTGATCAGTAGGTGCAAGCTATTCATAAAAATGACCTCGGGTAAGGAGCTAACCCTTGTTGATGTACTACATGTTCCAAGTATTATTAGTTTTTGGTTCATTACTTCTAAAAGCAGGGCATGAGCTAGCATTTGAGTTAGACAAAGTTGTGTTAATTTTGTTAACTGGAAATCCTAAGATCTTAGTTCAATTGAACAACTAAGTTACAAAGGTTCAGGCAAGCACTTACTACCCATTCCTCTGATATGAAAGTGCTTCTTATAAAGAGGGTAAGAGGTTAAGCTAAAGTTTTTAATGATTCATATACCTTTAGTAGGTGGAGTATGATAGGATACTCTTACATGGGAGATCATCCATATAAGTGTGAAGTGTGGTTGCTTCAAATGGTAAACACTTATGAATTCAAGATATGACCCATGGCTAATGTTGCGAATTCTCCGCAAGTGTACGGATCACTCAAGTAATAGAGTGGAAGTAAAAGTATCGTTCCCACAAAGTACGGGTTACTAAGCACCAAACTTATAAATTCTCTATTGTTTAAGTTTTGAAAATTGACTAGAAGTTATGAAATAAAATAAAGTATAAGTAGAATAAACGTAATAAAAATAAGCTAGGGTCTACCCATTGTCAATTGAATCTCCCTTTGAATCAATTGAACCCCTGTTGATTTTAATTAATACATCTTGCCACAATCCAACTCATGAAAATATTTGTAATCTTTTTTTGAAAGTAAAACAAACCTACCAAGGAATGCTATGTGTCTACTTTACCTACCAAGGAATGCTATGTGTCTACTTTCGTGATCACATATGGATCACTTGGCTCAATGCGCTCAAGAGTTTTGTTAGTTAAGAAGTCCTAGCTAATTAATCTAAACGATTGCACAAGAGCACGATTATTTCTAACATATGCATTCCTTATGTCTATAACACAAACAGTCAGATTTTATACACACTCTTTCATAGTTGAATATAAAATCTCAAAGCTTGTAAAAGTTGATAAAAAATTCACAAGTAATAAAACTTTGAGTTATAGATAGGAAGTTCGTAAAACTAAAATCAAAGGGGTTCAATGAAAATTACAAGGGATTCATCAACGACTAGCCTAGAACCCTATAATTTATTTAGCTAGACATAGCAAAGTAAAATAAAACAAGAATAAAATAAAATTAAAAGAAAGCATAAAAGCAAACTAGGCTTGAGGCGATAATCTTGAGGGATGGATGAACGAGGCAATTGAATTCTCACCTTTCTTGAGCTTTCGTCTTTCAACTCCTCTTGAAACCTCAGCTAGAAGTGTCTAAAAATCAGGCACAAGAAGTCCTTAAATAGTGATGGGATGATTGGGATTAGAATTCTAATAGGAAACGAACTTTCCTTGTAGGCGTAGTGCATTGGGACAGCTTTGGGTAGCTTGGGACGGCCTTGCCCGGTCCCATACTGAATGTTTAGGGTGCTCTTTGTAAGCCTTAGGATGGTTGGAACACGTCGGGGCGATTTTTGGACCTTCAGGACGGCTTTACCAGTCCTGTTTTTCATGATTTCGGCACTCGTTGTAAGTGCTGAGATGGTTTCTGCTCGCCGGGACAGCTTTAGATTGACCAGGATGGCTTTGGCCGTCCTGTTGTGCTCTTAAATAAGGTTTTGTAGCATCAGGATGGCCAAATGCGTATCGAGAAGGCCAAAGCCGTCCGGCACGCACGCTCATGCTTTCGGCTCGATTTTGGCCCCAATTTCCTTTTATAACATCATGAAACAATTATGGGTGGATATGGGTATCAAAACCTTGGAAAAATTGTGCTTTTAGGGTGCAAAAACACCTTAAATTGATCGAATTAAGGTTTTACTCCCCAAAGCATGAATTTTAGCTTTCGAACTTTAAAATCTCAATAAAACATGTACATAAAAGTGTATACATTTTAAGCTTATCAGCTAAAACGAGCACAAAAGTGTATACATTTTAAGCTTATAAGCTAAATCAGTTCAAAACATCGTGTTCACTTATTAGCTAAGTAAATCTGACAGTATTTCTTTAAGAAAGGTTTAAAGCCACATGCTACCTATCCTGATGTTGCCATTTTTCGCTTGAACTCAATATAGTGTCTACTGGTGTCACATGTTCATTAATCTCCATTCATGTGGAGTATTGTTAGAAACTTGATTTTATGAAGTTGGTTAGTGACCAACTTTGGCAAATGATTTGATGAAACGTCATTTGCTATTTTGGAAAAATAAGCTGAATTTTGATAATCTACATCGCGCTAAGATTCAAGAAATATATTTAATTTGCTCAAAATCAATTTTAGGTGAATGAAAAATTAAATGCACAAGAGAGCTTAATGGAAAAATATGGTTGCCTCATATTAGAAAAAAAAAAAATGAGACAAGACTGTCTTGTATTTAAGTAGTGATAAGTCCACAATAATACTTAATTTTTGTGTTTGTTTTGTCAGGCTTATCGCGTATTTTTGCCTATTCAAGCTTTATTGTGTGTAAATTTGAGTAAAGTTGTTGTTTTGCAGGTTAGAAGGAAAAAATACCATAAAGGACACAAAAATTTAAGTCAGGGGTTGGGTACGTACACCAGATAATTTGAGCACCTACTCAATTCCAGCTATCTGAAGGAGAAATGAATCTGTAAGAATGCGTATTACATAAGAAATTTTGAGTACTTACCTAGTTTCAGCTATCCGAAGGAAAAGTGAATTTGTAAGTTTGCATATGTACTCAAAAATATTTTGCTTACGTATGCAAAGTCCGCAACATTGGTTAAAGACTTTCCTTGTTAGATTAGGACTTTGATTAGGAAAGATATTTTAGGTGATTTTCTGCCCTTTTTAAGTTCAGATGAAGGCACATAGTTGATTCTAACGCTTTTAGCTAGGGTTTAGAGATCAGAAAAAAAAAAATACTCTTGTCAATGTTTATCTGGTTTTATTTTTTGGAGATGAAGATCGAAGAGGACTGACAGCATAGTCAAGAACTCCATTAGGTGGAGTTTCATACCTAAATTCTCCACCACTCTAGTTTCATTTGTTTCCCTTTATGAATTCTTTTTCATACTTTGTTCTTGTTTTTTTTTTTTTAAATTCAACATGAACTAATCTATTTGTCAAGTGTAAGGAATGGTGTAATTTTCATATTCCCTATTTTAGGAAAATCCCTTTGATGTGAATGATTTTTTGTGTTTTATGTGAATCTTTTTTGATGACTGTAATGCTTGATTAGGGTTTGATGGCCCCCAATTATTGAAATTGAGAATCTACGATGAGGTCGAGAGATGATTTACGATTGCAGCTCTGATTAAACAAGTTCAATTGTTATTAAAATTGAATAAGAATTGGTTTAATATTAATTAAGCCCTTAAGGCAGTGTTCAATCTTATGTAAATACTTTCTAGTACTTGGATTGATTAAGTAAGAATTGGTTAATTTTATGCCTAGAGAGGGTTGTATGAGATAATTCTATGATTTTCGAGAGAGATTATGGATATATTTGTTCTTTGTTTCACACAGTAGCGAAATCATTTAATGTAGGGATTGAAATGGAATAGGGATTAGGTTAATGAACTTAACTTGCACTTGAGTTTAGTCATATTGAATTTTTATTACACTTTTAAGTTGCAAGTAGTAAATTGATATCTTTAGTATTTAATTTGATATTAGTTTTAATTTAGAAAAATCCACTCGATCCATAATCAGCCACTTTAGCTAAGTAACACAAGTCACTTTCACGGGTTAAATCACAAGTCCTATGGGATCGACATTCTACTCATCATTTATTACTTGTACGATTGCGTGTACTTGCGTAGGCCCAAAAAATGGCTAGTTGCAAATAGGGGTTGGCCCATTGGAGGTTCACAAGTCTGTGACGGGGAAAGGACTTATAAGTTACTAGGCTTGACGAGCGCCGCCACTGCAGTTCGTTCAGCCGGTTGGGCTAGGCACGAAGTGGTGGATGGGTCGGGGTCGGGCTTGGGCACGGGTTCAAGTTCAATCAAAGTGTATTCATTTTGGATGCGGTCCTAATTAAACTTAGGTTTGAAATTGGGTCAAAAATTGAAGTTGGATCAAATCAAATTGATCCGAACTAGTGTGGTGAATTGGAGCAAGCTAGAGAGCGCACCCAAGTGTGGCTCAACGGTCGGACCGTGCTCGAACCGGTGCAAGGTGGTTCGGTTCAAACCAAACTAGTGTGAACCCAAATTGTTGCAGCCTTTTGCCCAACAGTCGCAACTTTTCAATTATTATAAATAGCCCATCTGCATTTGTCATTTGCATTCATTCCATTCGAATTCGTTTTATATTCTTTGTATTTTCACTCCCAAAGCTTCCTCCAAAACATTCTTAAACATCCAAGTGAGTTCTAAACACTTTCTAAGTTCGTTGTTTTTTAAAATTTGAAGTGCTCCTATTTTGAGAAGTGGGTTGTTGTATCTTGGGAGACAATTACCCAGAACTACGAGTACTAGTGCCGGGCAATTTTATCTTAAAGATAAAAAAAATCTATCTCTTGCCTCGATCTGATTCCATGACCTAATCACGCCTCTTCTAAGCACTACTTTCAAACATTGTTTACTATAAACTAGTATTATCTTCTTCATGCACTTCTATTGTGCTAGTCGGTTTGAAGAATATTTTTCTGTTCTAAATTAAAAATTGTATTCTCATAGTCCTTATATCCCTTCTTGAACACTGATGCGAATTAATCAATCACTGTTTTCTTTAGAGTATGACATTGTTATTTGTTCGGGTGGTAATGATTGTAACAGCGCCTTTTTCTTTGTCTTTGCGCTGTTTCTCCTTTTCTTGCGCATACAAACCTTTCCTTATTGGAGGGACCACTGGCAATGCGAATGGCGAAATGAGCCATCGTTTGGTAGGTTTGGTAGCTTTTGCTGAGAGACGAAAGCCTAATTATACAGGCGAATGAAATGCCGTTCCTTGCAACACACTTCATTTTCAATTTCTATCTCAACTGATAGGGGAAAAAAAAAAAGAAAAGGGAAAGCAAGAACAGAAAAACTGTAAGATTAGACATTGAACATGAGTAAATCTATATTTTGTAGAAATTCATCTGCTTTGTTATGTAAATTGAATTATATGAAAAACTCGTTTGATCAAAAGCTGAAGAGGAACCTAAATAGTAAACATTGAAGACTTCTGATCTATGTCTTGAGACCCAGTCTGGACTGGCGCTATAAAATGTATTATGAACTGGCCGAAACCCAGTTGCTATGCGATCAGTCCGTCCAACTCTCCAATCAAATCTATTATTTTTATCAACATAATTTAGTAAAAATTTCCCATCCTTTTGTCATGAGTACACCGAGTGATTATAAATTTGACTTTTTTCTTCTTCTTTTTTTTTTTTTTTTTTTTTAATTTTAGTAATACCATATTAGAAGGGGGAAGTTGTAAAAACCTACATGGTTTCGGGAAATTGCAGGTTAGTACTTTATGGTTTAAAAATATGCAAAAAAAAAGCCCTCATCTTTTTCAAATTTAGACATCCTCTCCCCTTCCGTTACGTCTAGTTTAACGCCGTTAAATTTATGGTGAAATACCCGTTATGCCCCTATTATCAGGAACCATTACATCTTAACTTGAAAATTTGAACGGTCTAAATTGATTCATGAATTAAAATATAATATTTAAATTAAATATACATAATATAATATAATATAATATATATATATATATATAAATAATATAATATAACACACAAACACACACAGCACACAAAAACACACACAACAACACACAAATACACGCACACACACAACACACACAAACACACACATCAACACACAAATACACACACACACACACACACACAACACACACAAACACGCACAGCAACACATGCACAAAGACGCACACACACACATAGCACACATACACACACAAATATTGTTCTAAAATTTGAAGATTTGGACTAACAACTGCAAATTTGGAATTTGCACCAAAAATTGTTCAAAAATTTGAAGGTTTGGACCAATAATTGTTTGAAAAATATATACCCAGATATTTGAAAATTTTGCCCTAAAAATTATTTGGAGATTTGTAGATCTAAGATGTGGAGATGAGGGGCGGTGGTGGTGGCGGATGTAGGGGAAAAAGATGGGCGGCGATCATGGTGGGGCGGTGGTGGTCGTGGGTGGAAGGAGGAAGAAGATAGGGCAGCGGCGGCGGCAATTGCGGGTAGAAGGAGGAAGAGGATGGGGATGGTGGCTGCGGCTGTAGGAGGAGAGGCGACGGCTATTGTGGTAGGGTGAAGAAGAGGCGCAGTGCGGCGGTGGTTGGGTTGGTGAGGAAGAAGATGGATGAAGGTTTAGTGGAAGAATATTTTGATAAAATAAAAAATAAAAAAGAAAAAATAAAAATAACGAAATTTGTTTAAACAATAAAGATTAAGAAAATATTTTTAAAATAATAATATAATCAAATTTGTTTGTTAAAAATTATTTTATTACTTTCTTGATTTGTTAAATAAAATAAGAAATTTTGATATTTTAAAAATAAAGATATTAAAATTTAGGTTATTTTGAGATTTTAAACGAGTCAAAGGGTTTATTTGTAATATTATATAAATATATTTAAAATTATAAATGAATGGGAGTATAATAGTCAAAACACATACATTTTCAAGTGGAAAAGAGATCAAGAAATTACTAGTTTCTCATTACCGGCGCATGTAGCACAATTGAACGGAAAATGGTGTTGTTTTCATGATTTTGAAAAAGATGGGGTTTTTTTGTATATTTTTAAGCCATAAGGTACTAATCTGCAGCTTAATGAAACCACGTAGGGTTTTTTACAATTTTCCCTATTAGAAGCTACTATAGTAAGCTATCTAGCATTGAATTTTGTACCAGGAAAGTGTAGCAAAAATTTTGGGGCAAATTTTGTTTTACCCCCTTGTACTCTAACCCAATCCCGCCTTACTCCTTTACACTTTCAATTGCATCACTTTACCTTCTTGTACTTTTAGTTTTTTGCTTTAATTGTGATATTTCAGTAAATATCCATTTATATATATATATATATATATATTTGTGAAAATTGTATTGAGTCTATTGACCTTTCATAAACTTTTTTTCTATAAGCAAGCACTCTTCAAATATTAAAAAATGGACATGAAGCTCCAATCCCATTAGTAATTTTTAAAAATTTAACATTTTTCCACAAAATAAAATTCTTGATGACCATTATTTTGTACTACAAAAAGGTCAATTGTTTCAATTAATTGACCTATCATTTTGTATATTTTATGATTTTTATTTTTTAATTTGATTAATGAGAATATTAGACTATGTGCATATCTATATGTAAAATATGTAATTTATTTCATAAATATGTACCGCTAATACATGTTTTGGGTTTAAATAAGTTTTGACCAATAATCTAATTATTGCTATTGACTATTTCTTGTTTTTTTCTTCTTTTGCTTCATATTCATTTTTTAATAACATTTGTTAATTATTGTTTTTGTATTTTAGTTCATTGAAAATAATTATTGTCAATTTTTTTAATTTATTCTTTTGTTAAAATACATGTTGAAATGATAAAATTTATTTTTTTCTTAAAATTTGATGATCAGCCATAGTATTTTTAAATGAAAGTTTCAATGACGGTTTTTACAAATGAATAATTAAAACCATACAATAATAAATGAATTTTAAAGATTTTTTAAATTATGAATATATATATATATATATATATATATGAAAAAAGACAATTTTATGTAGAAATTTATTTACCGAAAATAATTAAACTTCAACAACGCAATAAATGTGAGGCGGTTGGTTTCTAGTTCGACCACGTGTCGGGGTCCGAAGAGCTTCGGATGATAATGCTGGTGGCCCACCTGTCAAAGAGGGAGGAACACACGTGAGACTAACCGATTTTGCCCTGCGTAGGCTCCCCAATGCTCAAGTCAGTGTTTTGGAAAGATGATGAATAGTAAAATGAAAGGTTCTCTTCCTTATCAAGAATGAATGTGAGAATCCTATGATTTGGTATATATGTGAGAGTGAGGCACCCGGATGTGATAGGGTTGGTGGGAGCCGGTCAACTTCCTGACATGAGCCGTACCAGCATGTGCTTTTTGTCCCCTTTGTGATTTCCATTAGCGGTTGCTCTCATGTCTCATTAATGGGGGGTCTTATTGGCATTTAATATGTATCTTTAGCATTTGTGACCAAAGATTGCATTTATGACTTGGCATTTAATACGCTGGAGATCGATGGAATGGACCCATGTGCCACTGGAGCGTGTTAGGTGGTGGTAGGTAAGACCTACCGTTGGTCACTAGCTCGATTCATCCCTTTTGGGCGACAAGCTGTGCAACGGCCAAGTATGGGATTGCGTCCTTGACACGACGCATTTGAGGGCCCCTTACGCCAATAAACTCCTCATGCCCTTGGATAAACCTGGAGTCGTACCCGGCAGGAGGGAAGTGCCCCGAGGCTTTTTTACAGGGCAGGACGTTTTCGAGGGCCATGGGTTGTTTCGAGAGTCCCCCGGGTAGCGTACTTGTGCCTTGTGGCAACTTCATGAGCGGCCAGCTTAAGAGCTCGTTTGAGGACAGTCCATCATATCGAGGGCTTCAGCTTCCCACTTAGGTTGTCTAGGGGTGCCTGCTAATGTAGCGTGATGAGGTGGCACCTGGCTCATCATTAGTCCCCCCCACTATTGATTGTGACGAGGACGCCAGCTTTCCAGAGTGACTTGTATTGAGGGGTGCCAGGTGTCCTTATATTTTTTGAATTTGAAATGCCAACTGGGCGCGAAAAGTCGTGCTTTTCCAACTCTGATGGTCCACGTGCCTGTTTGGGAGACGTGGCACACCCTTGCCCATTAATTTCTGGCGGCCAAAAGGTCATGATGGCAGGGGGCGTGTCTCTAGTCATAATTGCTGCAGGCTTTATTGCCACAGCAGCCGAGGCATCATAATGGTTGGTGGTGTTTCCCATATCCCTTACAAATAGTTGAGGGTTTCGCCCCAAGTTGATTTTTCCTTTCACACTTAGCCAAAGCTCTCATACGAGCATTATGGGCAAGACTTTTAAAGGACGCCATTGTCGTCGTTCTTAGCCGTTTATCCTTTTCAGGTGAACTCTTTTTTCTTACTCTCTTTCTTAACATTTACAACCCAGAAACCTTAGCTGCTATAGGTCCGAGAAGGAAGATACTGGAGGACTTAGATCCGTCACTTGAGAACTTGGCGGCGGAGGGGGAGGTCCGCCTTCCCTCCCGGCCGATTTCAAGAGCCGGGGTAAGCCACGCCGCAGAGACCACCGGGGCGACCTAAGCCGTGGCGCCGCGGAGTGGGGGCCTCTGAGGGGAGGCGCCGGGCAACACGCCAGAGAGGGTCTACCCAAGGCAGAAGAAGAAATCACAGGGACCCGCTAGAGGGGACGTCGGGCCTAGTGGGTCCCCCGCCAAGAGCCCAAAACCACGGGGTGGAGGAATGGGCAAATTTCAAACCTCCTTGCTTCCCCGGGATATTTCTAACAATATTATTGCGGTGGAGATGGATAGGATTTGAGAGGAATTTGCGGTTCAGTTTTCGATCCACATGCCTGGCCCCAATGAAAACATGATGGAGCCCCGTTAGGGGTACGTGGCTTTCAACCTTCACCATTTCGAAGCGGGGTTTTGATTTTTCCTTTCACACTTAGCCAAAGCTCTCATACGAGCATTATGGGCAAGACTTTTAAAGGACGCCATTGTCGTCGTTCTTAGCCGTTTATCCTTTTCAGGTGAACTCTTTTTCCTTACTCTCTTTCTTAACATTTACAACCCAGAAACCTTAGCTGCTATAGGTCCGAGAAGGAAGATACTGGACGACTTAGATCCGTCACTTGAGAACTTGGCGGCGGAGGGGGAGGTCCGCCTTCCCTCCCGGCCGATTTCAAGAGCCGGGGTAAGCCGCGCCGCAGAGACCACCGGGGCGACCTAAGCCGTGGCGCCGCAGAGTGGGGGCCTCTGAGGGGAGGCGCCGGGCAACACGCCAGAGAGGGTCTACCCAAGGCAGAAGAAGAAATCACAGGGACCCGCTAGAGGGGACTTCGGGCCTAGTGGGTCCCCCGCCAAGAGCCCAAAACCACGGGGTGGAGGAATGGGCAAATTTCAAACCTCCTTGCTTCCCCGGGATATTTCTAACAATATTATTGCGGTGGAGATGGATAGGATTTGAGAGGAATTTGCGGTTCAGTTTCCGATCCACATGCCTGGCCCCAATGAAAACATGATGGAGCCCCGTTAGGGGTACGTGGCTTTCAACCTTCACCATTTCGAAGCGGGGTTGCGCCTGTCCCTCTCTCCTAAAATTCGAAGGCTGTTGGAGTTTACCGGCATGTGCCCTAGCCAACTGGTGCCTAACTCCATCATGATCATCGTCATCTTCGTGGTGATCATGAAATGCCTCAAGGCGGAAGTCGGCCCGACCAATTTTTTGGAGTTCTTCCGGTCAAACGAGTCGGTCCAGTCCGGCCCAGGCGAATCAACTAAGGATGAGCCTGGCTTCCTGTATTTGTCCGTCTGTTCAGCTTCCTCGAAGGTGCTAGATGGCATTAAATCCTCCCATGGATCAGGCTTTAAGTCCTTGAAGTTCGTGTTTGTGGAAGATCCAGGGCAGTTGGGAATGCCCTCGAACTGGCGCCAACACCCCGTACTTTACCACAACTTCTACCATGAGGAGCCTAGTTTGGATGAGGGGAATGTAGCGGATTTCACCAAGATAGGGAGGATGTGTGCTCTCTTCCTGACATCGGAAGAAATCCTCCAACCCTACCACCTCTCAAGCACTTCCGGCGACCCCAGCCCAAGCGAGCACCCCAGTATGAGGCGCCATATTTATGTAAAGAGTGACCTCAGGGCCTACAACCATTTCTTCTTCTTCTTCCCTTTCTTTTTTTTTTTTGGAATTCGAGGGTTCCCACTGCTACTAGCTCACATCTTTCGCCCATGTAGGTCTCCATATCTTAATGGACGCACGCCAAGCTTTGTTGGCCAGGCTCGACCGATAAAGGCGCCAGACCCAACCTCCTTGCCCTAAAGTAACCGCCTTCCACAAGGCGGTTAACCAGAAATCACGGCGGCCGAGGAGAGACTCTGATGCTGGGGAGGGATCAAGCCAGAGTGTCGAGGCCTCCCGCGTAGAAACTGAGGTGGAAAGAGAAGTTCCTCAAACTGAGGATGCTAGGGCAACCCCGGTCGAGGAGGTTGCGGAAGCCTCGAGGGGGGCCGAGGGGGGTCAAGAACCCTCAAAGCAAAATGCTATCCCCCTGAATTAACCTTCCACACCGCTGAAGGCCCCAGTTACTGCCGGCATCTCCACTCCAGCCGCCACTCCATCGAGGTCCTCGCCAATTGAGGTATCGTCCCCATCTCAGGCAGAGGCTTCGCTTGGTAGCCCCCCACTGCAGCTCCTCAGGCGACCCCCACCATGCGACCAAGTCCCCAACCCGAGAGGGTCGCCCCTCAAAGGGCCATGCCCGGGGTGTCTATTTGCGAGGGCGGCACTGAGGGTTCTCGAAAAAGGGCTGTGGCGGAAGAGGCTTCTCGGGGGGCCAAGAAGCAAAGACCCACTCCCACGGCCAAAGGGAAACGTGCAGCCAACCCCAAGCCCTCGGATTCTGACGAGAAGAAAGAGCTTCTCAAATGTGCAGATGCAGGGCCCAGTAACCCCATTAACCTTTAGGACCACCATTCCAACCACCGCATAACCAGGGTAGGAGCCAATGAGACCAATACCAAGATGAACTTGGCACTCCTTTGGGGTCTCCAATTGCTGGCTGACCAAAGGGCGCTCCTAAAGTGCTTTATTGTGGAGTTTGAGATGAATCTCGCCAATGCCTTAATTGGGGTAAGAAAATTTCTGCTTTTTCTTTCCATTAGATTAGTTGTATACTTTGTCTAACCTCTCTCGATGATTTTGGGTAGGTCATCATCCCCCTCTCCTATCACTTTCTTCGGTGCGCCAGCATTTTCCTTTGGGGGAAGAACAAGTATAAGAGGATGTTCAAGGAGGAGAGGAAGAAAAAACATCAAGTGCCTACTGAGACAGAGAAGCGCCTCGAAGAGACTGAGGTCCTTGCCGGGGAGCTGGCCTCGACCAATGATACTCTTCGAGGGCAACTACAGGAAAGCCAACAGCTTCCCGAGTCCGCTAGGACCCCCATTACTGAGCTCGAGTGGCAGTGCAAGGACTTGGACGACGAAGTGAAAAGGACCGCCAAGGCCTGGGAGGAGACTTGGGCCTTGTGCGAAGAGACTGCCCTCGATCGAGATTTCGCCAAAGGGCACCTCAAAATAGTGAATCAGAAGAGAGCCTAGGCCGAGGTGAAGGCCTTCCGGAACTACAACAAGGGGGTCAGGGTAGGGCTTCGAAGAGTTGACTGGACCTTCCCAAGATGGTGTCACAAGAGGATCAAGCCCGCCTTCTCGAGGTTTCTTGTGAGTGAGGTGTTCGACTACATCCAGACATGCCTTAGATTTCATGATTCTGCAGAGGCGATTGACCTCGTTCTCAACCAACTCCAGGTGCGAGGCGATCTAGGCGAGGAATTTGATCGAGGCTCGTTGGACTCTTCTTCGACCGCAACGGGGTACCTCCGGAAGAAGCGTCAGCCTCGTCAAGGAAGTCCAAGGAGTTTGATTTTCAGGGAAGCGAGTTCAACTTCGTCTTTTGCCGTCTCGACATCCTTCCTCCTAAGAGCGCGAAAGGCAAGTCCTCGGGGGAAGAAGACCGTCCGCTCCTGTCTGTGCCAGCTCTTGAGTCCTAGAAAGACTAGATGGCTAGGCCAAGTTCCCCCAGTAACCCCGAGGACGAAGACAATGGCGGTAACGAGGCGGGCACGAACGCTGGTGCCGGGGGCCAGGACGGAGGCCAGGATGAAGGACCCGTCGAAGTTAGCGACCAGGTAGAGCCTCATTCACTATAACCCCCCGAGCCTCTGTAACCCCTTTTTGTAAATCGGATGCCCTCGGGCTCATTAATGAAATTCGATCCTTTCAAGGCATTTCCTGATTCATAAAACATGCTATCTAATTTTGTTCTTACTAATAAATTATAATAATGTTTTGGAACGTTCGGGGATAGATCCCCCTGGTTCCATAAGTGCACTGGACTACATGTTCAATAAATAGGGTGAAGGGAGTACAATTTAAACAAAACGATATCAACATTGGAATTTACAGCATAAGTTTGTACAATCTTTTCTCTCCTCAATATAAAAGTGTCCTCGACACGTTTCTTTATCAACCGACATAGTAATTAAACGGGGAGGGAACAACAGGCTTATCTTATTTTAAACATAAAACTTTCTGACATTTGAAGCTTTCCATGGTCGAGGTAGTTGTTTTCGGTCCATGCCCTCGAGGCCTTTATAACGTTTTAGGGCCCCTCCCAGTTAGGATTCAATTTTCCCACATGCTTGGATACTTCGACCTTCTTCAGGACTAAGTCTCCAAGCCGGAAGTTCCTGGGGCGTACTCCTTTATTATAAGCTCGGGCCATGGAGGCTCGATACTTTTGCATCCTCGACTAGGCTTTATTTCTTTTCTCCTCGAGCAAGTTCAACTCCGTTGCACGGTTTTCTTCATTTTTGGACTAGTTGAAATGTGCTACCCTGGCCGTGTTGTGCAATATTTCAGCTGGGATCACCGCTTCGGATCCGTACACTAAAGCATATGGAGAGTCTGTCGTTGCTGTCCGAGGGGTTGTGCGATACGCCCACAATACCCAGGTAACTCGTCTGCCCATTCCCCTTTGAGGGCGCCCAGTGATATCTTCAGATTTTGCAGAATAATGCAGTTGGTGACCTTAACTTGACCGTTTGCTTGGGGGTTTTCCACTGATGTGAACCGTTGTTCGATTTTGTGACTTTGGCACCACTCAGTCGTGGCCCAACTCTGGAATTAAGTGCCATTGTCAGAGATCATTACTCGAGGGACCTCAAATCGGCAGATGATATTCTTCCATATGAAGGATTGAATTGAGGCATCTGTAATCTTGGGGATTCCGTCAGCTTCGACCCATTTCGTAAAATACTCCACTGCCACTATGGCAAACTCTCTTCGACCTCTGCCCGTGGGGAAAGATCTAACCACAATGATTCTCCACTGATCAAAGGGCCACAAAATTTCGATGTTACCATTTCTGCAGCTGGCTTGCGAGGGAGGTTGGCATAAAACGGGCACTTCGGACATTTTTCGAGGATACTCACATGCGTCCTCTAGGATCGTAGGCCCATAGAAACCACCCCTCATGATCTTCTTAGCTAGGGACCTTTCTCCTGCATGGCTTCCGCCGCTCTCTTCGTGGACTGCTTACATTACCTCCCTGGCTTTCGAGGGGAGGAGACATCTAAGTGGGGGTAGTAGGAAAGATTTTTGGAACAACCTTCCCTCATTGTCTAAGGCATACCTCGCGCACTGCCTCCTCAGCCTCTGTGCTCACTTTTGTTTAGTTATTCCCTTTCCCCCCCTCCAAAAAGGCACGGATTTCATCCTGCCAACTAGGATCTTGAAACTGACCACTTGGTCTCTGGTACCTTTGTGGGCACTTGCGAATTTTGATAGGGCATCCACGTGATCGTTTTCGTCCCTCGGTATTTGTTCCAAAGTGAAAGATTTGAAACTTTCCTTTAGCTTGGTAACGTGCTCGAGGTATTTGGTCATCGCTGTGTCTCTGGCTTTGTATGTTCCGCCGATTTGGTTGGATACTAGTTGAGAATCAGTGAAGGCCCTGATATGGGAAATCCCTTATCTGATTGCCAATTTGAGGCCAGCGATGAGGGCTTCGTACTCGGCTTTATTGTTGGTGACAAGGAAATTACGTCTGATGGCGAACTCCACCACAGCGCCTTTTGGGCTCTGTAAAGTAATCCCGGCTACCCCCCCTCCTGCATGGTGGAGGAACGTATATATAGGATCCATGGGACTGTGGTGGGAGGGTCTTCTTCTTCCGGTAGTCCTACCCTCTCAAGGAGGAAGTCGGCCAACACTTAGGCCTAGATGGCAGTTTGTGGTTGGTACGAGATATCAAACTTCCCCAGCTCTATAGCCCATTTAATAAGCTTGCCTGATGTATCCGACTTTGAAATGACTTGTTAGAGGGGCTGGTCTATGAGTACCTGTGACGCCCCGAAACCTCTAGCTAATCATGCAACATCTAACATACCACCATTTCTTTAGAACATGATAACATAAAACATAGTGAAACCAAACATACGTACTAATATTCGAAAAGAGAGGTTTACATCATTCTTTTATTACATGCACACAAGCTTGACTTTCAAGTTTCTAGCATAACCTATATACATAACTAACTAAATGCCTCGAAGTGTTCGCCTACATTCTCTTCGCACCTATCCTCCGGTGTCTCAATTCCGGCTAAAAACATAATAAACAAAACAATGTCAACATATACACATGTTGAGTAGAAATTCACATAGAACATGAGGTGTTCGTGTGAAATTGCATATTTTCATAAAAGCATATAAAACCATATAATTTCAGCTTTGATAAATCACATAAATATCAGCTTTTGTAAAAGCATCACATTCCAACATATTTTTACCGTTTTCCACCTCGACAGGCGGCTACCTTATCTCGCCGTGCCGTAATTCAATTCCAACCGATACTCCCATCCCAACCTAAACACACCGGTGGTCATATCTCGGGCATATGCCAAAATCCTACGACCCATTTTAGTACATGAACACTCTGTTCATGCAAGGTGGGATTAGGCAATGATGGAGAATCGAGAACCTTTTAAGACCGGCAAACCCTTTTGCCGCCCGGCCGAACTCGACTACATCCACCCCTATCACATCGGGCCCTTATACACATAATTCCACAGATTTTAATCACAAATTCATGACAATACAAACTATTTCAGCTCAAATTCAACATAGAGTACCAAATTTTTCAGTTTTGCGAAATCACCATTTATAACTTCGAACTGAAATTTCTAACTTTCACACTACTAAAATTCTAGCTTAAAACATGCTGGAAATCCACACATATATTCCCAAGGTTGTAAAATAGACTTTTAGTTAATAAAATTTCGGATTTTCAGTTTACGAGACCTGAAATTTTCAGACTGCGACGTGAAACGTGTTAGCGCGCAACTTCTGAAATTTCCAGCTTTCGTAACCCAAACTTCCAGCTTTGAAAAACCTGTAAATCCAGCCTATTTTACACTAGATTTACAGTTTAAAAACCAAGTTTTCAGTTGGGAATTTTTGGATTTTCCAGCCTTGCAAAAATCGAATTTTTCAGCTTCAAAACCATAGTTTCTGCATAAATAGTAATTTCCAGCATATGCATAACTTGAAATTTCAGCTGAGGAAACTTAATATTCTAGCTTCTAGCACATATATAAGACTCTAACAAGGTATAAAACATGATAACATAGTATAATGGCAACAAGTTCAACATGCTTATACAAGAATGTAACCAAACATGCTCATAGAAAGATCATAACCATCATATACACATATATGACCAATACATCTTGAAATCCCTTAGACCCAAGATGGAAACCAACTTGTGGTGACCTCCTAGGCCTTATAAGGGAGATAACATGCTAAGAAATTAAGAAAAAAAACCCAAGCCTAGCTCATGCCATAGGCAAATTTCTATATTGATGTCTTCTTTGTTTTGTAGAGGTTTTGAAGAAGGAAAGTGTGTGAAGTTGGGAGAGGGTTTGAAGAGTTGAAAGAGTGTAGGAAAAAGTGAAAGAAACAAGTGGAAATGGGGAGTGTTATGGCCGGATTTTTCCTTGTGTGTGTGAGGATGATTTTAATATTTTTTCCTAAGTATTAGACATAGAAGATAGCATTAAAATAATCTTAAGTCATTTTCCCAGTTAATACCCTAATTGGCCAAGTAGATGGTCTAACATAGCCTAAGTGTATCTCTACATCAACATGAGCCAAGTATTTTGTCTTGTATCTAGAAGATATTGAACAAGTGTATAAATACATTGTATTTGGCAAACTTGGAGGATAAGACTTCATATTCACCAAGTATTTAATATTTTCTATTTTAGAGAGTTAAATTTCGTTCACCCTCCTAACATTCAGCCAAAATGTAGATTTTTTTTTCTTATTTTATGTATATTAAGTCATTTTAGGGAAGAAAACAATATGTAGGGGTAGAAAATACAATTTACCTAGGCTTTAGGGTTTTTTTCGCAAAAGTTAGAAAAGTTACAAGGAAATGTACTAAGTCTAAGTGTGTATATATATATATATATAAACCATATATATATGTATATGTATCCATGTATTTTCTTGAATTTTATAGTTTGTATGGTTATTAATGAAAACAAGAATGAATCCTAAACTTGTGCATGTTGCACTTAAAAGGAACATGTACCACAAAGTATGAAAATAATGAAAACTTATACATAGAAACATGTAAATTGTTCTCATTTAGGTATATATATATATATATATATATATATATCGAAAGGAGAATTTGGGTCCTTACATCCTCTCCTTCTTAAAAGAATTTCGTCCCCGAAATTCGGCTTTGCTAGTCGAAGAGATGTGGATATTTGTCCATCATGTCTTCTAGTTTCTCCCATGTGGTTTCCTCAAGGTTATGATATTTCCACAAAACTCGAACTATAGGAATAGAACGGTTTCGTAGGGTTTGTTCTTTCACTTCAAGGATGCGAACAAGTTCTTCCACATATGTCGAGTCCTTATCTATTTTGAGGGAATCGTGATTTATAACATGACAAGGATCCGGGTGGTATTTTTTTAGCATGCATACGTGAAACACATTATGAACTGTGGATAGATTTGTAGGTAAGGTTAGTTTATAGGCCACTTTTCCTATCCGTTCCAAGATTTCAAAAGGGCCAATATATCTTGGGCTTGGCTTTCCCTTTTTTCCAAATCTTAGGATCCCTTTTCTAGGTGAAACCTTGAGAAACACAAAGTCCCCATTTTTGAATTCCAAGTCCTTACGCCGTTTATCTGCATAACTCTTTTGTCGACTTTGAGCAATTGTCATGCGTTTTCGGATGATGTTAATGGCTTCAGTGGTTTCTCGTACTAGTTCGGACTCAATGATTTTGTTTTCACCCACTTCATTCCAACAAGCTGGAGACCGACATTTTCGTCCATATAGAGCTTCAAATGGTGCAATACCGATTGTGGATTGGTAACTATTGTTATAAGCAAATTCTGCTAGTGCTAAATGTCGATCCCAACTACCTTTAAAATCGATGGTACATGCCCGGAGCATATCTTCAAGAATCTGTATAACTCTTTCGGTTTGTCCATCCGTTTGAGGATGAAAAGCTGTGCTAAGATTTAACTTAGTGTCCAAAGCATTTGCAATCCCTGCTAAAACTTGGAAACGAACCGTGGATCTCTATCGGAGACTATGCTTACTGGGATGCCATGAAATCTAACGATGTCCTGTTTATAGAGTTCGGCCATTTTGTCCAAGGAACAAGTCTTAGAGAATACAATAAAATGAGCACTTTTTGTGAGTATATCACCTACTACCCAAATCGTATCATTGCCTTTTGATGTTCGAGGTAGTCCCATGACGAAATCCATAGTGATGTGCTCCCATTTCCACTCGGGTATAGGTAAGGGTTGTAATACTCCAAATGGTTTCTGGTGAATAGCCTTCACTTGCTGACAAGTTAAGCATTTGGCTACAAACTCCGCTATTTCCCTTTTCATATTATTCCACCAATATTGCTTTTTCACATCCTTATACATCTTAGTTATCCCTGGGTGGATTGTATATCTAGATTTGTGATTTTCTTCTAATATTTCTCTCTTCAACTCATCATCATTGGGGACACATATTCTTCTCGAAATCTTAATATTCCATCGGATGACCAGATGAATTATGTCCTTTGCCCATGGTTGATTTCATCCTTTATTTTTTGTAATCCATTATCTTCTTCTTGCTTCTCTTTGATTTTCTATATTAGAGCAGGTTGGGCTTGTAAGTGTGTGAGTAACATTCGGGACCTCTTTTCTCTAGGATTCCATTTGGAAATTTCTTCTAACAAATTCCATTCGCGCATCATCAAACATGCTAATTTGGGTTTTCTACTTAATGCATCAGCAACCACATTAGCCTCCCCTAGATGATATTGGATGTTACAATTAAAATCCATGATCATCTCGATGCATTGTCTCTGCCTCATATTCAATTCCTTTTGTGAGAACAAGTATTTTAAACTCTTGTGATCTGTAAAGACTTCAAAAGAGGCTCCATATAAATAGTGTCGTCATTTCTTTAAGGCAAACACCACGACAGCAAGGTCTAGATCATGAGTAGGGTAATTCTCCGCGTAAGGTTTGAGTTTCCGGGAGGTGTAGGTGATGACTTTTCCATTTTGCATAAGCACACAACCAAGTCCTTCCTTGGACGCATCCGTATATATGACAAACCCATCGTTTCCATTCGGTAGAGTTAATATGGGGGCAGTAACTAGTCGGTTCTTTAATTCTTGGAGACTGGCTTCACAATGTTGGTCCTATACAAACTTTACCTTAGATTGGAGTAACCTTGTCAAAGGGCGAGCGATTTTGGAAAAGTTTTCAATGAACCGCTGATAGTAGCCGGCCAACTCTAAAAAGCTTCGCACTTCAGTTACATTTGTGGGTTGTTTCCATTCTGTAATTGCCTTTATTTTATCTGGGTCTACCGAAATTCCCTCTTGTGAGATAATATACCCGAGAAAGGTTACTTGTTTTAACCAGAAGTCACACTTACTGAATTTCGCATAAAGCTTTCTTTCCCTTAAGATTTGCAATACTATCCTCAAGTGTTCCTCATGCTCGTCTTCAGACTTTGAGTACACCAAAATGTTATCTATAAAAATCACGACAAACCGATCCAAATAGGGTTGGAACACCCGATTCATTAAGTCCATAAAAGTAGTAGGTGCATTGGTTAGTCCGAAGGGCATGACTACAAATTCATAATGTCTATAGCGACTGCTGAGGGCTATTTTAGCTATGTCTTCTTCTCGAACTCTGACTTGATGGTATCCAGATTTTAGGTCCAACTTGGAGTATACGGACGCTCCCTGCAGTTGGTCGAACAATTCATCAATATTGGGTAACGAGTATTTATTCTTGATAGTAACTTGGTTAAGGGCTCGATAATCAATACACAGTCACAAGGTTCCATCCTTCTTCTTAACAAACAAAACCAGGGCTCCCCAAGGTGAAAGACTTGGCCGGATAAATCCTTTATCAAGTAATTCTTCTGGTTGGGTTTTAAGCTCTTTCAATTCGGCAGGAGCCATTTTGTAAGGAGTTTTGGAAATAGGCCCTGTTCCAGGTAGCAATTCAATGACGAAATCAATTTTCCTATGCGGTGGTAAACCCTGTAGATCATCAGGGAAAACGTCTACGAACTCCTTTACAACTGAAACATCTTCTATTTTCTTTTTCTCCCCTTGTTTGTTAAATACGTAAGCCAAGAACGCCTCATTCCCTTTTTTGAGCAATCGACGGGCTTTTATGGCCGAGATGATCGGTATTGAAGGGGAAACTTTATTTCCTCTTATCTCGACTACGGGACAGCCAGGTATACATAGTCGCACGACTTTATTATGGCAGTCCATTTGGGCGTAATGTGCGGCTAACCAATCCATGCCCAATATGACGTCAAAATCATTTATAGGCAACAAAACCAAATCAGCACTCATTGTTCTCCCACCTACTACCACTTCACAATTCTCAAAAATCCAATCCGTCTTCCATGAAGTTCCCATCGGTGTACTTACTTCTAACTTATAAGGCAAAACTTTAGGTTGCAACATTAAACTAGCAAAGAAATCAAACGATATATAGGAATGTGTGGATCCAGGATCAATCAATACTTTAGCTAAGTGTCGGCAAATCGGAAGCATACCTTCCACCACTGTAGGTTCAAAAATTTTCTCTTGGTTTATTGCGAACACTTTGCCCTGGACCCGAGGCTTGCTCCTGCGGTTCCCGCCTTCCTTGCCGGTCTTTTCTTGAAGGGAAACCTGTACGGCTCCTAATTGTGGACAATTTCTGATGAAATGCTCGGCACTTCCACATCAGATGCATTTTCTCATTTTATGCCAGCATTGGCTTTCAGTGTGGTTAGGCTTTCCACAATAAGTACACGTGATGTTTCGCTGTGATGGAAAATTAGTAGGATTCGTTCGGGGACCGAGTAAACTAGTCTTGGCAATTTTATTGCTCATTCCGAAATTCCTTCCTCCTTGACCTCCCGAAGGTGAAGGCCTTACAAACTGTCCACGCTTAACTTTCAGCTGTTCCATCGTGCTTTCGACTTTCAGGGCAATTTCCACTGCCGCAACATATGTAGGCATTTGTACCGCAGCCAACTTATCTTGGATTTCCATCTTTAAACTGCCAATAAATTTCCAAACTTTTCTTTCCTCATTTTCAATAAAATAAGGAGTGAACCGAGCCAATCGAGTGAATCGGGCTTCATATCGTGCGACGTTTAGCTCCCGCTGCTTTAGATTCAGAAATTCCCTTTCCCTCTTTTCTTGTACTACTCGCGGAATATACTGTTTATTGAAGTCCCTAACAAAGTTCACCCATGTACGAGGGGTTCTTGTTTCCTCCCATCTCTCACTGACTCGTTTCCACCAGTATCTCGGATCTTCTTCCAATCGAAAAGTGGCTAGGGTCACCTTCCTTTCCTCACTACAATCTAAGACCTCGAATATCTTTTCTATGGCCTCTACCCAATTCGTAGCCTTTACATCGTCGGGTTCTCCCTTAAAGCCGGGAGGGCCTAATTTGAGAAAGTTTGCAATTGCTTCATTCGTAGTCTCCCCATGATTATTATTATTATTGTTTTGATTCTCGAGAATAGTGGTGATTCTTTCTACTATCGCCGTAAGTTGTTCGTCCGAGTTTCCATTATTTGCGCGTATTCCCGAGGTTCCATTATTTGCACGTGTTCGTCTAGTTGCCATCTACACCATCAGGGAGCTATCTTAGTAATATGAATATACTCCTTTTATTCCATATATACATAAGGTTGACAACATATGTACATGAGGAGGAAGTTAAGTGCATACATAAAAGGAAAAAAATAAACATAGTAACCAAACGCAAAATACAAGCACCGACTATACAACCTACTAGCCAAAATACTACGGTGCTTCCTAAGCCTTCCAAAGGCTAAACCATCTTCCAAAAGTTAACCATCTATCCTAGTCGAGATCATATGGAGCAAGTCTACTACCTTCCCCGGAGTTTATGTTTACTACATCCGAGTTTGGTTTCGGCAACAAGTTCTCCTCAATAATCCCTATGAGATCCCTAACCATGACGTACACAAACCCAAGAGTGCTTTGGTAGTGTTGATGGATATGATATATGTGGTTCTGCTCCACATGGATACCTTGACCTACGAGTAGACGATTCTCCCGAATAGGCCATTCCTACACACAAGTTCAAAAGTTAAACAATTCATAATTCAAAAATTTGTACATCCCAAAACCTAGTGCTCTGATACCACCTGTGACGCCCCGAAATCTCTAGCTAATCATGCAACATCTAACATACCACCATTTCTTCAGAACATGATAGCATAAAACATAATGAAACCAAACATACGTACTAATATTCCAAAAGAGAGGTTTACATCATTCTTTTATTACATGCACACAAGCTTGACTTTCAAGTTTCTAGCATAACCTATATACATAACTAACTAAATGCCTCGAAGTGTCCGCCTACATTCTTTTCGTACCTATCCTCCGGTGTCTCAATTCTAGCTAAAAATATAATAAACAAAACAATGTCAACATATACACATGTTGAGTAGAAATTCACATAGAACATGAGGTGTTCGTATGAAATTGCATATTTTCATAAAAGCATATAAAACCGTATAATTTCAGCTTTGATAAATCACATAAATCTCAGCTTTTGTAAAAGCATCACATTCCAACACATTTTTACCGTTTTCCACCTCGACGGGCGGCTACCTTATCTCGCCGTGCCGTAATTCAATTCCAACTGATACTCCCATCCCAACCTAAACACATCGGTGGTCATATCCCGGGCATATGCCAAAATCCTACGACCCACTTCAGTACATGACCACTCCGTTCACCCAAGGTTGGATTAGGCAACGATGGAGAATCGAGAACCTTTTTAAGATCGGCAAGCCCTTTTGCCGCCTGGCCGAACTCGACTACATCCACCCCTATCACACCGAGCCCTTATACACATAATTCCACACATTTTAATCACAAATTCATGACAATACAAACTATTTCAGCTCAAATTCAACATAGATTACCAAAATTTCCAGTTTTGCGAAATCGACATTTATAACTTCGAACTGAAATTTCTAACTGCTTCCGCTCCCTCACTACCACAATCACGGAGCTGACAGCCTCCGGGGATACCGCGAGATATAGGTAAGTTTCTCTCTTGGATTGGGTTTGGCTAAAAACGGTGGAGTAGCCAAATACTCCTTGAGTTCCCGCAAAGCCTGTTCGCATTCGGGAGTCTATTTAAATTCAGGAACCTTCCTTAGTTTATTGAAGAAATGCAGATTCCTATCCCCCAACCAAGATATGAACCTGTTAAGGGAGACAATCCAACCGTATAGCTTCTGAACGTCTTTGACTGACTTAGGAGTCCCAATTCTTTGTAGTGCCTTGATTTTTTCGGGGTTGGCCTCTATTCCCCTCTCACTGACCATATACCCCAAGAATTTTCCCCTTCAAACTCCAAATGTGCATTTCGAGGGGTTGAGTTTGAGGCCAAACTCTCTAAGCACTTGAAAGACTCCCTTCAGATGTTCGAGGTAGTCTTTCTCCTCTGTGCTCTTGACAATTATGTTGTCCATATATACTTCAATAATGTGCCCAATCAGTTCTTTAAAGATGAGGCTTACTAACCTTTGGGAAGTCGGCCCCACGTTCTAAATTCCGAAGGGCATGACTACAAAGCAATACACCCCCATCTCGACCACGAACGAGGTTTTGGGCTGGTCTTCCAGGGCCATGGAGATTTGGTAGTATCCCTGATAAGCATCCATCATACTCATCATTTCACAACCCGCCATGGAATCCACAAGCTGATTGATTCGAGGGGGCGGGTAGGGGTCCTTTGGGCACACCTTGTTGAGATCTGTGAAATCATTGCACATTCTTCATTTATCCTACCCCTTGGGGACCACTACCATGTTGCATAGCCATTCGGGGAAGTGTATTGGCATGATATACCCGGCTTACAACAATTTGTTTACTTCTTCCTCTATTATTCTGTTCCTTTCGGCCTCGATGACTCTCTTCTTTTGCTTGACAGGCTTGAAGGTCGAATCGACACTTAAGCGGTGCACAATAACCTCGGGACTAATCCTGGGGAAATGCAAGGGATGCTAAGCAAATACGTCCTTGTTCTCTCGAAGGAATTAGATGAGCATCACCTCCTTGGCCTTGTTGGGTTGCACTCTAATCTTGGTAATCTTCTCAGGGTCTCCCGGTTCTAGCTCGATAGCCTTAGATTCTCCAGTGGGCTCGATCCTGCTATCCTCAAGTTTTCTATTTTTCGAGGACGTTCCTACTGGTCCTTCAGAATAGCTATCAGAGCCTACTTCGGGGGACTTCCTCTTCCCGGACCTAGGCTCCATTCCTAACGACATCGAGTAACAGATCCATGCGTTGACAACATCGCATCGCACCTGCTCGATCCCAGCTTCAGTGGGGAATTTCATCATAAAGTAGTAGGTTGACACTATCGCCCTAAATGCGTTGAGCGCCGGACGGCCCAAAATCATGTTATAGGCAAACGGGGCATCCACCACCAGATAATTTACCATTAGAGTCCTTTTGGTCGGCTCTTGGCCGAGGGACGTCGGCAACTTGATCTGCCCTAGAGGGTTGATTTGGGACCCTCCGAAGCCTACCAAGGGCGTCCGCACCGACTCCATATCTATCTTGCCCATGCCCATCTTCCTTAATGTTGAGTAGAATAGGATATTGGTCGTTCTGCCATTGTCAATCAACATTTTGGTGATGGCCAACTGGGCCACATCCGTCATCACCACCATCGGATAATCGGGTTGCTCGACCATACCTTTTGGGCTCTGCACTGGGATCCTGTCACTCTCGTTGAACTCTATCGAGCATCCCTCGATTGCGTTGATCAGTTGAGGGGGACCCAAAGCCTCGAGGGCAAACTAGTCATACCGGAGCTTCCTGCCCACTCTTTTACACGAGGACTGGGTGTCTCCCCCCTCTGGCCCTCGGACAATCATGAGGATTGTGCCTTTGGTGGGGTGATTGCCACTCATCGGTCTCTTCCTCGCCTTCTTCAAGGATTTTGGGTATCCTGCGGGGCTTTGCTTCCTAAGGGACCTCGACCTTTCTCGATGGACCGGGGAGGCTTGAGCGTCGTAATACTCCAGCTTTTTAACGAACTCTTGGAGCTTCCCGACATGGATCAAGATCTCGATCTCATCTTGTAGAGTATAACAAGCCTTCATATTGTGCCCGTACTGTCGGTGGTAAGCACAATACTTCCTGCTTTTCCTGGCTCGCCTCCCCTCGGGTAGTCTTTTAGGCGTCGAAAACACGTGGCACCCAAGAAGAGTAAAGATTTCTACCAGGGTCTTGGTGAGGGCGGCATAATCCTTGTACTTCCTAGTGGGCTCTTTCTTCTCCTTGCTCCTCAATTTTTCTTCCCGGGGTTTGGTGTTCCCTTCGTTTTTGGCCTTAGGAGGATGCTTTATCAAGTTAAGCTCCTCCACTTCCATGTATTTGGGTGCGAGCTGCTGGATGCTGGCTATAGTTCATGGAGCTTGCATGATTATAGCCTCTGCACAGCTCTCATTCTTCAGAGCTTGATAGAGTGCATGCATTACAAACTCAACTCTGACGTCTTCTACTTTAAGGAGTTCATTATTGAACTGTTCCATGAAAGCCCGTAGGTTTTTCCATTCCTTCTGGATGATCCCATATAAGTGAGTATGGGACAACTTGGTAGATATCTTGGCAATAAAATGGTTCAAGAACCAATCTATCAGTTCTTCGTATAAGCAGATAGATTGTGGTTCCATCTTTTTAAACCACGTAAGGGCAATTCCCTAGAGGGTGGTGGAGAAAAGGCGAGCCCATACATGCAGGTTACTGGTCGCTACCCCCACTATATCCTCATAGTGAGTCAAATGTTCCACTGGGTCCATGGTGCCATTATAACGGGGCAGGCTAGTAGGCATGCGCTCGCCAGGGGCTAAGCGCAATTCCGCGATCTTTAAGACAAAAGGAGACCTCTCCAACTGGTGGTTATGGGGAGGCATGTACCGTGTAGTATCCACCCTTACGCTCTTCTCCTCTTCACGTCGCCTTGAGAGTCGCTTTGTTTCAGTATGTAATTCGCTGACCCGCTGGCACATGCAGGCCAACTCCTCCGGCCCCTCCTCCCTTTGCGAGCGTGGATGGAGACCACCAGTCCTGGACCTGATAGGAGCGTCCACGACATTGCGTCTATGGGGGACCCGACAGGTGGTGTGATTACCGGACTCGGCTACTTCTTCACAGTAGGAATGTCGGCGGCTCCAGTCGAGTAGGGAACGACTCCGTGAGGGAGCGGGATGCTCACTACGGAAAGAGACGGCGGGAGCCCCTACCTCGTTTGGCAATAGAGATAGTCCCTCAAACAACAAACGGACCAATGTCTGGTCATCGCAGGCCCCCAACAACTGGCTGACGCGGCTGATGAGGGTGACTGTATGCTCCACTTGCTGCGTGTCTGCTGCATGGGCCGGTAGGGGGTCGTGGGAAGGACCTACCCTGGGCCCTGCAGGTGGCACGGGGGCAGCATGCCCTTTGCCTTTGTCTAGAATATTGACATTTTCCCCTGCCCATTGAGTTTCTTTGGGAGGGTTACGATTGCCCCTTTCCGACAATGTTTCGGATATATGGGCTCGTCGTGTATTCACCATTTTTTCTTCTCCTTTTGAAGATCACCTCTTGGACAAGAAGGCCCTTCCTCTAGTGCCAAAATGATGTAGTCGGTTTTTGGTTCGATCCCATGTTCGGATCCGAAGAGCTCTGGATGATAATGCTGGTGGAACGCATGTGAGACTAGCCGGTTTTGTACCGGCATAGGCTCTCCGACACTCAAGTTAGTGTTTTGGGAAGATGATGAATAGTAAAATGAAAGGTTCTTTTGCTTATCAAGAATGAATGTGAGAATCCTATGATTTCCTTACCCTTGGGTGGAGAGCCGATTTGGTATATATGTGAGAGTGAGGGCCCCAAATGTGACATGGTTAGTGGGAGCCGGTCAACTTCCTAACATGAACCATACTGGCATGTGCTTTTTATCCTCTTTGTGATTCCCATTGACGGTTGCTCTCACGTCTCATTAATGGGGGGCCTTATTGGCATTTATTATGTATCTTTAGCATTTATGACCAAGGATTGCATTTATGACTTGGCATTTAATGCCTTGGAGACCGATGGGTATGCCACTGGGGCGTGTTAGGTGGCGGTAGGTAAGACCTATCATTGGTCGCTAGCTAGATTCATCCCTGTTGGGCGTCAAATTGTGCAACGGTCAAGTATGGGATTACGTCCTTGACACGGACGCATTCGAGGGCCCCTTATGCCAATAAACTCCTCATGCCCTTGGATAAACCTGGAGTTGTACCAAGCGTCCCGAGGCTTTTCTATAGGGCAGGACATTTTCGAAGGACATCATTTGTTTCGAGGGTCCCTTGGGTAGCGTACTTGTCCCTTGTGGCAACTTCGGGAGCGGCAACTTAAGAGCTCGTTCGAGGACAGTCCGTCATATCGAGGGCTTCAACTTCCCACTTAGGCTGTTTGGGGGTGTCTGCTGATGTAGCATGATGTGGTGGAACTTGGCTCATCAAAATGTATTAATAAAAACAAAATTACATATCATGCATAAAAACATGCGTGAGATCATTTATTGCCCCGCCTATCATTTTTGTTTTTTAAAAAAATACAGTTCATCAATTTATTGATCATTAGCACTGTTAAAAGTAAATATAATTAAATATTTTCTGTAAGAAATAAATGAGAATGGAGGTTTATATCAACTTTTTATATGTTGGGGGCGGATGCTTGTTGATAGAAAAAGTTCAAGTGGTGTTAATATAATTTTGACTTACATAAATGGATAAAAATTTAATGAAATATAACAATTGAAGAAGAAATAAAAGTATAAGGGGGTAAAGTGATGCAATTGAGAGTATAAAAGGATAAAGTAAAATTGAGTTGGAGTATAAGGGGGTAAAATGAAATTTACCCAAAAATGTTGAGATAAAGTGCAAATTAGTTGGTTTCTTTGTGCTGTTGTATCACAATTTTTCTGGCACATGTTAGGCAGAAAACAATCTAATTCATTATTCCTACATCTCTTGAAACAAAGTGTAATTATAAATTAATTTCTCTTATTTTAAAAGTTATAGATAACTCATCAAGGTTTAGGATATTCTTGTAAACATTAATAAAGATGTCCAAAAATAATGTTCCTGTACTATAGCAGTTAACTTGACCACCAAGAGACGCGTTTTGTCAAATTTAACAAAATCGCTGAATCAATTTTGTCATTTAATCAACCTTCGATAAGTAATTTCACTTTATAACACCACCAAACATAAACTTTATAATCCAATAGCGCCATTATTTTTTCTTTGAAATTGACTTTGTATATATCTTCTTCTACATCTTAGACTGGTTGAGATTATATAAATCTCATCTCGAAACCCCATCGAAAACAATATAAATACAACTGGCAGTTACATATAGCCTTGCTGAAGGATGAGTTTTGTTAAATAGATACATAATTTAGAAGATTTTTTTAATTTTTAAAAGCACAAAATTAATTCATAATTATATTATATTTCAAAGGGTGTAAACATAATTCGCCTTTTATGTTATTCATTTTCTCATCATAGAGGTTAGTGGAACAAGTTGAAAATCCTTTCATCACTTGCGTCTTGCAATTATGGTTGGAAGATACGTTAAGCATTACTTGTTGGTTTAACATATGCAGAAAGTTTCGTGCAGGCTGATTCAACTTCCAAAACAATTAACTCCTCCAATTGTTTTTTTGTTTTCTTAATAACACAAGAAATATTCCAATTTTAGGTTCTAAGATGAAAAGCATTATCACAGTAGCCAATAAAATACATATCGACTTTTTTCCCAACAACAATTTGTCAATACCATCATAGAGTATCCTTTCAATCCGAAATAAAATTAATCAAAATTTGCTCCTCTTAGGTGCTAAATTTCAATACCATTTCTTGTTAATACTCGTTAGATTTCTTGTTAATTAGTGATAGGAGTATGAAACTTTTTAGTTACGCTTTTAACCTATACATAGTGCATAATTACAGTTTATTAACATTTCTTTCACATAGCATTTCCTCCGTATCAAGGTTCGCCTGGTTTTGTGATTAGTGCATATTTTTAAAAAGTAATTAACTATATAATAAATGTTATTTATGTTTATATGATATAGAAAGGACATTCATTGATCAAATACTCACCCAAAATTAATGGTTGATAGTATTTGTATCTATATGGTATATTCACTTTACATTATTTAATAGATTATAATTATGTCCTTAAACCCATAGGTATAAACGGATGCTAAACGGGTTAGATATGTTGTTTCTATATCCGAATTCATTTAATTCTATATATTGAATATTGGTGTGGATACTGATTTTGACAGATATTCATATCCGCATCCATTAGATATCAAGTGTATATCAGATATATCTATATTCCACTATAATTCTTAAAATTTAAACTCAAGCATAAATATTTGAATGTCCATGTCCCGATTATGAATATCTAAATATCTTAATCAATTGCAAATAAGTGATATTCAATTTTAGTTAATTGAATATGTGTATATATAATTTATCATATTTTTATTTATATTATACTTATTTACAAAAGCTTATATATATTGATAGATATCATAAACTTCAATTTATAACACTTCATGTTCATATATGTTCATTTATTCATTTTAAATCTTTTTAAGTTACGGAAAAAAGTGGATATATGTATATATGAATTATTTATTTTTTATTTCTATATATCTTAAAATATATCAAATTTCATGCATATGATTATTAAAACTATATTTTTGAAAGAACTATATCAATAAGTACATCAATTAATCTTAAAAAATAAAATATTATTAAAAGTACATAAAATTATTTACTTATAAGTTATTTTTTCAAACATTATTTATCGGATATAATGAATGAATACAACTAAGTTATAAATAATCAAAAATATAAACAAATCTGTATTATGAACAAATATTAAACATATCAAATATCTAATTATCATATTCATAACTGTTTTTAATCAGATATTTATAATCAAATACGAATCATATCTGCTTTATAACAAATATAAATATTTTATCCTATAAATGAGTCGAATAGAAACGTTAATCCACCATCTTAGTTAAGGTTGCTATCTAAACCTTGACTCTATCATCCATGGAACAAGTCAAGCACTGGAGGAAATAGTAATTGAAATTGGTCAAGACTTTGTTGAATAAATCCATTATCTTCTTGAAAACGAACACACTAACAACCCCTCCGCTTCACCAAATATTGAACATAATTATGAACCCTTCCACAGGGCAAATGCTTGAGTACTTTATACCTACTAATGCTATAATTTTAGTAATTGTTTCCTTGTATTTGGCAGCCATAACATGGACTAATTTAACTAAAACTTTTTTCTTTAATACATATTATCAAATTACATTAATAACTCTTCGAATACAAATTAAATTATTAAATCATATTTCAAACTAAATTATTCACAAATTATAGCCTAACTATATATTACAATAAACTATTATTAAAGTAGGATAATAAACTATCATGAAGATAGGAATAAAATCCACATATTTATCGGTGGAAATCGAACCCAAGACCTTTAGAGTCTTAGAGCCTCAGATTCGTCAGTTGAGCTAAGCCACATCGGCTAACTAAAACTTGTAAAGTTAGCACAAATTAGCAACTTTTTTCTTACAAGGTCAAATGATCACTAATCTCTCTAATTTCAATTACTTAATGATAGTATCATCGTCGAGTGGGTTGGTGGGATAACTACTGCATTTTGCTAATAAGTAGTAATCAGGTGAACAAATCAAACCTGCCAACTTATAAATATTCTAGAAGCTTAAACCAAACGACGAAAACCAGGCAACTACATATGTTCCAACCAAGACGGAGTATGAGAGTTGAGAGAAGGGTAGTCGTCTCTCCTTATTTATTTAAATTAATATAAAGTTGTATTTTTATAAGACTTTTTATAATTTAAAATTTTGTTCTTTGGATTAAAAAAATATTTTTTTGATGTTTTATAAAAAATTAATTTCAAGGAACCCAAGTAATTTCCTTTTCTTTTTTTTTTTAAGTTCCCTCTATTTTCAAGAATCAAAAAAATGGTAAACACAGGAGCATTTATACATATTACTACAAAAAGCACCTTGTTTACTTAAAAAAAAATTATGACGGAGAGATTTTATTACAAATTTAAGGTATTTTTGATAGATTAGTGACATAATCCAATGTAAACAAAACTAAAGAAACAATCAACAACAAAACATTATTAACAGATTTATTATAAACAAAATCAATCATAAAAATTAATTTTATATTGAATTGGTTCATCATTGAAGGATATGCATTTTTATAATGTATATAAACACACAAATACACCGGATAAGATCTTCTATTCTAAAATAATGTTTTATCTCTTATTTCATATTTAACATTAATGTTATGTGTATAAATTACTTTCTTAATCAGACACTTGGCCTGATATCTTTATAAATGACGTATATTCGTACATTAAAATAGAAGATAAAATGCAGTTTGAAACAGAGGATCTCGTGTGCAAATACACACATAGAAATATAGTCAAAAAGTTTTAGCTGGAGGACCAAGTTATAAGTTTTATAAAATACAAAGGATACTTTTATTATTTTGGAATGCGAAATTTTGAATTTTAACAAAAATGCACATTAAATATGAATGTATTTAAACTTGGGCAGAGGGGCAACCATACCTTTGAGCCTCCCTCCATCCCTGCCATGAAGCCCGCTAGTGTGGACTTTTTTAGACAAAAATACTTATTTTTTGAAAAAAAAAACATTTCAAACAAAAAAATTGTGTTTGAATGAGTTTTTTTAAAAAAAAAAGAGAAGCAAAAAAAAAAAAAGCCAAAAATGACTTTTTTTAGAAGCTACTCTAGAGTAATTTAAAAAAAACACATTTTAAAGCATTTTTAGCTATTGTGTCCAAACGCAAAACTGTTTGGTTTAAAAAAAAAGCTCTGCCATAAAAGCACCATTCGATGAACACTTTTTTTTTAAATCCATTCAAATGGACCCATATATACCTATACACTAACACATCCTAACCACATTCTTTGCCCAAATCACAGAACTCAAAGCATATGCCCTTCAAATAATAAAAACAGCTTTTCTATAACAGTTCAAATCTAGTCCGCCCCAAATATAAAACAATTTCAACTTCCTAGCTAGCTCGGTGTTTCCAAGAATTAGTAGATTACACACACACACACACACACATATATATATATATATAGATATATAGATATAGACACGCTACTACGCCCTAGCCACAATTCCTTTATCAAAATACATAACCAAGCATCCTAACAAACATGGGAGCTTTAGCAAAACTCTTCTCCTACTCGGACAAAATTAGTAGATCACACACACACACGCATATTTATAGATATATAGATATAGACACCCTACTACGCCCTAGCCACAATTCCTTTCTCAAAATACATAACCAAGCTTCCTAGCAAACATGGGAGGTTTAGCAAAACTCTTCTCCTACTCGGACAAAATTGTCGCTGTTTTTTTCCTCAAAGTCCTGCCAGAAGTTCTCCGGTTAATCATATTAGCCATATGCATCATGTGGAAATACTATAAGCTTGTGAACTCCATTCATAAGTACACGTCCATGATCAGCAAAAGAACCTTGAAATTTTCTTATAGGAACAAAAAGGAGTTATTAGCAGATCAATGCAGCATATGTTTATCAGAGTTTGCACAAGGAGAAGAGTGCAGGGAAATAGTGCACTGCAGGCATACATTTCACAGGCATTGCTTGGAGAAATGGCTGATGCAAGGATACACACGGGGCACGTGCCCGTTGTGCAGAAGCTTGGTGGTGCCTGAGGTGATTGTGGCAGAATATCAGAGGATGCAGATTGAGCAGGAAAATAATGGGATTGAGAAGGAGTTGGCTCTCATTTTGTTGAATGCTTTGAGTGGTGGCAATTGCAATAATGGATTCTTTTAGTCCCAAATAATGGTGATAATGGATTCTTTTGGGGGAAATGCAAAATTCGTTCCGCAAGTTAGTAGTATTTGAGTTTTTGTTTTCTCTCTCATTAAATTTTAACTGTAGCGAGACATGCATATTCAAAATTCGTTCCGTGAGTTATAAAAATAATTTATCATATCGAATTAAAATTAAAATTTAATAGAAAAAGGGAAAAACAAAAAAAACCAAAATGAGGTTTAGCTTACAGAATGGAATTTAGAATTCTTACGTTTTTTTTTTGGGGGGGGCGGGGGGGGGGGGGGTTGTGTTATGTTTGATCCTTGCGTTTTGATATGGAAAAGATGAAGGAATTAATTCATTAACTTCAAATGATTCCATTGTTTTCTGCTCAAAATCCAAGGTATAATCTTAGCATTAGCTTTCAAGATTTGGTCGATAGATTAATGGCAGAAGATATATACTAGTAGAGATTGAACATAGTTAAAATATATTGATGTTGAAGAGATATTCATTAATTATATTCCAAGATAAATTCATTTGCTTTTATTTTTAGTTCTTCAGGCATATATTATTCTAATTGTGCATATGAGCTTGAGAATTGAATAAATTGATTTTTTCCAGTGTCAATAAGTCAACCTTCAATTGGCTGCTGTTTCAAAATTATAATTATCTCATTTTTGTTTCACAATTTGATCAATGACATGTATTTAGTTATGAATGATCATTAGCATTAAAAATATCTTACTCAATATCTCAAACAATTTACTAACTACAAGTTGATCTAATGGGATGAGACGTACGCTAAATCCCATAAGCAACGTCCATAGTTCGAATTCTGGTATTATGAATGGAACAATTGGGTTGAGAGAATCGCCCCTATAATGGGTCTCTGTAGTACCCGATTCAAATTAATCGGTCAATAAATCAGAATCGGGTGGTTAAGACCAAAAAAACAAAAAAAGAAAATTTTCTCAAACAATTTGACAATTAATAATTCTGAAATACAGTCACCCCTTCAGGTAGGCCGGCTAGGTTGATCCCCTTTCAAAGTTAAGGTATTATTATTAATGTAAGTGGATCCAAATTTAGATCAGAAGGTTGCGTGTTTGATTCATGTCAGGTTCAATTTCCACTTTTGCCCCTTTTTTGTGTTTTTTAAATCCCAAACCTAAAAACGCGACTCTTGGTAGGAGTAGCACTTTCAGTGTCATTTCTTTTGTACAAAATTTTGCGCTGCGCACAAAATCTAGACAGAGACACTACACGGTAGCGCAACCACTGGGAGCCACCACCAGAAATATTATATATATATATATATATATATATTAGTAATATTGGAACATTCGATGTTTGTGAATATTACAAAATAATTTGATTGAATAACTTAATAAATTTTTTGGTACTGTCAAAATATTTTTAATTATTTTGAATAGATTTATAAAATTAGTAATAAATAAAAATAATACAATTTAAAATAGAGAAAACTAAGAAAACACTTATAAAGAAATTAAAAAAATGATTGAAGAGTATTGTGAGATAAAAGAAGATAGAGAGAGGAGAGAGGGAAGGGGAGCGAAAAAAGGAAGTAAAATAAAAAGAACGTGTAAGAGGGGAGAAGAGAGAAAAAGCTAAAAAAAAATTAAGAGACTAAAAAAATAAACAGATCAAAATTATATAAATTATATTAGTAATGTACATGTATACTATTATACAATATTCTTCTATAATTTTATTTACTTTTATTTTTATTTTAAATAAAAAACTTTGACAAAAGGGCAAAATAAATTTATTTTTTTATCAATTTATTGGCTTAAGCTAAGATACTCAAATCATCTAATATTTCAAATTTAATCAAGTCAAGTTGAGCCATGTAGAGCTTGACTTGAAAACATTGCGCTCGTCATCAAGCTTAAGCTCTAACCTTACCTCCGCACGACTTGTTTGCACTGCTAATTCTCTCTCCTCTCTCTAAAACACACGCACCTGCGCAAATATGGACAACATGCCAAACATGAATTTCCAAATGGAAACATGATTACACATTCTAAAGGGAATTGTTATTTGTACTTCGAAATTATCATTCCCATTTAATTTATAGTTTCTAACTATCAATCAATATATCCTTTTAATTTTTAAATATTACTTGATTTCATTTATTGGGCAAACGAACCCTAATAAAACTATATTTTTTCAGTTTATATGTTATTTATATTTTTTTGGGGATAATTGGCATTTTGTACCCTCAATTTAGACTTATTTGGCACTTGGCACCCTGAAATTGTAAAATTGGCATATTGCACTCTCTAATTATAATTTCCTTGACAAAGTGCACCCCGTTCACTTTCTAACTGAAATTTGAATATAGAAAATGATTAAACTAGAATTAAAGGGATAAAATGATCCTTTAAAAGTGCTCTTCATGTTTTATGGAGATTTTGGAAGAAGGAAGACGACATGCACTTTTTTCTCATTCTCCTTTATGGCTGATTAGTAGCATTACTATCATTCAATACCATGTCGATAAATTTTTATAAATAGCTCTCAAAGGACTCCCTTTGTTTATTTTGTAGTAGGATGCTTTACATGGATATCACATAAGTGTTGGACCAATTGAGTTTCATATTCACTATTATTTTCTAGCATTTATTCCCATCATTTTTGGTCTACGTAGATTCGATAGTAGTAAAATTTAATCCACAATACCTCAACTGTGTCATTTGATTTAATTAATTTTTAGAAATAACTATCATGATCTATAAGTAGCTTATTTCAACTGCATCGAAAGCTTGTTGCAAAGAAGAATTTACTATTTTGTTATCTGATTAAAACATGAGTATTAGAACATAAATACGAAGCTAGATTTGATTGCCTAAATACCAAGCTAGACTTGGTAGTTAGCCATATCTGTTGCATTCCCCTAACAAGCCCCCTCCCCCCACCCCCAACCCCCGTTTTCTTTTATTTCAATGGTTTATGATTTAGGTAGTGTTTTTTCATAAGTTGATAAAGTTAATTTCTTATGAAAGAATTACATAAATATAGTAAATGACAATTTTATTTCCTTTTATTCTAATTTAATCATCTTTTAGACTCAAACTTTAGTCAGAAAGTGAGGGATGCACTTTGTCAAGAAAATTATAATTGGAGGGTGCAATCTGTAAATTTTATAATTTTAGAGTGCAAAGTGCCCAATGAGCCTAATTTAAGGCCAATTACCCACTTTTGTTTCATTAAAGTCGTATAATGTCAAGGAGAAAGGAAATAGTAGGAACATATAATTGGTTGTTTTTTTTACCCAATGTTTTGCGTATTAAATAGGGCAAATGACACCTATACCCCTTAAGGTATGTTATAATTACAAATTAGTTACTCTTGTTTTAAAAATTATAAATACCCCATTGAGTTTTAGGTCCTCCTTGTAAATATTTATAGAGATATCCATAAAATAACTCTCCTACAATTATAGTAGTCAACCCAATCACCAAGAGATGCGCCTCATCAAGCCTGGCAAAATCCCTTAATTAATTTTGCTATTTCATCAACATTCGCGAAATAATTTCACTTATACCACCATCAAACATCATCATCTATAATCCGATACCGCCAGTAGTTTTTATTTATTTATTAAAACTGACTTCATATAAAACTTTTATATTTTGAACTTGTCAAGACTATATGAATCCCAATTCGAAATCTCACCTAAAACAACAAAAATACAACTCACAATTATATCCCACCTTGATGAAGGGTTAATTTTGTTAAGCTAACACATGCCTTGGGAGTATTTGTAATTTTCGAAATAAGATGGATTAATTTATAATTACACCATACCTCAAGAGGTGTAGACGTAATTTGCGCCATTAAATATTAGTGGGATTACATGCTATCTTTTGTTTTCTTCAATACTTGGTTTTTTATATATTTAATTCGTTTGCTTCTATTTCATAATTTTACGTACATCTTAAAAGTTTTGACTGCTAACTATGACCATAAATTTTTGCTGGAAATACTTATTTTGTATTAAGCAAATAAGACAAAAAGAAAAGATAAAACAAAACAGTGTATAAATAAAGAGTTAAGAGTGTGATCTTTTGCATTTGTAAAAACTTAAAAGTGAAAATGATTAACATTAACCAAATTGGTATACATATCATTCAAATTAACAAAATTAGTGTTTATATGCATCCAACAGTTAAAATTGTGTTAGGTTTTCAATCCATTTGAAAAAAAAGATCGAGATATACAATATGTTTTAATTTAAACCATTCAATTTTTATATGGGCCTACACATCCTGTTATACTCTGTAGTATTTCGTTGATATTGATCGGTATTCTCCCACTGCCTAGCGGACGGCGGGGCCACCCATCTCCGGCGGCCAACATGTTTGATACTTATCTCACTTACACTCTGCCTGATGAGCTCAAAAGTTACTCATTTTTCTTGAATTAAATTTCCAGCCTTTTCCTGGATTCATTTTATTTTACTCAGCATTATAGCATTGTGTATTAACATTTTATATGTTCATACTTTCTTCTTTAGGCGAATCTTCAGAAATTTCTTGTGTAGTTTTCTCGCTTGATGTAATTTTTTTCTTAAAAATCAGATACTTTCAGTTTTGCAGACACTTTGGGGTTTTCATTGGGAATTTTTAAGTTAGAATTAATTTAAAAAATTAAATAAATAAATAAATAAAGGTTTACTCTTACCATGACGGTAACACTATGTTTGGGTGTAGCGAAAATCATGCAATCCAAATTTTTCCATGACTTTTAGTTTATGATATAAAAATACATAAAGCCATCCGTTCGATATTAATAGATTATGTTAGACTTTTTACTTTGTACAATTCTACAATTCACACCTTCATGTATAATCTAGGATGAAAATATCAGATTACAACAGACGCCTAAGTTGAAAGTCAAAATGTAAAATTTTGGTACATTACAATCAACGCTCCTTATAACATTACCAGTGAAGTGGATTGCGCGGTAATTGATGCACGGCAAAATAAGTAATAGATTTTGATGGACATTGAGCTTCATTTGGTTGTACATTGTTATTTTTGAGTTTTTTTTATTTTTATGTAGGAATGTGACTATAACCTAATTGAGCTTGATTGGAGGTACAATTCAATTATATAATTCTAATAACGAATGTAAGAGAGAAATATTTTGTGTGCTGTGTCGATCATCAAAAATAAATATAATAATATGAGAAAAGCAATGCCAAATCCATGCTACAATATTTAAGAAAGATATTGAACAATGTGAAACCAAAATAGTGGTGGCTTTTTATATTGCACATAGTTTTTGATATCCTTGTATAAATATTAGTTAAACATTCACTAAAACATGAGCATGAATAACAGTGAATGAGTTGTACAAGAACAAAAGAACAAAAGATGATCCAAGAAGAATATTGACAAAAGAGGCCACCAAATATAGGAGGCAAACCAGAACTGCAAATTTTTCATTAAAAGATGAATATAAGATTTAACACTTCAATAAATTTCCAATAATTAATGAAGAGTAAATATAACATAATATTACACAACAAAATCACAGATGTGAAAATTTAACAATGCAAGTACAAAAATATATTGCCGACAAACCTCAAAATAGAAAGTCAGGAGCACGTAGTAACAACAGCAGAGCACGGGACGGAGCATGGCAATTCATGAATTTAAAACATCTGGTGCTGGAATTTCATGTGAATCAGTACTATCTATATGTCTTCCAACTCATTCGCCTCGTCCAAGCGTCTCCACTCTTGCAGAAACTAGACGTTGAGGTATGCATTGAAAGCCAATTATTAGATTAATTAGTTTTTAATTCCACTACAACAATATATATTTTTGTTTGGAAAATTTTTATTCGAACCGGGTCTTGATTGCATTCAATGAATTAAGTGACAAGCGTTATTATTGCCATGTAGTTGTTGCGGAAATGTGGTGGGGTGGTGTAGGAGAGTACTCAAATTTAGGAGAGGAGGAAGTGGAGAGGAAAGCACACAATTTACTCTACTCAAACAACACTTCTATTTTCACTCAAACTTTACTAAAACACTTTTACAACTCCTTTACTCTTCTAATTCTTTCACTCACTCACATTCACTTCACCACACACACTCCACACAAATGCCTAATACATGACTTCTATTTATACTAGTTTTCTAATAAATGACATAACTCCCGACCATTATGCCACTACCTTCAATGACTCTTTGACTTCTCAAAATCAAGATTAATTTCTCATTTCTCAACACGCCCCCCCTAAGCTTGATTCTCTCATTCCGAGGCGACTCCTTAACTTCTCAAACGCTTTTCGTTTGAGCAGCTTCGTAAAGATATCAGCAACTTGATCTTTGGTTCTGACATACTTTACTTGCACATCTTTCTTGGCAATACTCTCCCGGATGAAATGGAATCGGGTATCAATATGTTTACTTCGATCATGGTAGATCGGGTTCTTTGCTAAAGTAATTACTGACTTGTTATCAACATAAATCTCTGTGGAATCACTTTGTTTGAAATTGAGCTTGTTGAGCAAACTCCTTAGCCATAATGCATGGCAAACTGTTGATGTTACAGCCACATACTCAGCTTCACATGTTGACAAAGCAGTTTTTCCATAGAAAAACACAAATCCTGTGGTGCTTTTGTGATCATCAACATCTCCTGCCCAATCACTATCGCTGTATCCAACCAATTTCATGTCATTGATGATAGGATAGAATACACCACAATTCATTGTACCTTTGATATAACGTACTATTCTCTTCGCTACATTGAAATGATAGGTTGTCGGGATTTCCATGTACCGACTGACCATTCCGACAGCATAAAGGATATCTGGTCTTGTGCACATCAAGTACCTCAAACTTCCAACCAAGCTTTTGAACAAGGTGAGATCAACTCGATCTCCACCGAGGTGATTTGACAACTTCTCTCCCACATTGATTGGGGTGTTGTTTGACTTGCAATCCTCTATCTTGAATTTCTTTAGCACTTCTTTGGCATAACCTTCTTGCAAAATGAAAATTCCAGCATCGTCTTGTTTAACTTCGATTCCAAGGTAGTATGACATCACTCCAAGGTCTGTCATCTCGAACTCCTTGGATATATCCTTCTTGAACTCATCCATCATTTTCACATTGTTACCTATAAATATGAGGTCATCGACATACAAGCAAACTATTAAGATGTTACCATTTTCCATCTTGACATAGAGAGCATGTTTATGGGGGCATTCCTTGAATCCTTTCTCTTGAAAATATTTGTCTATCTAAGTGTTTCATGCTCTCGGTGCCTGCTTTAGCTCGTATAAGGCTTTCTTCAATTTCAACACCTTGTCTTCTTGACCTCGAATAGTGTAACCCTCCGGTTGTTTAATGTAAACCTCTTCGTCAAGGTAACCATTCAGGAAAGCGGACTTTACGTCCATTTGATAAATCTTCCACTTATTTTGAGCTGCTAACGAGATGAGAAGTCTTTTACTACGAGCCTCACCTTGTAGCGCTCCACTTCCCCTATTGAGTTTCTTTTGATTTTGTAAACCCATTTCATACCGATGGGCTTATGCCCTGCTGGTATAGAGGCAAGCTCCCAAGTATCATTTCGTTTTATAAAATCAATCTCCTCATTTATGGTCATCCTCCATTTGGGGCTTTTTTCTGTTTCTTCGAAATCAATTGGTTCCGTCTCTGCAAAGAGACAAAATAATGTATTGTTTTGACACTACTAGAAAAACAGCTAATAGCCACGGATTTTAGCCACGAAAAAAATCCGTGGCTATTTTTGGTGGCTAAAATTGGCGCGAAATATGCCGCCAATTTTTAGCCATGGTCAGGCTGTGGCTAAAAATCCGTGGCTAAGTTTTTTTTTTTTTTGGCACTAAGTATGGTTTGAACTCTTGACTTCTTAATTGAAATTAGAACATTAAACCACTACACCACTTTAACTTTTTATTTAATAATTAGTTTTTGCTATACTTAACTAATATATGTATATTATATATATATATATATATATTTTGATATATATATATAATAAATGATTCGATATATTACATACTTATAAGATTAGATATACTTATATACATGTGTATTTATATATAATTAGATGTATATATATCAGATATATACGTACATATATAACATATATTAGATATATAATACGCTGATATATAGATGATTGATATATTTCAATGTTTATTTCAATATCAATTCCAATGACGAATGATCGTTTCAATTATTTGACGATATTATAATATTCTATTGAGTTAATATACAACTTAACTTTCATAATTATTTCTATAGATTTAATTTACCATTTTATTATAATATCACAATATATGTTAGATTATACTACATATATAAGTATATAAGTATACTCCTAATCAGTCCATTTCATCGTTTATTGTCAATTGTTTATATATAAGAGTTAATTATCTGATTTTGAAAGTTTATAATTGATCAATTGTCATAACTTATATTATAGTTTTATTAATAATTCAACAACATATAATTGTTATTGATAATTTATAATATTTAATTGTAAAATAACTAGGATAATAAGACCAGAGTAGTTTAGCCACGGTCTGACCGTGGCTAGCTCGTGGCTAATAGCCACGGTCTGACCATGGCTAGTTGTTAGCCATAGGATAAATTTTTTTTTTATTTTTTGAATCTGATGTGGTTTGAACTCTTAACCTCTTGGTTATCAAACCACTGGACCATTTTAATTTTTTGTTGAAGAATTAGTTTTTGCTGTACTTAACTAATATAAATTATGCGAAATTATTAATATAAATTATCTAAATAAATTTTTCTGATAATTTTTGTTTTTGCTATTAATTTATTAATTTTTTTATAATTAATAAATTGACTTGTTCAATCACTAAATACTTTTCAATAACACAAAAAGAAAAGCCAAAGATTAGTGAAAAAAAAAGGAATACTTTTCATAATGTGGATTTATGCTATAGAACTATGTGTTTCAAATTATTTTGTTAATTATATACTTCATTTAAAATATTTAAAATTGATGTATATTCATGTAATAAAGTAGATTCAACATAAATGATTTCATTAAATTATGAAAGTTATCCACAATATAAAGATAGAGCTATACTTAAATACATATATGAACAAAAAAAGTAAAGCGGGTTTGATTTAACTAGTGATAAAAAATCATTTGATATAACTTGTCAAATATTATTTTAAATAACTAATTCAACAAAATAAATTCAAATATTTGATTTGTGTATTTAAATTGATTTAGGATTATTATTCATTTTACTCAATAGGAAAGTAAAATTAGTATTTGAAATTATTGAAATAAATATTTTACCTACATATTTGAAATAAAAAATAAAAATTAGTTAATGACTAAAAAATTAGTAAAACTAATAAATTATAAAAATAGATAATTTAAATTTAAAATATAACATAGATATATGTTAAATATAAGACAAATCGTTTCACAACTAAAGATGTCAAGTGGCTTAGTGGCTTTGATGCCACAATTGCAACCACGAGGTCAATGGTTCAAACCCCATGGAGTGCAAAAATGTTAAAATTATCTATATGGCTTTTTGCGGGGTGGGTGGGGGGTACTTGGCTTGGGTGGGGGTCGGGGCAGGGTCTCCACCTTTTTTTTTATTTATTTGTTTTTCAGATTAGCCACGGCCAGGCCATGGCTAATTCGTGGCTATTAGCCACGGCCTTATATTTTTCAGAATTCTGTGGCCAAATTGGCTACGGCCTGACCGTGGCTAATTCGTGGCTGAGTAAAGGCCGTGGCTAACGTTAGCCACGCCACTTTTAGCCACGGATAAAATCCATGGCTAATTTTCTGGGTCACGAATTTTTGCCAAAATCCGTGGCTAAATCCATTTTTTCTAGTAGTGTGATTCAATTCACCATATATTCCAGCAAGCGATCTCTTTCTTCTAGGTTGGCTGCTGGATTCTGCATATGCCGAAGTAGAATTTGATGTTGATTGTCCAGTCGGAGTGACTGGCTCCTCTACTTCGTCTTCTTTTTTATTTTGATCCGGTTCCACTTCGAATGGGTAAAAACTATATTGTTCTTTTTGTTGCGAGCTCCAATCCCACGAGCTTTTCTCGTTGAAGCGAACATCACAGTTCACTTTGACCTTATTGTGAGTTGGATCATACAACTTGTAACCTTTAGAGTTATTATCATACCCAATAAAAATATACCTCTTACTGTTGTCATCCAGCTTACTCCTTTGTTGATCTGGAACATGCATATGGGCAATGCTTCCAAAAATCTTAGGATATATTCGGTTTGTATCCGTTCCACACCTCTTGTGGTGTTTGATTCCACAAGCTTCTCATCGGACTCCTATTCCACAGGTATACAACACACTCTACAGCTTCTGCCCACAACTCTTTAGGCAAGTTCTTGCTCTTCAACATGCATCGGGCCATGTTCAAAATGGACCGGTTCTTTCTCTCCGCCACTCCATTCTATTGCGGGGAGTATGGATTCGTCATGGGGCATCGAATACCCTGTTCGTCCCAATATGCCTTGAACTCTTGCGAGGTGAACTCTCCACCTCAATCTGATCGAAGTAACTTGATTTGGTAGCCACTTTGCTTTTCAACAAGCGCCTTGAATCTTCTAAAGGCCGGGAATGCGTCTGATTTTTCCTGGAGGAAATACACCCATGCCTTCTTACTATAATCATTAATGAACAAGATGAAATATTTGTTCTTACCAAGTGACGGCGGAGTGATAGGACCACATATATCGGTGTGAACTAACTCCAATAGTTTCTTTGCTCTTGTTTGCGACTCCTTAGGAAAATTGTAACGGTGTTGCTTTCCGACAAGACAACCCTCGAACAATTGATCGGGGTGGCCAATGGAAGGAAGTCCTTTCACCATCCTCTTCTTCGAGATCAACGTGAGGCCTCCAAAATTCAGATGTCCCAACCTTAAGTGCCATAACCACGATGTATCTTCTAAACATGCCTTCAAGCATTTCGCCACTTCGTTCTTGATGTTCAACAAGAACATCATGTTGCTTGTCATAGGTACACAAGCTAACAATACTCCTTTTGCATTTCGTAAGTAAAGGGTCATGTCTTTCATGTGTATATCGTAGCCTTTTTCCAAAAGTTGGCCTACACTCAAGATGTTTGCCTTCATACCAGGGACATAGTACACGTTCGAAATGAACTGATGATCTCCATTCTTCAATCAAATTAAAATTTTACCTCGTCCCTTAATAGAAATCTTTGACGAATCTCCAAATGAAATGTTTCCTGTCACTGATTTATCCATTTTGACAAACACGTGTTTGTGACCACACATGTGATTGCTAGCACCTGTGTCAAGGTACCAAGTGCTCTTTTTGCCTTCACCTTGTTGGTTGTGTGCCAACAAAAGAGCGGTATCACCATCAATTTTCTTTTCTTCAGCAAGGTGAGTCTTCTTCTCCTCACTAGATTCACTTCGACACTCATAGGAATAGTGTCCTCGTCGATGACAGTTGTAGCATCCAATGTCTCTTCGATTTTGCCACCTTGTTTGAAATCCTCTACCTCGAAATCCACCTCATGTCCGAGTGGATTCACCTTATTTTTCTTCATTTTGATTGGTACTGTAGAGACCTCGCCCTCTACCACAACCTCGTTCACGACCGCGATAAGGTGAGCTGCCACTTCGTCGATTGCTTCTGTCGACGTCGTCTTTCTTTTCGTGGAGGTTCATTTTAGCTTGGAGAGCTTGTACAATTAGCTCTTTGGCTCTCTTCTTCATTTTCTCTTCGTAGACTTGTAATTTGTCTACTAACTCATCAACTTTCATTTCGTCCATATCATTAGACTCCTCTATGGCAACAACTATATGATCAAACTTCGAATTGAGAGATCGAAGTATCTTCTCAACAACTTGGGCATCTTTCTTCTTTTCACCATTGCTTTCAAGTTGATTTACAACCGAAAGTACTCTTGACATATAGTCAAAAACTGCCTCACTTTTCTTCATTTGCAATGACTCAAATTCATCTCGTAAGGCTTGTAACATTACTTTCCTCACTTTGTCAATACCTTTGAAGGTATTGGTTAGAGTGTCCCAAGCTTTCTTTGCAGTATCGGCTTGTACAATTTTCTCAAATATATTGTCATCCATGGCAAGTTGGATGAATTAGAGAGCTTTTTGATCTCTTACCTTGGCCTCCTTTGCATTTTTCTTTTCCTCTCCACTTGCAGTTGGTAAATCTGCAGGCTCTTCATATTCCTCTTCGACGACATCCCAAACACCATGGCCTTCAAGGAATGCTTTCATTTGGATACTCCATCTTTCATAATTTTCTTTTGTGAGTTTTGGAAATGGGAAAACTCCGGTGGTTGCCATCTCAACGTGGTTTTCAATGTGGCTCTCAATGTGGTTTTCAACGTAGCTCTGATACCACTTTGTTGCGGAAACGTGGTGGGGTGGTGTAGGAGAGTACTCAAATTTAGGAGAGGAGGAAGTGGAGAGGAGAGCACACAATTTACTCTACTCAAACAACACTTCTATTTTCACTCAAACTTTACTAAAACACTTTTACAACTCCTTTACTCTTCTAATTCTTTCACTTACTCACATTCACTTCACCACACACACTCCACACAAAATGCCTAATATATGACCTCTATTTATACTAGTTTCCTAATAAGTGACATGACTCTTAGAATACTAATTTCATAAGTTACAAACTTAATTATATAAAATAACTTTTGTAACTCCCGACCGTTATGCCACTACCTTCAATGGCTCTTTGACTTCTCAAAATCAAGAATAATTTCTCATTTCTCAATAGTAGTTAACATTGTTCTGGCCATACCCGGTTTGGAATAAGATTTTCCATTCATGATTGCAGTTCATATAAAATTAGCTATATTATATTGGCAATTAATAATTTTCATTTTGTAATTGTACATATGTGCATGATTTAGCAAGTTTTGAAACTTAATAATCATCCCCAATCATACATTTCTTATTTGCAGTTCAAGTCCGCATCAACACGATTCCCCAGCGTTTTTGCATATATGATCTACCTACAGTCTCACCGGTCTACAGTCTCACCGGTCTGGGAATGTAATCCACATTACAACCTGGCAAGGGTCAAATTTTCTGGATATTTGGGGAAGAAATGTCAATATACGTTTGCAATCTTCATATTGAAGAATGCTCTCATACTGCAAGAATTTATGATCGTCGAACCTTGCGAAGATGAGCATATCACATCTCTTGCTCTTGCATGGAGGCGATATCAAGTAACACCGCCACAACAATCTCGGGGAACAACGCCAAACTCTATTAATTTGGTGGCGATCCTGTAGTAATAAAAAATGAGGGGATATTTTTCCCAAGTTATTTAGGAAGCTCTGTCTCAAGTGGATGAGGTTTGGTTGCTGTGCTTTATGGGGCGAGATGTATCTATGCCCATGGATTAATATCAGGTTGTGTATCATTCTTTGGATTAAAAATTGAAAGGTTTATTGATTATGATGTTCCAAGTTGCCACTTGCAATTCTCCCAATTTCTTGTCTTTTGATTTTTATTATTAATGGTTTTTTATTTGTTATTGTAGCTTGATGGATATGGTGCCTTCTTGAATGAATTTTCTGTTACATCAGGCAGCAGAGCCAAAAATTAGTAGAAAATTTACTTTCATATTCTAATTCTACAGAAAATCACGATATGGGAGCAACTGCACAAAAAGAAAATTAAGTATAAAGAATAAAGTACGTATGACTTGAATGAGAGAATGAGTTAAAAAAATATCTGAAGGTCTAACTTTAAAGAAAAAAGACATAGCAATGGCCAAACAGCGAATATAGTTATTAAGGTCATCAATCCCTTCAATCTACATCTGAAAAACCAACGAGTCAAGCAAAACAACAGAAAAACTTGAAACTTAAGTCTAAGTTGGTTCTCGTACTAATCATTATTTCAATTATTATTTTATCATTTGTTATTCTGTAAATATTCCAACTAAAGACAAGATTCTAAAATTTCAATGATTTGGATTCAATTTTTTTTTTTATGGTATGCGAGGATTCCATTAATTTTATTGGATAAGTGAGGATTTACGTACTTTTGGGGGGAAATCGAACCGAAACCTTATAAGTCCTGAAATTGATTAGTTCTGTTGTCTAGCGAGCGGTTGGCTGAAGTTTCGTTTCAGTATTTCAGTATTATATTTTTAGATTGAATTGCTCTCAACCTCGTTTTTATTCATTACAGTCTCAATTTCTCAAGGAGAAACTATTTCAGACAAAATGCAGAGAGATATTTTAGTCTATTTTTACATTATATCTGTATTTTCTCTCATTGACATTAAAACTTTATATTATTTTAATTATAATTAAAATGTTTTTATTCATTAGCTCACCGGGTTTTTCCCACAGGCTCTCCTTTGTTAAGTCTAATTTGCGCAAAAAAACCCTATACATGTGAGCTCCATCAAAAAAGACGCTTCATTGATAGCTTATAGTACACACGCCTGATCTACATCTTGAATACTGTTTTTAGGCATAGAAAATTACCCTTTTACCCTTATTAATATTTGTATTTCTCTTTCTTTCCCATTTTAAAAGTAGCATGTGACAGCCTTAATTTTATAATAATAACAGACGTGATCTTATGTTATAATAAATTGGAATGTGCTAGATGTGGAGGTAATACAATTACTATTAAAAATTATATCAAATTCTTAGTTATTTATTATTTATTAACTTATTTGTTCATATAAGATATTTCATGCTTTTACTAGCTTATTGTTTGGTTGTGTAAATTTACTATGTTGGATTAAATGAAAAAATACTTTATTGTCCTCCCATTTATTAATTCTCCCCATATTCACCCTCAAATTTATAGCACCATTTCAATCATTAACAGACTTACACATTGTCTCACTTTTGAAACTATCACCCACCTTTTAATATGATTTATTTAATTAAATTCATTTAAATTAATAAATTCGTTTTTATAAGTCATAATATTGTGAATACTCAATTTTTGATAATTAAAGATATTTTTCAACTTAGTATTATCTAAAGTTTGTCCTTATTGAGATAAATATTTAAATGTTGAATATCAATTAATATAGTGAACATATATTTCTTGTTTTATGAACTTTTATTAAAAAAATTATTATTTAGATCCTTTCTTGCAAAATCTACAACCATTCAAAATTTGAAAAACCTACAATCATTCAAATTTTGAGTATTTATTTACAAGTCAACTAGTAATATGGATTCAAAAGAGATCATTACTTATATATATAAAAAAAAGGTTAAACTGTCTTTCCAAATCTATTAAAGGAAGACGTAGAATAAAGGAAAACGTATCACACTCTTGCAAGGGTGATCTGTAATCTAATAAATCTATCAAACAGATCTTGGGTCTTTGTATAATCTAATTATTTTTACAATCATTTTTCTTTACCGTCACGTCCTTTATTTCTCTTGCCTCCCTTCTTGACAAACTTTTGACATTGGGATGTCCGTTTTCGATCAGGCGTTGTATTTTCTGCTTCAAAGTGAAGCACCCATTAGTATCGTAGTTCCTATGATGACGGTGGAAAGCACAATACTTGTTTTTTTTTTTAATCTTTTCTTTTAAGGGACTGGCTTCCGTCGTCAAATCAGTGTAAGGTGGTCGGCTGTCAGGGTGCTGTAGATTTCTCTTTGGGGCATCACTAGTGGAGTAAAATCAGCTACCTCCTTCAGGAGAGGAGGGTTTTGGATCATCCTCTCAAGGGGGTGAGGAGGGCTTTTGGCAGTGCACTACTAGAAAAAACACAATTAGCCACGGATTTTAGCCACGGAAAAATTCCGTGGCTAAAAGTGGCATGGCTAACCATGGCCACGGCCATTTAGCCAAGGTCGCGGTTTGCCACGGCCAAGCCGTGGCCAACATTGGCCACTTTTTACCCTGAAACGGCCCAGCCGTGGCTAAGCTGATGTCAGTGTAAAGATTAGCCACGGCTTAGCCATGGCTAATCCAGGGCTAACTTTGGCATAAATCAACAGATTTCTGCCGCTTTCGTTCCAAACCAACCTGCACCTTGTTTTTCGTACTGCTACTCAAAAAACACCAACATTCCAACAATACATCATTTTATATCAATTATCAATTCAAAATTACGATCATGGATCATCCATTACCAAAAATGCGTCATCAAATATTAAATCAAATTGACGATCACAGATTGTCCAATACCAAATAAATCATCAAATGTTAAATCAAAATGATGATCACGGATCGTCAACGTCAAATATATCGTCAAATATTGCTAATACATTACAAACTTAATACACAAACTGTTTGTCGTAATAAAAATTATTAAAATATCAGAAAGTGTCCGTCTACTAGGGTCCAATACCATCATTATTCTCATCATCGTCGTCGTGCTCGTCATCACGTACGTAATTTGGAGGCGGGTGCCTAGAGGTGGATCGTTGCCCTCCCAATGAAGTCCTACGGGAACCCCTCTGTTGGGTGGGTGTGGTGTATATGAGGTGAACCAGCTGACGGGTGTGGCTGATTAGGCGAAGAGGCGAAAGCACCCCGGATCATTCATATGTAGTGTGTGCTTCATCTCAGTCAATTCAGAGTATTGTTTCTCCTCAAACCTGTCAAACCGTCGCTTCAACTCAAGCGTGGATGGATTCTCCCATTTCGGGGGGTAAGTATGGGAACTCGAAGTTCCCGTACTACGTGATCCACCTGGTACGCCGTACCACCGACCCTTATTCGGTTTAGCCTAGGTCTCCTTCCACACCTATAAATTTGTGAATAAAATTAGATTTAGCCGTAATATATCATTAATATGTATCTATATATTATATTAGAATAATGAAAAAGTTGAGAAAATGTTTTGACTTACATCGAGCTTAGATGGTCGAGGTAGGGGTGTGCCATCAACAGATTGGGGAGGCGGCTGGGAATTAATCTCTTCCCACTTCTCCTTAAATGCGTTCTATGAGTTTTAAAGTTGAAACATTAGCAACAAAGTCAAAATATCAATATTAAAGTTGAAACATTAGCAACAAAGTCAAAATATCAATATTAAAGTTGAAACATAAGGAATACTCACAAATGAACGCTCCGCCCTCTCATCAGACCATTTCATGTCCCCATTCTCATCTTTATAAGAATAAAGATGGATAAATGACTGATCCACGGTCGGGGGTTCCTCTAATTGAGCTTCCTGTAATAAGAGATATAATATTTTTAAAAAACTATCACTATCAAACATAATTTTGAAGTACTAATGAAACACACATTCTAACCAACTCGTCGTTGTAAGTGAGGTGAGATTTTGAACCTCCTTTACGGCCGGTCATTCCCCTTCCACTAGAATCGAAAGCCCGATTAGCTTTGTTCACCGCGCTCTTTTTAAGAAAACTTGGCAACCCCCATTTTGTTTGCAGTTCCTGCCAAGCGTCATCTCCGATCCACTCAGGCTTCTTATTTTTATGACGAGTCGTGTTAAGTCTATTCTTCAGAAGGTCCGATCCCTTGTGCTCAAAAGTTTTCCAAATGGTGTCATGCTGGTCAGGTCTACAATAATACACCTTCTAATACAATGAGAAAAATTATAACTTATAAAATAATGAATAAAAAAATATATAAGAAAAATTTGTATATATATGAAGACTTACTTGAAATTCGGAGAACCACATGTGTCTAGTTTGTAAGGGGATTTCCTTCCACCTATCCCATGACACTGTATACCCGTTCATAAAAATGTGGGTGATCGTCCTCACAGTCTCCAAGGCAAGATTGAACCTAATGAATATAACTTTTATATAAACAACAATTGACATATGAATAGTTATATCTTAAATAACGAACAAAAATAAACTTGCTCATGTCCCCATGAATAAATAACCCGCTTCCCGTCAACTCTGTTATTATCGGAAGTCTCCATCGGCATATCATCACTAATCGGCTCGTCTTCGCTAGGGGATGGTGTGTGATGATGGCAGTCGTCGTACGGATCGTCTCGAATGTGAAGGTCCGTTGTAGGGGGCATGTGGAGGCCACGTCGGTTGGATCCTCCTCTACTACCGGTAACCTTCTCCTTTCCTTTTCTAGAACCTGTTATCTGCATTCATAGCAAAAACATCATACAGTACGAACCTTTTTACATTCATGTTAAAAAATTCATAACAAACACATCGCACAACAAGTTTCTTTTCACATTACATTAACTAATCGTTCAATCAATTGCAATACAACAATCATATCAAATATATATATATGCTCATAGCAACGAAAAATCAAACCAAACAAAATTTTTATTGATAGTAAATTTTAGTCTTCATCATCTTCGTCTTCTTCATCGTCATCTTCATCTTCATCTTCGTCCTCATCATCCTCGCAATATTGAGCTATAATTTCGGCATCATCCTCATCATCTTCAAACTCAGAGTTCAATTCTTCTTCCTCAGCACTTTGACCCATTTCATCAACTAATGCATGCTCATTAGCCACGTGCGTGATGTATAATTGGCTGACCTCTTCTACGACACCCGTACAATCAACGAGGTTACCCGTCGGTTCATTATTGATGACACCATTAACGGTGCCAGATGACCCTTGCAATGGATCATGATTATTATCTTCATTCACGACTTGACTTCGTGGTCTTATTTTGATAACAAACCGACACTGCGATTTATCTCTTCTAGTACCGGGGTAAGGGACGTAATACACTTGAGATGCATGTTGCGCAAGTATGAAAGGGTCATCTTTTGGGTATCTTTCATTAATTTTTATTTCAATAATATCATACTGTGGGTGTACATTTATACCCCTATTTGATACCGAATCAAACCAGATACATTTGAAACATCACAACCTCTTTTTGAGGCTCACCGGGATACTTTAATTTGATAACTTCCTTTAGTATACCATAAACGTTTATACCCCCGTCACTTATTACACAAACGCTAGAATTTGAAATCTTTGTATGTGGGGTCATGTCTTCTGTATGGAACAAATATCCATTACAGTAAAACCTGTTGAAGGTCTTGACCTTTTTCATTGAACCCCAAGCCAAATCGAGCAAATACTGATTTTTAACATTATTTTTCGGATTATGCGCTTACATATAAAAATATTTTCATTTAGCATATTTTATTAAAAACGCAAATTTAATTAAGTCTTTATGTTGTTAATAAATTACTGATATAGAGTTTAAACCATTCAACAAAATTATTCTCGATGGATTTCTCAATCTCTTGCTCTGTTAGATGTGGCCAGTTGTATCGAACGACTGATCTATACATCCTACAAAGTGTTAAAAATTTGTCAGGAACATCTACATGTCTTATAACACGTTATATACAAAATGTTAAAGATAATACTCACACTATGATGGGTGCAACTTCATCACAATTGATGAGTACATGTAATGCAGCTTTGCTCCACTCATCATCAGTCAAAAACCATTCTTTGTATTTTCTTCCTGACTTACCAGCCCGTTTGAATATAGACAAAGTATAAGGCAGCTCATCATCATAACAGACGTCGTCCTCATTACGACGAGATCTTGTACTTTTAGTGTGGATGTGACTTTCAAAATAATAGGATGAAAAATACGACAACTCTTGGTTTAAATATGCCTCACATATTGATCCTTCAACTTTTGCTCTGTTCTTCACCATTCCCTTTAAGTTATGTAAGTACCTACAAATGTAGTTGTTTTAACTTTTTAAAAATGAAAGTTCTTCATAATTTATGAGCCATATATGGAATATAAAATTTATAATAATTTAAACTACCTTTCGAAAGGATACATCCACCGGTATTGCACGGGACCACACATGGTAGCCTCAAACGGCAGATGTACAGTCAAGTGCTCCATTGAGTAAAAAAAGCCAGGAGGAAAAATGCATTCCAATTTGCATAAAATGATAGGAATGTTACTATCCAATTGTAATAGATTTCGCTCACTTAACTCTGTTGAGCACAATTCTTTAAAAAATTGACTTATTTTAGTTAAAGGCTTCCAAAAATTCTGTGTGAGTGCATTTAGCGCCATTGGGAGCAAACATTGTATGAAGACGTGACAATCATGGCTCTTCATACCGTGCAAGTTAGTTCTAGATTGATCAACACAATTTTTCAAGTTCGATGCATAACCGTCGGGCATCTTCAGACATTTAATCCAATTACATAATTCGCGGCATTGTTCAATATTTAAAGTGAAAGTTGCCTCTGGCTTCAACACTTTACCGTTTGGAAGATACTATAGATGTAACTCCGGACGCTTGCAATACTCTGACAAGTCAAGTCTAGCTTTCTCGTTATCTTTTGTCTTATTTTTCACATCCATGACAGTATTTATTATGTTGTCAAAAAAAAAAATTCTCAATGTGCATTACATCAAATTGTGGCGGACGAGATTATCCTTCTAATACGGCAACTACCAAAAAATGCATTGTTTGGTCCAATTGTGGTCCACACCGTAACTTGGAATTTTTGAGTGTCTGACGGGCATATTAGTTACTTTGGGTAAGTGCCGCACCAAATCTCATGTTTTACCACCCGTCATTCGAGAGGGAGCCGCAGATCGCTCATGTCTCCCTCTCAAAAATGCATCTTTATTTTGCCTAAATGGATGAGTCTCTGGCAAAAACTGTCTATGGCAATCAAACCACGTCATTTTTTCACCATGCTTCAACCTAAATGATTTTGTATGGTGCATACATATGGGACATGCCAGTCTCCCACACGTCATCCGCTCCAACAACATTCCATATGCAAGAAAGTCATTAATTGTCCACATAAGGGCAACTCTTAAATGAAAGGTGTGTCTCCTTGACACATCGAACGTTTCAACCCCGTCTGACCACAACTCTTTCAACTCATCAGTTAAAGGTTGCAAATACACATCAATTCTGTCCTTTGGATTGCGCGGCCCAGGAATCAAACATGTTAGAAACATATATGGGGCAGTCATGCACATTTTGGGTGGTAAATTATAAGGGGTAATAATAACCGGCCAACAAGAATATGATTTAGATGTTTGATTGAAAGGATTAAATCCATCAGCACACAATCCAAGCCTAATGTTTCGCAGTTTGGCCGCAAAATTTGGATGTTTCTCATTGAAATGCTTCCACGCTATGCCATCCGAAGGATGACAAAGAACACCAAACTTTGCTACATGCTCATGGTGCTACCTCATTTGCTCAGCTGATTTTTCATAGGCATACAACTTTTTCAACCGTGGAATTAGTGGCATGTAGTGCATTCTTTTGTAAGGAACACGAGTAATGCTCCCCGTACGAGATG
>CM047874.1:12539389-12794591 GCA_026212405.1 Petrea volubilis
TACGAGATGGTTTAAATCTAGGATGATGACATAATGCACATTCATCCAAGTGAGCATGTTCTTTATAAAACAGCCACACCTTCAATGCAGCAATCAATTTTCAGAGATGTCTAGTCCCAATTTTTTATTAATTTTTTGGCTTCATAATAATTGTTGGGAACAGATTCTCTATCGGATTGATGTTTTATAAGATCGTCTCTATCAAAGCATCCCTGTGGCATATTATAATCTGATTTCAATGTCATCTTTGAAGAGTCAGTGAAATTCTGTCCGTGACATCACGTCCTGACCACAACGGACGATTAGCTGCCTCCAATAAGTCATAAAATTGATAAGCTTCGTTATTACGAGAATTGTTCCATAATATGACTTATTCCAGCAGCATTTCGCTCAGAATTCGCAACGGATTATTTCATGAAAATCAGTCTGTTCCATAGCATCATAGACCAAATTTTCATAATTTCTCAACCCTTATGTGATATTGAAATGACCGTAAGTACTGGACCGACAACGTCAACATTCCAATTTTCTGGAGCAATCTCCCCATGTGCAGTCCAATACCAATAATGTGGTTGAAATCATTCCCATGTAAAGGGTCGTTATTCGTGTGGCCCCGGATGACACGTGGCAACAGGGTAATGTGGGACCCCTTCCGTAAGGATCTTCCTCTACGGTTGGAGACCACCGACGATCGCATTGAGCACAAATTTTGAAATTCACATCCAGTGCGAACGCCTAACTTAACAATACGCAGTGGAGGCAGAGTAAAAGATGTAACATGCATAATATATATAAGTATATTTAGTACAACCAAGTAGAGCGCAACGAATAAAACATCAAAATAGCCAACTAGTGGCATCAAGTAGCAAACTACGGATTATATAGCAAGACAAAGTGAAATGAAGTTTAACATGAACAACTGGAGGAGTGGCAACCATCCTATGCATGCCTATTATTCTGATTCTGAGGCAATGAACAGAAAGAAACGAGGGGTTAAGTCCAAATGACTTAGTGAGGCACATGCAGATATATATATATATATATATATATTTGACTAAAAATGAGACTCAAAACGATTAAATCATAATAAAGTACAAGTGTGTGAAGTGTAACTTGATAATAATAACTCAGCTGAGTAATACTGACGGTGAGCCCAAGACGGAGTCTCCAACCTTATGACTACCTAAATAGATAAATCATAATAGAAACCCTTATGCCTCCCTTGTCGAGGAAGCCACCTCGACACTAACAAGACGGAGATATTATGCACGCGTCCGTGCAATACATCGCTCCAATCCCTACTACAGTTATCCTCTGGCTGTACGGAAAATTGGTCGTTCACAGAATGGTATCGTATAAAAGGTTTCATCATCGACGGTCCGTTCCGCCTGATAAATTCCTCGTATAATTACATAGGGCCCAAAACTTCCAAAGGGCCGTCCCCAAGTGTAGGACGAAAATATATAACGGAACCAATATGGCTACAACTTGTGAACAAAGCAATAACTGTTTTTACACCCGTGGATACATAGAAATCATTTCGAGACAGATACAACTGGCAATATCAGAGAATGCCAATATTTTTGGAATAAACTCGTCTTAACATGGATGGAAAACATTTTTCAAAGATTGATAGCATAAATTCCATAAGTAGGCTTATACGAATAATATTTATATCAATGTTATGGAAGGCTAATTCCATATGGTAGGCTAGATTTGATAGCATAAATTCCAGAAAGATAATTGACAAAGCACTCACCTTAGGAGTTTATCAAGTTATAGATTGTTTCGGCTAGATCAACTTGACTTCCCTCCTTCAAGAGGGTTTGAGGGAAATAAGGGAGTATATGAAAGGCTAATAGTATAATGTATAGAAAAGAAGGTTTTATTGATGTATATATATGTGGGGAAGATATGCTAAATAGAAACTGTTTTGATGTGTTGAGAGTGGAGTGAGTGGGTGGGTGTTTTTAGGCGGGATTTTTGTGTGTGTGGTGGGAGAATGAAGAAATGGTCCCTTTTTATTGAGTTTAGGGCAAGAAATAGGATTTTATAATATAAGGTCAATTTAGAATAATGCATAGAGATAGGATAGATAAGATAGGATAAGATAAGATAAGATAGATAGGATAAGATAAGATTAAGATATGATAAGATATGATAGATAAGATAGGACAAGATAAGATAGCATAGATAGGATAAGATAAGATAAGATAAGATATTTAATAAAATATGAAGAAAAAAATTAAATAAAAACAAATAAATCTGATATTTATTGGCCTAACATTATAAAATCTGAATCATATCTTTATTTAATTAAAATTTCGAATTTGTACTTATTTATGTTTGTAAAAATCGAAAATTAGGATTTTAGGGCATAAAATTAGGGTTTTAAGGCCTAAAATTCAAAAATTCATAAATAATTTAGAAAAATTCCAAAATGATGAAATTTTATCTTTATAAATCTGAAATTATATGTATATTTCCCAAAAATTACAAATGTTTTAGTTATATTTGCAAAAAATTACAATTTAGGACATAAGATTTCGAAAATTGTATTAGAATGTCAAATTCATTTAAAATTTGAAAAATCATGTAATTATCACCTCACATAATTCACATATAAAAGAAGGATCATACAAAACATGAAATATTAGTAAGCATGCGTATATATTATAAGAACCGGTTTAAATTGTTGTTAGACCAAAAATCAGGATGTCACAGTAATTGTCTATTTGGACACGTGTAAGATATCCCGTATCAGAAGGGATAATGGAAATGCAAATACCTATTAAGTGGAATGAAAGGTACTTTTATTTTCCATATCATCTATTTCCTTTGTAATTATTCACATATTGCATGAACAAATAGCTAAGGCGGGAAATTTATTTTCTTCATTCATAAGCTCACACTCCAAAGTTTAGTTATGGTAGTTGTGATGTGGCCGAATCTGTCTTGGCCACGTGTGCGCCTCCTCAGCTTACACGTCGGATCCAGCTCAGCACATGCCACTATCCTCCGGTTGTCGCGTGTCAGGCTTTACTCGACCAGGCCTCCACGGTCTTTATTATCGGTCAGAGTTCATCACATCTCCTCGGATTGTATGCTCTCCTCGGAGTCATCACCTTGACATCCGCTTGCAGCTTTGGTTGCACCCAACGCGCCCACGGCGCGTGACAAGGGACAGACCTATAACCGGCAATAGGGCTGGGCCAGCCTAATCCTAGTCCGGCCCACCTATTTTTTATTATTATAAATAGAACGGCGATACTATTCTTGGGTAAGACACTTTTAATCCACTAATACGGTTGTTACTACTTACCATCTACCTGCCTGAATACTGACTTGAGCATCGGAGGGTCTTCGCCGGAGACACTTCCGGCTAGTCTCACGTGTGCTCTATCCTTGCAGAATAGAACCCGACCAGCATTCATACACTCTTACTTGGATTTACCTGACCGGAATCGGACTCTCGCACCGTGTACTGCAGACCAAATCCGACCACATCATTTTGGCACTAGAGGAAGGGCGGCGCTATTCGAGCAAGTGAGAAAATGGTGAACACACGAAGGACCGGAACAGAGTCGGGTGCCCCACAAACCACCACCAATCCGGGTCCTGAGGCTCACACCGTCCCACCCCACACTGTTCCGCAAGTCACTGGGCCAGCACCTACACCTCCCGCCGGGCAGAACCTCGTCGTTCTGACGGCCGATCAGTTTAATACGCTCCTACACGATATCAGGCGGGTGAATCCAGTCCCCGCCTCGACTGCCGCTGCTGAAGACCCTCATCCGATGACGGAGGAAATTCGCCCCCTGTGAGGTGTTCGGGCAACTGACACCAAGCGGGACGATGCGCTGGTGCGCGAACGGGTCCTCACCACGAGGGAGGCCCGATGCGCTGGTGCGCGAACGGGTCCTCACCACGAGGGAGGCCCGAAGAGAAAGGCGGTCCCCACCTCCTCGACTCGCTGAGGAAGTCGACGAATCCTCTGTGGGGGCATCCTCAGGTTATCCTGCATGGAGTCACAGAGAACGGCTGGAGGACATCTCCCACCAGGCTACAGAGATCCAGCGGAGGATCGATGAGGTCCGCCGCGGCGAGAGGTCCCGTGACGATGTCGGGGAGCTTTCACACCGGATGGAAGACCTCAACTGGAAACTCGAGGAGGTATCTCACCGCTCCGGGCATGGATCGGCGCAGCGATACTTTGTGCCCGACGAAACGGACCCGCTCTGCGCTGACCTTCAACGAGCCCGAGCGCCCAAAGGGTGTCTGAATCCCGACCGACTTGCCTCAATACAGTGGAGAAGCTGATCCCAAAGAGCACCTCATACAATTCAAGCACGCCATGCACATGCACATAATCGACGACGACTTCGCGGTGAAGTTGCTGGTTACGACTTTTCAGGGCGTGGCCTCGCAATGGTACGTCTGCCAAGCCCCAGGATCGGTCAGAAGCTTCGTCGATTTGGCAATGAAATTCGTCAATCATTTCCAGACGAAGAGTCTAGCAAAGTTGCCCCCATCCCACTTGCATAAGATTCGACAAAGGGACGGTGAATCTTTGAGGGACTTCTTCAATCGGTTCAACACCGAGCGGCTCAAGGTAGAGTGCGTTCAGATGGACTTCCTTCTCGATGTGATCATGGGAGCCATACGGAATCAAGCATGCTTGTACCACTTGGCCAGGAAGCGCCCGACCACCATGGAGAAAGTCATGTCCATCGCTCAGCGGTACATGAACATCGAGGATATGAGGTTCAAAAGGAGGTCGGACGTCGGGGAAAGGAAGGATCGCCGACGTGACAACGAGATCACCCCGTTGGTCATGTCGAGGAAAGAGATCTTCGCCACAATCAACGCCAGCGACCCGACGGTCTTTCGGAGGCCAAGGAAGATCCAGGACAAAGATGGAGCACCCCCGAGAGGAAATAAATATTGTGCGTTTCATAAGCAAGTGGGTAATCATGACACCAAGGGCTGCTATGCCCTCAAGAAGTAAATACAGCGCCTCATCGACCTGGGCCGTCCGGAGATCAAAAAATATGTGAAAAAGCAAGGACAGGGTCACAAGGGTGAGGGAAGCCGCCGACGCAACTCCCCGTCCTCCATGGACGATGAACACGGGTCGCTGAAGAGGGCTAGATCACGCTCTCCTCGAAGAGGTTACACGCCTTCCGGTCGGGACAACAAGCAGCCCGCCACACAAGATAATCTCCTGACCAGGGGAATGATCCACACCATCGCAGGAGGGCCGAGTGGAGGAGACTCCAAGAGTAGGAGAAAGCACGTAGAAATGCACCTCGACCAGGCCCGATACCGAATCGAGGAACGCTATTACCACGAGAGGCTGCAAGTCAACACTATATCAGAGGCAGGGTCACCTACGTCGGAGTCGCTCGAATTCTCCGGTCGAGACCTCGTGCACATCCCTAAGACAGAAGGCCTCGAGGATACGCCGGATTATCCAATGGTCATTAATCTGGACATGGCCAACTATTCCGTGGCCAAGACCCTGATTGACAATGGGAGTTCTGCCAATATCATTTTCGCCACCACATTCGCCAAAATGGATCTGGGAGGGTACGCGCTCTCTCCCGTGCAAACCCCTCTCGTCGGGTTCGGGGGGTCCGAAGTGGTCCCTCTCGGGATGATCCAACTCCCTACCTCGCTGGGGGAAGCCCCGAGGAGGAAGACTATGATGATTCAGTATCTAATAGTTGATGCCCCGTTCGCCTACAACATCATCCTCAGGCGACCCGCACTAAATGCGTTTCGGGCGGTGGTGTCCACGTACCATTTGAAGATGAAATTTCCAACCCCCGCTGGGTCGGGCAAGTGACCTGCCAGATTCTGGAGGCTTGGAAATGCTATACGGCATCTGTCGAAGGGAGGAAAATTCCGGCACCACGACCCGAAAATGCAAATGCCCCACACATCAGCATTCCCGAAACAGCCGAGATCGATCCGTCGAAGAGGAGGAGGCTCGAGGAAGGAAAGATAACGCCAGCTGAAGACTTCAAGACCGTCGAGCTCGTTGAAGGAGATCCGACCAAGACTCCCAGAGTCGGGACGAGTCTTGGTGCGCACCAGGAAGTAATGCTTATCAATTTTCTCCGTTCTAATGTCGATGTCTTCGCTTGAAAGGCTTCGGACTTTCCGGGGATCAACCCTGAAGTAATCGTCCATCGCCTCAACGTGGACCCCACGGTCAGGCCCGTGAGATAGAAGAAGAGGATATTTTGTGAAGAACGTAACTGGATCATAGGCGAGGAAGTCAATAAACTGCTCGACGCCGGGTACATCATCGAAGTCCAGTACACTAAATGGCTGTGCAATGTGGTCGTGGTTCCTAAAGGGGACGGTCGGTGGAGGATGTGCAACGATTTCACCGACCTCAACAAAGCCTGCCCGAAGGACCACTACCCCCTTCCACCAATCGACTAGCTCGTCGACTCAACAACGGGATGCGAATTGATGAGCATGATGGACGCCTTCCAAGGTTATTATCAAATCTAAATGGCCGAGGAAGACCGAGGAAGGACATCATTTATCGTCTCGACCGGGACATACTGCTTCCTCGTAATGCCCTTTGGGCTAAAGAACGCGGGCGCTACGTATCAGAGACTGGTGAACCTTATGTTTAGGGAGGAGATCGGCAAGACCGTTGAGGTCTACGTCGATGACATGATAGTACGTAGCGAGAGGGAATCCGATCATTTGGAGCACCTTGCTCAGGCATTCGGCGTTCTACGTAAGTACGGCCTAAAACTCAACCCTAACAAGTGCACGTTCGGGGTCCGTGGTGGTAAGTTCCTCGGGTACATCGTCAGCCATTGAGGGATCGAGGCCAACCCCTCCAAGATTCGTGTCATCCTCGATATCGGGCCGCCAGGTTCAGTGAAAGAGGTCCAAAGGTTGGTGGGGCACATAGTCGCACTCAACAGTTTCATATCCCGCTAGGCTGACCAGAATCTACCCCTTTTTCAAAGCACTTCGGGTGGTCCCTGATTGGAAATGGACCGAGGAATGCCAGCGCGCGCTACTCGAACTAAAAGGCTACCTGACTGAGCCTCATCTGTGGAGGCCCCTCCACATCTACTTAGCTGTGTCATCGGATGCTGTGAGCTCGGTCCTGGTTAACGTGGACGGCCGCGCCCATCGCCCAGTGCATTACTTAAGCAAGTTGCTCCAGGGACCTGAGCGGAATTACTTGGAGATCGAGAAGCTGGCCCTCGCGTTGGTCTACTCAACTCGGAAGTTAAGGCAATATTTTCAGGCCCACACTATCATAGTCTTGACTAACGAACCATTGAAACAACTCTTGACTAAGCCCGACGTGTCGGGTCGGTTAGTGAAGTGGGCCGTCGAGCTGGGGGAATTCGACACTCTGTTTCAACCGCGCACAGCCATTCACGCCCAAGTACTAGCGGATTTTGTTGTAGAGCTGGCCTCGCGGCCAGAGGCCGATCAAAAAACCCCATGGACCCTTATGGTTAACGGATCCTCCATGAGCTCGGGGGGAGGAGTAGGAGTTTACCTGCGGGATGAGCTCGGTCATGAGCTTGATTTCGCCATCCGCTTGGAGTTCCCGGTCTCCAATAATGAGGCAGAGTACGAAGCTCTGGTAGCAGGAATGAAGATAGCCCTGGACAAGGGCGTAGACGAACTCATGGCCCTAACTGACTCCTAGTTGGTGGCCGAGCAGGTCAACGGAAACTACGAGACCAGAGAAGCGTCGATGAGCAAATACCTTGAAGAGATTAGTAAGTTGAAAGTGAAGTTCGCCAGGTTTATGCTCGAACAAATACCCCGAGCAGAGACTGGTCGTGCGGACCAATTATCGAAACTGGCAAACTTGACGACAGGGACAAGTGAGAGGTGTATAATGGTGTTGAGTTCTTCAGCACCCCTGATCCGAACCAGAACCGAACAGAAAGTGCTCGCCATCGAATTCCCGAAGGGGTGGATGACCAAGTTGATCACCTATTTGAGGGATGGAACTCTCCCGGAGGATCCCGTCGAAGCAAGGAGACTCCGACGACAGGCCCCACGCTATGCCTTGGATGAGCAAGGGCGCCTGTTCAGGAAAAGCTTTGATGGGCCTCCTCGACAATGTCTGAGCAAACAACAAGCGAAGGAGGTAATCGAGGAGATACACTTGGGATGCTGCGGAAATCATACTGGACCGAGGACCTTGGCCAAAAGGGTATCCAGAGCGGGGTTCTTTTGGCCTACCCTCGTGCAGGACTGTTTCAATTTCGTCCGAAGATGTCGGACTTGCCAAATACATGCCAATCTTATTCATCAACCCGCCGCACCTATGGTCAACGTGGAAATCTTGTGGCCGTTCGACCAGTGGGGGATAGACATCATGGGACCATCTCCCAGGCCCCCGGGCAGAGGAAATTTGCTATTGTAGCAGTCGAGTATTTCACGAAGTGGGCCGAATCAGAGGCCGTCGCCAAGATCACAGATTCAACGGTCAAAGCTTTCATTTGGAAGAACATCATCTGCCGCTTCGGACTTCCCAAGGTCATTATATCTGACAACGGGACCCAATTTCAAAGCCATCGAGTGAGGGAATGGTGCTCGAGCCTGAAGATCGAGCAGCGGTTCACCTCCGTAGGTAACCCTCAAGCGAATGGGCAAGTTGAAGTTACTAATCGGACTATTCTCCACAGCCTCAAGACAGCGTTGACCGACGCTCGGGGCAACTGGGCCGATGAGCTCCCTGGGGTCCTCTGGGCCTATCGGACTACTCCTCGAACTACGATGGGGGACACACCATACGCCTTAGTATATGGGTCTAATGCCGTCATCCCTGCTGAAGTGTTGCACCCCTCTGCACGGGTGGCACATTTCGATGAGATCGCCAACATCAACGCCCGCCTGTTCGAGCTCGATTTCGCCGATGAAAGAAGACGCGCTGCTAAGCAGATGATGGATAACTTCAGAGCATCCACTGCACACGCTTACAATCACCATGTCCATCATCGGGCATTTCAAATTGGGGACCTGGTGTCCAAAAAAGTGGAAGTCTCCCGCCCAGTGGGCAAGCTGGATCCAAAGTGGGATGGGCCGTTCAGGGTCGTGAAAATTTGCAAGAATAACGCTTACCGCCTCGAAGACATATCGGGGAAGGAACTACCTTGTCCTTGGAGCGCCACGAACCTTAGATGGTTCTATGTGTGACAATGGCCCGAGTAGAAACATCACGTGTAATAATCAGCTTCCTCGAAGCTTTTTCATTCAACTTTCTTTTAATAATTACATCGTTTATTATCGAATAAGTTCCCGGCTGAAACACGCCATTTTATGCACACAAATTCCGTTCTCCAAAGTTTGATTTTTATTTAACAAATTATTTCTCAAGGCTTTGTTGAAGTTCTCAAATTTTTGTTTCAAATTCCCTTACCGGATTAAATAACATGTATTTCGATGCTGAGACCATGTTTTGCATTGATAGGAATGAGAATCACAAATAAGCATGAAAATAGTATTTCGATCAAAATCTTAATAATCATAATAAAGTTTACATCAGGATCGAGAAAAAACAACAAAGAAAAACACATGACTTCGGGTATATGACCCGACATACACTCCTATGGCCTAAGCGCCATCTATTTCATTGGCCACCTCCTCGACGGCCGCCTACGTGACTTGATCGGCCCCAACTCCGGCCGTACCCACGTTCGATGGGGCACTTGTCGCCCCCACAGGTGACCCTCCTTGGTCCACATCAATGGCGTCGTCGGGCTCCACATCCGGTGAGAGAGGCTCCCCCAAGCGTTTGTGATCCTCATTGCGGACCTACCTCTCCACGATGGATATAACTTGGGCGAACTCTGTGCCCTCATACGCAGGCAACGCCTCGTCCTCCTCATTATCCTCCTCCCCGGCATCGTTCAGATCAATGCCATACCCCTCCATGGGAAAATCTTACGGGATGACACCGCGCGCCTTCAGCTGCTTGAAGGCTTTTTCAAATTCGAGGGAGGCATCGTTCGCCCCGCGGAGGATGGTAGCATATTCGAACACCGATCCTCGGACAAACCGTTTTACGGCTTCTTTCTCCAAGTCGGGGATCGAGGCCATCAATTCGGTCCTCATCGAGCGGCGACCCCTCTCTTCACCCTGCACGAAGGCCTCTTTGGCCTTTTTCTTCAAGAGGATAATTTCCTGCACGTAATGATGAAATTTATATGAAAGTTAAACAAATTATTCAATTCAAAGGCTTCACACTAAAAAAAAAAAAAATGGGTCGGGTCGAGCCGGGTCATTGGGTGACCTGACAATAAATCAGGTCAACTCGATGTCGAATTTCAGCTCGATTGAAAAATGACGCAACTGTAGCCGCGCCCGGGGCCCCTATTTATAGGGCGGTGAAAATGCTCCTCGGGAAGTCCAACGGACACCCGTAATTATTACCAATGGTCACATCCCAACGGTCAATTTTTGAAGTTACCGCCAACGCCTGATCGATAATTCCTGAACGAAACCGTAGGCGCTATCTCCTCGGATAGTTCCCGGTCTACCCTTACTACAAGAATCGGTCAAACCGAGAACTGGGGGGGGGGGCTAATGATGTGGCCGAATCTGCCTTGGCCACGTGTGCACCTCCTCAGCTTACACGTCGAATCCAGCTCAGCACATGCTGCCATCCTCCGATTGCCGAGTGTCAGGCTTTACTCGACCAGGCCTCCACGGTCTTTATTGTCGGTCAGAGTTCATCACATCTCCTCGGATCGTATGCTCTCCTCGGAGTCATCACCTTGACATCCGCCTGCAGCTTTGGTTGCACCCAACGCGCCCACGACGCGTGACAAGGGACATTCCTATAACCGGCAATATGGCTGGGCCAGCCTAACCCTAGTCCGGCCCACCTATTTTTTATTATTATAAATAGTACGGCGATACTATTAATGGGTAAGACACTTTTAATCCACTAATACGCTTGTTACTACTTACCATCTACCTGCCCGAATACTGACTTGAGCGTCGGAAGGTCTTCGCCGGAGACACTTCCGGCTAGTCTCACGTGTGCTCCATCCTTGCAGAATAGAACCCGACCAACATTCATACACTCTTACTCGGATTTACCTGACCGGATTCGGACTCTCACATTCAGATCGAAGTGACGTGTACTGCAGACCAAATCCGACCACATCAGTTTGTATACATCCTCCTAGTTGGAATGAGATAAAAAGAAAAAATTATATGCATTTGGTTCATATGCTAACATAAATACATATATTGTAAAGTAATTGATATTGACGTTGTTTTACAATGATCTATAGGTGCAGTCAAAGCATACAAGGTACAAATGAGCAATCCGGAGAATCAAATGGAGAATTACTAAAGTTGTAGTTCTTCAGACTTCTTTTTGGGAGAATTAGTATTTGTTGGTTCAAAAGCAAGTCTTTCGGATTATGAGATCAAGACTTGAGAATAAATAATTATTAATTGTGAAAGCATTGAATGTGAGTATGAAACACAATCCATTTGTAAATAAGAAAGTTCAAAACGAAAAGCAACAAGTGGAACTTGAAGAAACTTTTTTGACAAACCTTTCTAGTTTATTAAGAGAAGCTCGGATTTTTAGGATTTCAAGATAAATAGCGATTTTTGTCCTAAATATTTTCCTTCTACGAGCCTGAGCATGGGCAAACTAGGTGATGGGACTTGGTGTTTTCTATGTTTAGAAAAGTTATCAACAAAGCAATGAATCTATAATGCAATATAGTTTATGACGATTTCAAATCCCACACGAGATCCACCTTTAAGGCTTCGTTTGGTAGGGTGGAAAATGGGAGGAAGGGGAGGGGATGGAGGGAAATTGGAAGGAAAATGCATATTTTCCCTTGTTTGGTTGTGAGAGGAAAAGGGAAGGAAAGAAATTGAGGATGGAAAAATAAGTATGGAGTCCACTGATTTTTTTTCCACCCAAAATCAGATGGAAAAGGAGAGGAAAATAATGCAAGGATATCTATAAATCAAGATTTCCAAAATTGCCCATACGTATAACTAGGCGTTTAAATAATGTTGCTTCTTCTACTAGTATGAATCTTTGCATTTTTAAATAGCAAATATGACGTGTTCATTTGTATAATACATTAAAAATATATTTCACATATTTATTTATTTTATTTTCATTAAATTATCTACGACATAATTATATTTATAACTTAATTATATTTATAATTATATAAGATTTTAGTTGTATTTGGCACAATGTAAACAAATATTTTATTATATTAATTTATATATTTTATTTACATTATACTTATTTAGTTTAATTTTATTAATCTATTTTTTTTGAGACAAATTTATTAATCTATTTTAATACATGAATTCATAACATAATTATAATTTATAATGATATAAGAGTATAATTGTCATTTAATACAGAAATCATTTTCTTTCCTTCCACTTTTCCATTCAAACAAACAAGGGAAAATAAATAGATTTTTATTTTTCTTCCATCTATTTTCCTTTCAACCAAATATACATGTGAAAAATTAAAATTCACTTAATTTCTTTCCTCTCATTTTCTTTCATTCCTATTTTCTTTCATCTGCCAAACGCATTGTAAGAGTACTTGCTTATCTATATTGGATACATTGGCATATGTAAGATTTAGTCAAGTTCGTGTGCGCGGGACCACATGCGATGGTCACTAATAGATAATAAAAAGATATTGTTAAATTTCAAATTTAGATATTGAATGCATCATATTCTCAAATGATATATTTGGTCCTCTTATTTTAAATCATTTATGTTTACTATCAAATCTTAGTAATTGAATATTATAATCTATCAAAAAATTTTAAATTCAAATAGGATTGAAATTGTATTTTAATCGAAATAAAACCATAACCAGCCCAGCTTCACCCCAACACATTATTCATTCAAATCAACAAGTCCAACTCAATTTCTCTACCACAATTATATCTTGCTTCCCCAAACCCGGGTGCTCTCCCATCGGACCCGTCGAAATTGAGTGAATATCGGAAATCCGCTGAGAAGGTGCTGGCGAAATCAATCCCAAACGGCGCTGCACCGCAGAAAACGTTGACAAATCGTACAAGCAATTGAAAGTTCCGGCCAAAAACGTCGCCGTCCGGCCCCACATGAAAAAACGACACCGTGGGTAGGCCTTCCATGAGCCCACCTGAGTCAGAACCAACGTCCACAATCAAAACAGTGTTGGGCTGTCCATTCCCACCGTTCAAAACGGTCCAATTCCGGTGTGCCTCACATCCGCAGCCCAACGGCGCCCACGCAGGCACCCATTGCCCACAGGTGCATTGCGGCTTATATATTATTGTTAAAATCTTACACGTAGTTCTTCACGGTAGTTAGACCTGAAAATATTATTCAACTTTTAATTAATTTATTGTTTTCATATTCTTTAACAATATCAATTAATGGGCTTTTATGACATTCGCTCTATTATGTCACGTTTATCATCAGGTACCGAAAATTTAGGGGATGATAAACGTGACATAATATGAAAAAAACAATTCAAACAATAATAGAGCGACAACTGTAATTCACCGACCAGAATATCCAACTAAAAAACAATTTTGTATTTAGTCATTCATGTTTGAATTAAAAGATGCATGAACATAGTCCCATGTTGGCTTCTTCACAAATTTCTGAATAGTCAAACATATGCAGCAGCTGTTGCAGTATTATAATACTAGTAGTCAAGTTAGGCCTGCCAAATTGTACTACTTTGTTCTACAGCACACATAATGAACGCAAAATAACCAATAAATAACAGCCTCTATCCTCTCAAATCTCAAGTGCAAAAACCAATGGCAGGCCTAACAAAAGCACCCGATCTGGGCATTGCTAAAACAATCAAACTTTTCTATTACACTTTACTCCCTCAGGCCCTGAGGTCGATAATATTGGTGATATGCATTGCGTGCAAATATTACATGCGTCTAAGGTGCCGTTACAAGTACATGTCAGTTGTCGAAACAAGAAGCTCCAAGTTCATCATAATTCGTAGAACTAGAAAAATTAATCCGTGTACGATTTGCTTATCGGAAATTGGACTTGGCGAAGAGGCCCGGGAGCTGAATTATTGCAAGCATGTGTTTCACCGGGAATGCGTGGACCGGTGGTTGAGAGGTGGTGCCGCCACCTGCCCGCTTTGCCGGAGGGCGGTGCTCCCCGAAGACATGGTGGTGGATTATCGACGACTGATACGAAGTGATCAAGATTGTGATTTTGAGAAAGAACTGGCTCTCATTTTGTTGTCTACCCTGCGTCATAGGAGTTGTAATTAGTTTGATGGTGGAACATCTTTGTTAGGAATTTTTTATTCTCTCATTGAAGTTCTATTCATTGAATTTAATCGGCGTTGTATTATTAAAAAAGATTAAAGTTTGATATATAAATATATATATCTATATATATATATATGTGTGTGTGTGTGTGTTTGTGTGGTTAGTTCTCCATTCCACATTTTGACTAATGCTTGTTCCGTTGGGAACCTCTATCTATATCTAGTGTGAGAATGCTATGAAACCAATCATGGATGTTTCTATAAGTATCTCTTGTTGGGATGACGATTAAGCCCATATAGTATGAAGCATATAAAAATTAAATTACATTCGATATTTAAAATTGATAATATACTACCACAAGATTATGTATTCCTTACAATGTGATAATTGTCAATATACTTCAAGTCAATTTATATATAAAAAAAAAAAGAAAGGCAACAGAAGATATAAAACCTTGAGACTTCTAGTAATGACTTTGGCATCTTTAATTAGGGGTGTCAAAACTTGACCCAACTCGCCGACTCGATCATGACTCACCTGAAAAAAAAGCAAGTTTGGGTTTGGGGATTTCGGGTTCGGGTAGGACCCAAAAACCAACCTGAAAAATAATTTCAGGTCGGGTTGATGTTCGGGTTGACCCGCGAACCTGAAAAGAAAAACAAGGTCACCCAAAATCCGAACCCAACCCGAAAAACCCGATCCACCCAAAATATAGATAGTATAAATTGATTTTATTTTTTGAGTCCAAACCCTAGACAGTAAACGGCCGACACACTCACAAGCTAGAAGCCACAACACAGGTTTGCTAGCTCTAGATTCTCTGCTCTCTCTCTCACTCTCTGCACTCTGTTCTCTCTCTCTCACTCTCTGCTCTCTGTTCTCTCTCTCTCTCTCTCTCTCTCTCTCTCTCTCTCTGCTTCTCACTCTCTACTCTCTGTTCTCTCTCTCACTGTCTACTATCTCTGTAACTCTGGCAATGATTAACGGACCATTATTCCTTGCTTGAAGAGTCTTCTCTATGGAAATTAGAGATAATTTGTCCTCCGATGAGGGATTCAACCATGTTCTCAATCTTATATGCTGCATCTCTGATTCGAGTGTCCGACGAGCTCATTTCTTCTTTTATGCTCTTTGCAGGAGAATCTTGGCACAATGTTTGCAAGAATCGAGCTTTTCGGTAAAAAGAGAGGACATATTTGTTTCACATGAAAAGAGTGAAACTTATCAGATGTTGAAAAGTGCTCTTTGGGTGGGTTAGATGATGGGGGAGTATTGTATCAAAGAACAGAAAACAAGTTCTTGTTTCTTGTTTCAAACTTCATTAATTTTGACAATCTGTGTGAAAGGTTTATTATGTTAATGGCCACTTGAAATTTTCATTTCATTAGTTGGAGTAGGGGTAGTTGTCTAACATACGTAATGATGAAATTTATATGAAAGTTAAACAAATTATTCAATTCAAAGACTTCACACTAAAAAAAAAAAAAAAGGTCGGGTTGGGTCGGGTCGAGTCGGGTCATTGAGTGACCTGACAATAAATCAGGTCAACTCGAACCCAACAAGGTAAGGTTCAGGTTGAGCTTCAGGTCGGGTCGGGTTCGGGTTGGGATTTTTCATGTTATACCTTTATCTCAACCCGACCCGAACCCACCCGTTTTGACGCCCCTATCTTTAATCTGTCAGTGTACTTCTTCAGTTCTTCTCTAGTTTTTAAATTTTTCGCTCCCCTCACTTCTTCCACCATTCAACTTTTTTGAACTCTCTATTTTCCGTTTATTTCTTGGACCATGTAATTCAATTTTATTTGAAATATTTTTTTCTTCGTTACTATCATAAGAAATCGGATAAATACTTATAAATTGTATTATAAAAATTCAAGGATTAGATTATACCTCATATTTTAGCTTCCCCACGAATACCTCACTTGGTAATTGTTGTTGTTTTTGTTCTTTAATATTATTATTATTATTAATAGCCATAATCCCGTGCCTAGACACGGGGTGCTACTATTTTAGAATACAATAAATAATATATAATTTTTATAGTAATAGAAAGAATGGTAAATTAGAAATATATAAGTTTGTAAACAAATTAAATTAGAGTTTGATGGACAAAAAAATTATAATTATTAGTAAAGTAAATGATAAATATTGTTAATAAAATATTAATTTTTTTAGTTTATCTACATTAAATTTTATCCATCTTATTTTAAATACTTGATAATTGTTGGATTCTTTTGGATAAATAAAAATCACAAATATATTTATTTAAATTCATAAAGAAAAAATATTTTGAATTTCACACATGGCAAAATAGAATTAAATGAGATTATCCACATATATATGCGCTTACTTGGATAGCCTCAAGGCATCTAAATTATATATATATAGATTATTAAATGAGAAACCATTTGACTTTTTCTTTGGTGTGTATAATTTTAAACTTTCTAAAATACACTTACTAGAATAAATGTTGTAAGCATAAAAAGTTTAGTTATTATTTTCTCTTTCATCTCTCTAATGTATTTTTAAATTTTATTGTCTATTCTCTTTCCTCTTTCATCTCTCACGTCCTTTTTTTTTTCTAGAATTTTCTTTTACTTTCTTTCTACTTATTTTTTTAATTATAAAATTTAATCTTACTTTAATTTTAATTTTTCACTTATCATAAATTTAGTCAATATATTAAACATAGTTGAAGATATTTAAATAATAAAAATTGTTAGTATATATGCACATATTATGCTTTAATTTCGATCTTCACTTATTATAAATTTAGTCAAAATATTAAACATAGTTGAAAAGAAAGTATAAATGATAAAAATAATTAATATATATACACATGTTCATACAAATTCAATAAAAGCTTCATTTTAAATCCAATTATTTCATTAGATTACATCTAATTTTTATTTTGTACACACATCGAGGTGTGCCCAATATACTAATTGTCACATTAAGTGTGATGGCCTTTAACTTTTGTTTGGTGTGTTTAATTGTGATCTTAGTAAAGTACCTTAATAATTTTTAAATATCCCTCTCTCTATTCTCCTCTCTCCCAGTTCAGATTATCTGCTACAAAACGGTACTAGATCTTCTCTTCCACTCATCAATACACACCACGCATATTGAGAAGCGGTTAAAATACATAAAGAGAATCTTTAAAATTTTTTCCATTTCATAAGTTTTTCTTTCTCCATATCTCAACCGCTTACCAATATACGTAACGTATATTAATGAGTGAAGGAGAAAATGTAGCACAGTTTCGTAGCAGAGGATCTGAATTGCCTCTCTCCTACAACAACATGCTTTTCTTATTTTTCTTTTTCTATTCTCATCCTTCTCTTCTCCTCTCATATTCCTCTTCCTCTTCCTAAATTTGTTTTTCTACTTTCTATTTCGATTTAATTTTTTAGTTAAACAAACTTTTATTTTAAATTTATTGACTTATCATAAATTTAATCAATATATCACAAAAAATTAAAAATATAGTACAAATAAAAAAATTAATTTCATACTCTTAGAACTCAACCATTTATTAGATTATATCGCATTTTTATTTTGCACATGCATTGAGAATGTGCCCCATATACTAGTTATTATTATCTACTCTTTAATTTATAAAACACCAATACCCGCTAATAACTACTTAGTATCTCTGGTTGGCATTTTTTTTCCTCTCTCCTATCTCTTTATCTCTTCTCCATTCTCTCTCTCTTTCTCTCTCTCTCTCTCCCCTTTAATGTAATACTATTATTTTTCATTTTGTTCTTTTTTCTCTCTTCTTTTATATCCCTATCTTTTATTTTACTTTTTACATTCCAATAATTTAATCAATTTTTTCTTTCATAATTCTAATAAATATATTAAAAATACATATATATATATATTAAAATTTAAATTAAAATTTTATACTATTCATATTTTTAAACATATGATTAGTTTATACTTCATATTTTAATTTGCACACACATCAAATGTGTCTCACCTGCTAGTTATTATTATTATCGACATTATTACCTAAAGGGAGAGAGACCTCTTTAATATCTATTTTGGTCTCTCAAATACTTTAAACTATTATTTTTTGGTTAAATGTCACTAATGCTCTCTCAATTTTGAAGTTAGAATCACTTTGACCCCTAAAATTTAAATTGTTATGTTTTAGTCCTTTAAGTTATAAATTAGTAATAGTTTAGTCCTTCAAATTAATTTTTCAACCAGATTTCAATTGAAAAAACTTATTTGAGGGGCATATTTTGTATGTATTGTGCAATTCTTGTTTATAATTTCATGAGGTCAAATCTTGGTGAGATGGTTGATCCGAGGTGGCAAAGCATTGATCTGACAAGTATGTTGCATGGTGAGCTCATCGACATGTTGGAATATAACACAGGTGAGTCTGGCTGGAAGTGTCTCCTGCGAAGATCATTCGGTGCTTAAATCAGCAAAGTGTATGAATATGAGAAAATACTAAAGCAGAGTTTCAGTATAAATATGACTAGTTACCTTTTTTGAAGACCTATCTTGGAGTATTTATAAGTGAGGGTTGGTATTCCTCCTCTAATGGATTAGGGCTAATGTGGAGGGTCTAAGAGCTCCTAGGGTTGGGTGATCCCCTTCGTTTGCAATGTCCAGTGGTTGTTTACGTCTGACAGGATTTTTGGGGGCCCTCATTGGCGCCCCAATGGCTTACCGCACTACCTTGAGGGGCCACGCGGTATTTGCCCTCGAACCGGGTCTCTTTAACTCTTCGAGGCAATCCATCGTGCCTAGGTCTTTGTCTAGTGAGCTGAACCCCTCGAGGATCTTGCAAGACCTTTCACCAAGGATATTTTCCATGGACTTGTGCAGGATAGGCTTTGGGAGCAACTCCCTCTCGAGGGTTTCACCCCACTCAAAAGCGTCCCTTCTTATGTTTAGCCTCATTCAAGGAACAACTTATGACTTCGAGGTCATTTGCCTCTGTACTTGTGGTCACCTCCTATCTGCAGTGATGATGTGTCCAGGATGAGGGATATGTGCCACATCACTTTTATATATTATTTCTAAATCATATAATTTTATCTTATTTTAAATTATTTTAGTTTTTCCTTACTTAAGTTTGATAAATTCTAAATTTTTTTTATTCATACAACAAATTTATTAGATATTTATAATTTAATTTATTAACATTCAAATACAGATATGTACTATTAATAAAGCACTAGGTTAGAATAATACCTTGGTGTCTTTAATAGTTAAATTTACTTGTATCTTTTTTGTTCTTTTATGACCTTTGCAACTTACGTACGTAAGAGCTAACAAGTGAAATAAATCGAATTCTACATTCTGTAATATTAAATGGGAAAACAACTATCAATACAATTTTCACTCTACTAGGAAACACCTTCTATAAGGAAAAATTTTGCATACCAATCTCTATAAAAGCCACTACATTGATGGTTTTTGCATATCATCCTACAACTGAGTTCACGACTGACATGGCTAGCAAATTCCAAAGTCTCCTAATTTTTCTCCTTTTCTTTATTTTACGTAAGTCTGCAATTTTTTTTATTTTTAGTTTTAATTATGTAATCTATTATATTTGGTGCTAAAATATTTAATTGATATTCTTTTTTATCATTAAAAATATGGTTAATGCATAGGAGATGATGATAATGCGATGTGAAGCAATTCTATGCGAGGCAAATAGTGGATTATTCAGAGGTGCTTGTTTCAGCAGCAAAAATTGTGAGGCGATTTGTGAGAAAGAAGGATTTAAAAGTGGGTGCTACAAGTTCTTTAAGTGTGTATGCAACATGGACTGCAATGTAGGTACCAGAGGTGGTGGTGGCAAAGGAAGGGGGAGCAGTGATGGTGAAGGTGGTGAAGGTGGCAGTGAAGACCCTCCTGCTGATGGACCACCGAAAGAAGGTGAAAACCCTCCCGAAAAAAAAAGTTGCAGTCAAACTAGATAGAATGTGATATGTATATATATATATATCTTTATTCACATTTAATTTGATTGAATATGAATAAAAGTTAGTGATTTTTCTTATAATTATTGTCATAAAAATTTATATTATATATATGTTGAGAAATGAGAAATTAATCTTGATTCTTGAGGAGTCAAAGAGTCATTCATAGTGGTGGCAAAGTGGAGGCAAAAACGGTCGGGAGTTAGAAACGTTATTTCATACAATTAAGTTTTGTAACCTATGCAATTAGTAGTCTAATAGTCATGTCACTTATTAGGAGACTAGTATAAATAGAGGTCATGTATTGTGCATTTTGTGTGGAGTGTGTGTAGTGAGTGAATGTGATTGAGTGAGTGAAAGAGTTAGGAGAGTAAAAGAGTTGTAAGAGTGTTTTTAAGTAAAGTGTCGAAGTGAAATAGAAGTGTTGATTGAGTAGAGAAAAAAATCATTAGAGTGTGTTCTCCTCTCCACTTCCCCTCTCCTAAATTTGAATACTTTTTCTACACCACCCCCACCACGTTTCCGCAACAAAGTGGTATCAGAGCTTCCGCAACAAAGTGGTATCAAAGCCACGTTCAAAAGCAAAGTTAAGAGCCACGTTGAAATGGCAACCACAGGAGTTTTCTCATTCCCAAAGCTCACAAAAGAAAATTATGAAAGATGGAGTATCCAAATGAAAGCATTCCTTGGAGGCCAAGGTGTTTGGGATGCCGTCGAAGAGGAATACGAAGAGCTTGCAGATTTATCAACTGCAAGTCGAGAAGAAAAGAAAATTGCAAAGGAGGCCAAGGTAAGAGATCAAAAAGCTCTCTCGTTCATCCAACTTGCTATGGATGACAATATTTTTGAGAAGATTGCGCAAGCCAATACTGCAAAAAAGGCTTGGGACACTTTAGCTACTACCTTCAAAGGTATTGCCAAAGTGAAGAAAGTAAGGTTACAAGCCTTACGAGGTGAATTTGAATCATTGCAAATGAAGGAAAATGAGGCAGTTTTTGACTATATGTCAAGAGTACTTTCGGTTGTAAATCAACTTGAAAGCAATGGTGAAAAGAAAGAAGATGCCCGAGTTGTTGAGAAGATACTTCGATCTCTTAATTCGAAGTTTGATCATATCGTTGTTGCCATAGAAGAGTCTAACGATGTGGACGAAATGAAAGTTTATGAGTTAGTAGGCAAATTACAAGTCTACGAAGAGAAGATGAAGAAGAGAGCCAAAGAGCCAATTGAACAAGCTCTCCAAGCCAAGATGAACTTGCACGAAAAGAAAGACGACGTCGACAGAAGCAATCGACGAAGTGGCCGCTTACCTTATCGCGGTCGTGGACGAGGTTGTGCCAGAGGACGAGGTACCTACAGTACTAATCAAGACGAAGAGAAACAAGGTGAATCCACTCCGACGCGAGGTGGATTTCGAAGTAGAGGATTTCAAACGAGGTGGCAAAATCGAAGAGACATTGAATGTTACAATTGTCATCGACGAGGACACTATTCCTATGAGTGTCGAAGTGAATCCAGTGAGGAGAAGAAGACTCACCTTGCTGAGGAAAAGAAAGTTGATGGTGATACCGCTCTCTTGTTGGCACACAACCAACAAGGTGAAGGCGAAAAGAGCACTTGGTACCTTGACACAGGTGCTAGCAATCACATGTGTGGTCACAAACACATGTTTGTCGAAATGGATAATTCAGTGACAGGAAACATTTCATTTGGAGATTCATCAAAAATTTCCATTAAGGGACGAGGTAAAATTTTAATTCGATTGAAGAATGGAGATTATCAGTTCATTTCGAACGTGTACTATGTCCCTGGGATGAAGGCAAATATCTTGAGTGTAGGCCAACTTTTGGAAAAAGGCTACGATATACGCATGAAAGATATGACCCTATACTTGCGAAATGACAAAGGAGTGTTGTTAGCTCGTGTGCCTATGACAAGCAATAGGATGTTCTTATTGAACATCAAGAACGAAATGGCGAAATGCTTGAAGGCGTGTTTAGAAGATACATCGTGGTTATGGCATTTAAGGTTGGGACATCTCAATTTTGGAGGCCTTAAGTTGATGTCGAAGAAGAGGATGGTGAAAGGACTTCCTTCCATTGACCACCCTGATCAATTGTGCGAGGGTTGTCTTGTCAGAAAGCAACACCGTTACAGTTTTCCAAAGGAGTCGCAAACAAGAGCAAGGAAACCATTGGAGTTAGTTCACACCGATATATGTGGACTTATCACTCCGACGTCACTTGGTAAGAACAAATATTTCATTTTGTTCATTGATGATTATAGTAGGAAGGCATGGGTGTACTTCCTTCATGAGAAATCAGAAGCATTCTCAGCCTTTAGAAGATTCAAGGTGCTGGTCGAAAAGCAAAGTGGCTATCAAATAAAGTCACTTCGATCAGATCGAGGTGGAGAGTTCACCTCGCGGGAGTTCAAGGCATATTGTGACGAAGAGGGTATTCGACGCCCTATGACGAATCCATACTCCCCGCAGCAGAATGGAGTAGCGGAGAGAAAGAACAGGTCCATTTTGAACATGGCCCGATGCATGTTGAAGAGCAAGAACTTGCCTAACGAGTTGTGGGCAGAAGCTGTAGAGTGTGCTGTATACCTGTCGAATAGGAGTTCTACGAGGAGTTTGTGGAATCAAACACCACAAGAGGCATGGAGCGGATACAAGCCGAATATATCCCATTTGAAGGTTTTTGGAAGCATTGCCCATATGCATGTTCCAGATCAACAAAGGAGTAAGTTGGATGACAAGAGTAAGAGGTATATCTTTATTGGGTATGATCAAAACTCTAAAGGTTACAAGTTGTATGATCCAACTAATAATAAAGTCAAAGTGAGTCGTGATGTTCACTTCGACGAGAAGAGCTCGTGGGATTGGAGCTCACAACAGAAAGAAGAATACAACTTTTATCCATTCGAAGTGGAACTGAGTCAGAATGAAAAGGAAGACGAAGAGGAGGAACCAGTCACTCCGACTGGCCAATCAACATCAAATTCCACTTCGACTGAGGCAGAATCCAGCAGTCAACCTAGAAGGAAGAGATCGCTTGCTGAAATATATGCTGAATTGAACCAAAACAACACATTATTTTGTCTCTTTGCAGAGACAGAACCAATTGATTTTGGAGAAGCAGCAGAAAGCCCCAAATGGAGGATGGCCATGAATGAGGAGATTGATGCCATAAAACGAAATGATACTTGGGAGCTTACCTCTCTACCAGCAGGATATAAGCCCATCGGAGTAAAATGGGTTTACAAAATCAAAAGAAACTCAAAAGGAGAAGTGGAGCGCTACAAGGCAAGGCTCGTAGTAAAAGGCTACAAGCAAAGAGCCGGAATTGACTATGACGAAGTCTTTGCCCCAGTTGCAAGGTTGGAAACTATAAGGCTTCTCATTTCGTTAGCAGCTCAAAATAAGTGGAAGATCTATCAAATGGATGTAAAGTCCGCTTTCCTGAATGGTTACCTTGACGAAGAGGTTTACATCGAACAACCGGAGGGTTACATTATTCGAGATCAAGAAGACAAGGTGTTGAAGTTGAAGAAAGCCTTATACGGGCTAAAGCAAGCACCGAGAGCATGGAACACTCGGATAGACAAATATTTTCAAGAGAAAGGATTCAAGAAATGCCCCCATGAACATGCTCTCTATGTCAAGATGGAAAATTGTAACATCTTAATAGTTTGTTTGTATGTCGATGACCTCATATTTACAGGTAACGATGTGAAAATGATGGATGAGTTCAAGAAAGATATGTCCAAGGAAGTTCGAGATGACAAACCTTGGAGTGATGTCATACTACCTTGGAATCGAAGTGAAACAAGGCGATGCTGGAATTTTTATTTCACAAGAAGGTTATGCCAAAGAAGTGCTAAAGAAATTCAAGATGGAGGATTGCAAGTCAATCAACACCCCAATCGAAGTGGGAGAGAAGTTATCAAGTCACCTCGGTGGAGATCGAGTTGATCCCACCTTGTTCAAAAGCTTAGTTGGAAGTTTGAGGTACTTGACGTGCACGAGACCAGATATCCTTTATGCTGTCGGAATGATTAGTCGGTACATGGAGAACCCGACAACCTATCATCTCAATGTGGCGAAAAGAATACTTCGCTATGTCAAAGGTACAATGAGTTATGGTCTATTCTATCCTGCCACTAATGACATGAAATTGGTTGGATACAGCGATAGTGATTGGGCAGGAGATATTGATGATCGTAAAAGCACCACAGGATTTGTGTTTTTCTATGGAAAAACTGCTTTTACTTGGAGTTCAAAGAAGCAGCCAATAGTGACTTTGTCAACATGTGAAGCTGAGTATGTGGCTGCAACATCAACAGTGTGCCATGCAATATGGCTACGGAGTTTGCTCAACGAGCTCAATGTCAAACAAAGTGATTCGACAGAGATTTATGTCGATAACAAGTCAGCGATTGCATTGGCAAAGAACCCGGTTTATCATGATCGGAGTAAACATATTGACACCCATTTCCATTTCATCCGGGAGAGTATTGCTAAGAAAGATGTGCAAGTGAAGTATGTCAGAACCGAAGATCAAGTTGCTGATATCTTTACGAAGCCGCTCAAACGAGAGGTGTTCGAGAAGTTGAGGAGTTGTCTCGGAATGAGAGAATCAAGCTTAGGGCGGCGTGTTGAGAAATGAAAAATTAATCTTGATTCTTGAGGAGTCAAAGAGCCATTCATAGTGGTGGCAAAGTGGAGGCAAAAACGGTCGGGAGTTAGAAACGTTATTTCATACAATTAAGTTTTGTAACCTATGCAATTAGTAGTCTAATAGTCATGTCACTTATTAGGAGACTAGTATAAATAGAGGTCATGTATTGTGCATTTTGTGTGGAGTGTGTGTAGTGAGTGAATGTGATTGAGTGAGTGAAAGAGTTAGGAGAGTAAAAGAGTTGTAAGAGTGTTTTTAAGTAAAGTGTCGAAGTGAAATAGAAGTGTTGATTGAGTAGAGAAAAAAATCATTAGAGTGTGTTCTCCTCTCCACTTCCCCTCTCCTAAATTTGAATACTTTTTCTACACCTACCCCACCACGTTTCCGCAACAATATAATCAATTTAATAATTAAATAATATTTAATTTTATTTTGCACATGCATACAATTAACAAAGCCCTAGGAGATCTAATAACCACATTGATGTCTTTGGTGTTTCGGTGTCCTATTTTTATTGAACTTGTCTCTTTTCTTTCCTCTTTCTTATTGTTTATTCTTGGGAAAATTATAACTAAGGGAGTAGGAAGTTTTGAAATTAATAAAGAGGGAGTGACTTTTAGGTATTGAAAGATAAGGGATAAAGAAGTTTAAAATTAATAAAGAAGGAATAACTTTTGGATATTCAAAGATAAGAGAGAAGGAAGTTTTAACATCAATAAAATGATAATAACTTTTAGATGTTAGCATGTATGTTCAGGATGTGCGTTGGCTTACGAATGCTAGTAATCCTTTTCATGGAAAGTAATAGTTTTGTTGCATTTTTCAGTTGCTAAACATATATCCAACTATCGATATCCTTAGATGACTAGTGGAGCTTAATTAATTTCTATATTAATTTTCAAATGTTATTAATGTATCCACTATGATATATAAGTTTTTTTCTTTGATTTATATGTAGAACGGTATGGGATCAACAAATAATCAACTATTTTGTTTTTGTCATTGGTAAGGAAAGAATGAAGTGTGCCCTGATGGTTCTTTGACATACAATGGTGGTATAACGGATCACATTTATGTGTATGCAGGAATGTCACATGAGCATTCAGGTCATTGGTGCTACACCTGATGAGAAACTTATCCATTTTTCAGTAAAGTTTGATTTGAACAACTAATATTGTTAAAAAGATCAAAGTTGACTCAATTCATCAATACAACTCAATGATAAGTTTGCACATGTATTTGTATCAAGTGTTAATGATGCTCAAGCTTAAAGTACTGTACATAACTCTAGGTGGATTTTTTTCTTTTTTATTAGTTATCATAAACAAATCTATTTAGATTATCTTTTTCATTTTTTTTTTTTTTTTGTGTTCTCATAATACCGTTCAACGTACACAATCCATGGAAAAAGAATCTCATGGGGCCTTGTCAAATGATATGGTGCTTCGTGAAGATAGAATAATGCCTAATATTAGTTCTAACTGGGAGAATACAATTTCAGAAGTAGGACAAACTTTTGCTGATACAGAAGCTTTTTGATCAGTAGTATATAAATGTTTAATTGCTCGTAGGTTCTCCAACAAATTTATTCATAAGAAAACAAGATACATAAGCATTCAATGAGTGATTTTGGGTTGTCCATGGAAATAAAATATCAGCTGGATGTGATGGTGAATCAGAGAGAACCATCAATCCCATTCAAATGCGGATCTGGTAAATTTCAAACCTAAGTTTAGCTCCAAGCTGATGGGAGATGTTTTTTTTTTTTTGATAAGATATCGAGTAACTATGGTTATCTACCTAAGCAAATTTTTCATGATAGATCATAATTTTAAGATAACATATCATCAAGAATAGGCAACAAAAGAAAGAGCCAAACAAGTGTTAGATGGAAATGTAGAGGATTCATACAAACAAATACCGTGATTTTGCAGTATACTAAAGGAGGCTATTCCAGGTACAATGCTACACGGTTATACTATGGTGAAGGTCATTTTGAACAACTTTTGTGGTATATGCATGTTCTATTCCTGGTTTTTGTATTAGATGTAGATCATTAATTTTTATTGATGAATGTCACTTAATTGGTCTATATCATGTTACATTGTTGGTTTCGTCTGCATTGTATGCCAACGATGGTCTGTATAAATTGAAGATTAGTCTTGGTTTTTAAATCACTGAATGATATCCTATCTAGTTCTGATGTTATCATATCTTATCGAAATCAAGCAATTATTTGAATTGTAGAAAAATTATTTGGTTCGGAAAATTATGATTATTGCTATCGGCATGTGGAGGAGAATTTTTGTGCGTATATAAATAGAAATTCTCACTTCAAGTTGCAATGCTAAAATTAAAGCTTTGAAGAACCTAGATTGTACTGCCTATGTACGGACTACAAGGAAGTATAACAAGGCTTTAAAGATAATGCAAAGTTTCCAACCGTACTTGTATGAGTGGGTGATTTCTAGTAGTCCTAAGCATTAGTCCAATGCAATATTTCTCATGCCTTGATAGGATCATATGAATACAAATCAAACAGAGTCATTCAATGCAGGATGAGACAAGACTGGTTTCTACTAATTAGAAAAATGATGCAAACACATTGTACAAATTATTAGAAAAACCTTTGTTAAACAAAGTGGATGACTTGCGCAATTTCTAGTTGGGAATAGGATTCAGGAAAAAAAAATCAATGATAATCAAAGATTTGGACAAGGTATGCCTGCATTACCTAGGCCTTCCTATGAAGTTGAAGCAAGTAAAAGGCATAATGGAAATGTTGTCTGTAACTTTAAATTTAAAACCGCACATGCTAAGAGTGGCACCGGCATTCCTTGTCCAAATGCATGTTGTGCCATTGTGTTAGATAATATGAATATTTATGATAGTGTTGTTTGGTATACAAGAAATATATAAGAAAAAGTATATTTAGAGCACATGTTGGATGTTCCAACAAGTAACATGCCAAATATAAATGATTTTTTTTTTTTATGAAGCGACTAATGTTGCCTCCAGTTCAAGCTCCCAAGGAATTATTGTGTTGCTAGTAATTTTGATGATGACAAAGAAATATGTTTTAAATTTTATTAAAATCATATTATTATCTTGTAGAATATATTCTAAATAGCTAGTTTCTATCAAAATCTCCAATGGCTACTTACCATCACAAGGGGATTTCAAATTGAGTTGAAAGTCAAAAACTTGCCTTATTTTCCCCCAACAGCTATTTAGAATATATTCTAAATAGCAGCTATTTAGAATATATTCTAAATAGCAGCTATTTAGAATATATTCTAAATAGCTAGTTTCTATCAAAATCTCCAATGGCTACTTACCATCACAAGGGGATTTCAAATTGAGTTGAAAGTCAAAAACTTGTCTTATTTTCCCCCTACAGCTACTTACCGTATACAGAGGATTGATTTCTTATCTTATTGAAAGACCATCCTTGTGCTTTAAATACAATGAAAGATGAAGAAGAAGGCAACATTTTGCGAGCAAAGTATAGTCATTGAGAGCTCACGCTCAAAGCATTGCCGTGCGAGAATTGAGTCGATATCTATTTTAGGGCGTACGTTGTTTACCAAGTGTTGGTAGTACCAGTGGTCCAACAATGTGTTGATTACCAAAGTGTTGGCAGTACCACTAGTCTAATGTCAGTTCCAAGATAGCTCCTTTCACTTTTTGTTTTATATTGTTCTGGGTTGGAAGTTGCTCTTCCACAAGACTTTATCGTTCCATTATTATCAGCCTTTGCCTTATTGTCCTAGTTCTAACATTAATAAAATCTTTTGCAAGTTCAAAATCCTAAGTTGAAAAATACATAGATAGTGGATTAAGTTTCGACCCAACCACTATAAATCAATTTTTCACTTTGTTTTAAAATTTTCATTATTTATAAATTATTGGTAGTTCCAATCCCATCGCTTATTAAATTAAAAAATTCGGATAAATGGACTAATTCACCCCCTCTTAGTCTTTCAATTGGCACCATAGCCTGGTGCTCTATCAAAACTTGCGATTAAACTAACCCAAGCGAAAGATCCAAATTGCTTTATCACATGGTTATATTTACGCAGATGGGTCCTCCTATTCAAGGCCTCCATTGTTTGATGGAGCAAATTACTCCGTCTAGAAAAATTGAATTGACGAATTCCTCATCTCAGTAGATTATTGGTTATGGAGAATCGTGAGCTATGGACCATTTTCAGTTACCAAAATCGCTGGAGACAAAAAGGTAGAAAAAGAATATAGTGAGTTAACTGAAGAGGACATGAAATTGTTGTCAATGAATGCGAAAGAAAAATATATCTTGTCATGTGCTTTTACAAAAGAAGAATATAATAGAGTTAGCATTTGTGCCACAGCGAGAAAGATATGGGACATGCTTCAAGTATCCCACGAAGTTACATCACAAGTAGGCCTTTTTACCGATTTCGTCCCATTGGATTGTAGCTTTATCAATTTAGCCCCAATCAGATTTTTTTTACAATCTAGTCCCAAAAATTTAGGACTTTTACGAGTTTCATCCAGTACAGCTCCGTCGTTAGTATAGTTAACGGAACTTGCACGTGAGGAACACGTGCCGTTAAAAAAAAAAACAAAACAATGGGAAAAGGAGTCAGATTGAGATTTTAGGGTCAAATTCCCTATTTCCCTTTGCCATTTCATGCCCCAATTCTAAAAAACCTAAACCCAAAAAAACCCAAAATATCTCAGAATCGATTGAAACCCATTTCTTTGATGCGGAGTAGACCCCCATTCTTCATAAACAGAGAATGTCGCTACAACCAGAGCACTTGGAGGAGGCGGCTAATCGAAATTATGGTTGGCGGTTTTTTTAAGTTTGTAATGTGGCTTTGGGTGTTGAGTTTTTCTTTTTTTACTGCTATGTTTCGTACATTTTAAGAAGAAAATAATGGATTTTTTTTTTTGTTGTTCTGTGTTTTGTCTTGTCATATGTGGGGGGTGGGGATTCTTTGTGTTAAGAATGGGGGACCAAGTATACCCATGTGGTCCCATTTGATAAGTTATTATTTATTTTTTGTGATTTGTTTTTTGGAGGGGAAACTAAGTATAATGTCTGAGCTACTTTGATATGGATTCTTTGATGGAATCTTGTTGCTTTTATTAGAGTGAGTTTTTTTTTTGTTGACTAAACTTTTTGACGGATTCTTGTTGTTTTGCATTCTTGTAGGTAAAACACGTGATGGGCTAGTTACTTTGAAGATCTATCACAATGGTACCTTTGAGCATTATCCTAAAGCTAAGTTGATAGGGGGTAATGTGTTTGTATTTGACTACTTTAATGTGAACTAACTGATCATTTCCTCATTGGATTGCTTAGTATCACCATTGGGTTTTGGTGGGAGAAAAATGTGGAGAATAATCTTGTTTTAAACTGATTTTGTAACTCTACAAGATGGTTATCTGAATGCTGATAGGAAAATGGAGGTGCACTTGTATGTTGATGCGAAATGGGATCCAAATATGACTCAAATTGGCTCTTCTAATCCAATGGTTGAGGGTGTCGATGTGAATGAGGAGGGGTTAAACAATGATATAAATGTTATTGACAAGGGAAAAAAATTGTTGATAAGGTTGACAATAATGATTCACGCAGTGATGATGAGCCACATAGTGATGGGTTATATGAATTTGATTATAATTTTAATGATGACCCTCAAATTGAGCTCGAACCTATGGACTTAGTTGATGGAGGGGATGGCAATGAGTTAAATGGTGATAATAACAATAATTACAATAATGAAGTGGTTAGTGATAGTGAATCAAGTAAGTCTAGTGAGGGTGGACTTGATGGGAAAGATGTAGTAGTTGTAGGTGATGCATTAGATAGCGATATTGATTCTGAGGGTGAGATGGGACATAGATATTCTATCTTCAATGTTGCTGACATATTTGATCATAACTTTGAATTGAGCTTAGTGTTCACAAGTAAAGGGTTGTTCAGGGATGCAATATACTCATTTCAGAAGTATTTTTTTTTTCTGGTCTTAGCCACTCGGTTCCGACCCATTGGTCGACTAATCTAGATCGCGTACTGCAGAGGCCCATTATGTGGGTGACCTTTCATATAAGTATGTTTTAATAAAATCTAGTAAAAAAAAAATTAATAATATGACTAAAATGTTACTTATTCATACCATAAAGAACCAGAATGTGATGATTTAAACTTTAAGGATTAAAGTGGTTCTAACTTTGAACTTCACGGATCATTAGTGACATTAATTCTTTATTTTTTTTTTCACTTTATCTCTCATCTTCTCTCTTCCATGTTCCTTTAGTTTATATCCCTTCTCTCTTTCTCCTTCTCTCTCTCTCTCTCTCTCTCTCTCTCTCTCTCTCTCTTCCCTCTCTATCTTCTTCATCTCCTAATATTCTTCAATATCATTTTTTTTACTCTCTTTCTAATTTTTTTTTAGTTTTTCATTTTATATTATTGCATTTTTACTTATGATTAATTTCACAAAACTTTTAAAAATAGCTAAATATATTTTCATAGTATAGATACTACTATAATTCCAGTATATTATTATATTATATTAGTTTTTTTATTATGCACACGCATTGAGTGTGCCAATAATGCTAGTTATCTATACTATATAAAAAAGAAAGAGGCTAGCACTAGGTTGTAATCCAATGGTGGGGGCTCAAATCTATCACCACTAAAGTCCTAGGTTCGAACTTTCTTGTCCTCTCCTCTTCCCCTTTGGATGAGTGTGTGTGCATGTATGTGTGTGTGTATGGCGTTCTGGTTGATACATATAGGGTGTTCTGAGTTAATCGTATCAAAAAAAAAAAACCAAACAAATAAAGAGGCTTTACACACTCAATGTGGTAGTTCTGATACCACCACACTAAATTTTGATATACCTATTATACTCTTAAACTCTTTATTGAATGGAAAAATATTTCAAGATCTTAAACGAACTTTTACTTCTCGATCGATATAACTTTTTACCCTATTTTCTCTTTTACTTCCCCATATTGCCCCACTTTCAAAGGAGTTCAATTACAGTTTCTTTTTTACGTCAACAAAATTCCGTGTACAAAGAAAATGTGAGTGTTAAGAGAATTTGATTATAATTAGCAGTTTTTCTCTAAAAACAAAAAAGAAAAAGAAGAAAGAAAGAGCCCTATGTTTTGTGTTTTGTGATTATTGGCATTTCTCCTTTAAATTATACGTAGTTTTTTTTTTTAAGTCTCTTTCTCTCGTGTCTTTAAATTCAATGAAAATGAAGTATTATGTGTATGTGTATTTTGTATTTATTCTTTTTCAAATAGGTTTTATCTTCTATCTGTTGGATATTTTTTTAAATAGAATTATATTCCGTGAGATAAAGAATTATTAAGTTGCTGCAAAGTAAAGTGCATGCCATCAAATCCATCTCATTGTGGAAATTTGTCTTCTGTTTATAGTGTAGGTATTTTATGAATATAGGTATTTGTTGTTTAAAATTTATATCGATACATTTTAGATTATGACAATTTCATCTTCAATACATGCAAAATACTTTACATTGCTATGTGCTATTAACTAATTGTTTTTAATATTTTTATACCAAAACATTAATTACAATTTGAATAAATTTATGCACGCAAGGACTGCATCTCCTAACGACTAGTTATATAAAACAAGAGTCTCTTAGAGTAACTATATTTGGTCTGCCACTTTATCTCATATTTTCACTCTCGTATTGTCTCTCTCCCTTTTCCCCTCCCAGTACACATTGTTTTATTCTCACTTTTGCAATCCTTCTCCTCTTTTTTCTCCATCATGTTATACTATTAATTTTTTTACTATTTTATTAATTGTTTTTTGACTACATAATTTCGTCTTATATATAATTATTTTATTTTTCACTTATCTTAAATTTTAAAAATACTAAAAATTATTCATGTATAAAATATAATAAATAATGAAAATTTAAATGCAAGTACGTAATTAAATTATGTTTTTGTATTTTCCTTACGCATCGAACGTGCCACAAACACTAATTATTATATAAAGCAAGAGACCCATAGTAACTACCCTCACCACTAAACTAAAGACCTAATGACAGTCTATCAGTTTTTTTTGTACTCTCTCTCTCCCTCCCCGGCCCCCTAGTTTTTTAGTATGGAAATATGTTGTCACTATCTTTTGTTTCTTTTTACCTTTTAAATCTCTAGATCTCTTCTCTTCTCTCCTCTCTCATCTCTCTCATGTCACACTATTTAATGTTTTCTAACTTTCCATACTTTTGGAACAGTAATAAAGGGCTTTAGAGGTCAAATGTCATTACCACAAACAATAGAGTTACCAAGTACCAAATTTTCGAATTCTCTATTATCTAGGCTTTGAAATTCAATAAAAATTGAGGGAAATTAAATAAAACACAAATAAACAACTTAGGGAAAAAATCAAATAGGAGAAACTAAGACCAAAGTTTCATCAATCGAATCCCTTCAAGTAATATTCAAAATTCCTTGGTGTCAACTTCTTGTCATCCGACAACCCAATTTTCATTTGTATTTATTATCTTATTTTGAAGTAAAACAACTTTGTTAATGAATCTTACACGTCTACGTTCATGATCACAAATAAACTCACAAACCTTTGAACCCGAAACCAATCAATTAAAGTGCAACGACTAGCCATACAATTAATTATAAGTTCTCACAACAGCACGCGTTTTTCTAATGCATGCATTTCGTATGTTTATTATTTCAAATAGTCAGATTTCACACACAATCTTTTGATTTGAACATAAAATTTCAAAACTTAAAAAAATTGATAAGAAATTTGCAAGAAATAAGCACTTGAAATATAGATGGCATATACAAAAGTCAATATCAAGGGTTTTCAAATAAATTACATAAGGTTCATTTCATTAATCTACCTGTAGTCCTAAAAACTAATTTACCTAGACATGATAAAATAAAAATTAACTAAAATAAAGAGAAAAAAGAAAAAAGGGAAAATTGCATGAAATTACCTTGTGCTTTCGCAAAGTGGCGAGTTACGCATTATGGTTTAAAAATATGCAAAAACACACTCTTGTTTCGTGATTTTATGCACAAAACCACCTTTTTCATCCAAATTAATGGAAGGTGAGACACGCATGCGTCAGGTGTAGATATTTATGTGATTAGGCCCCATTTGACTTCTAAGTGGTTGAGTTGACTAAAATACCCTATAACCTCAAAGAAATATTTTTGGTTCCATATTTTTTCTTTTTATACTTTCTTCTTCTTCTTAATCCATCACACATCTTGTCACGCCACCTCTAGAGGCACCATCGGAGTGACAAGCTAGCTCAGGTCACCAGTCTATGCACCTTGTCAAGTTTAATCAAACCCATAATCAATTTCATAAAATATCTAAGCACCTAAGCCCAAAATTTCTCCATTTTCCATCTTCTTCCCCTAATTTTTGCACCACCTTCAAACCAAACCCAAAATTGACACTACCAATGCGCTACCCAAAGCAAATCGCTGAAAACTCATCATATATTCAAGAGAAAAGGCACAAAAATCCTCTCTACCACTATGTATGTGTGTGCGTGTATGTTTAGGGATGTGTGCGTGTGTTTCAGGGTATGTGTGTGTGTTCTGTGCTTTGTGTGTGTGTATTATTGTGTTCTGTGTTTTTGTGTGTGTGTTTGTGCATGTTTGCTTGTCTGTGTTTGTGTGAGACTACGTGTGTACATTTTATATTCTACATTATTTATATTTACATATATAACATAGTTTTATATTATATTATATATATATATATTAAAACACTAGTATTTATATATTATATGTATTGATTTATCATTTTTATTTATTTTTATATTTTTATAATGAGAAATTAATTTGGACCATTTATTTTTTAAGTTAACCTTCAATCTTTGAGTTATCAGTTCTCTTGTGAGTTCTCTCTCTGAATCTTATTCCAAGCTATTCAAGATGCCATAAAAATTATGTAAAAGTGTAAGGTGGTTTTTTAAAGGTACTATTACAATCAATTACATCAATGGCCTATTAGAATCTTCGCATTGATATTCCAAATGAAGGACGAACTATTAGAATTCATCATCATCAAATGATAACTAAATACAAGCCACTATGTAGTAGGAAGAAACTACTATTTGTTTGCATAAATTTTCTCCGGCCCCGCCGAAGTGGCCGCTCAGGGTTCGAACCGGCTGAGTTCAATTGGAAAACAGCCAATTCAAAGTGAGCTCTCTTGTGTTCGGGTGCAGGCGTGCTAGTGTGCAGGAGCACACAAGTGGAAGTCTTGTGTTTCGAAGTGAAAAAGTGCAGTTCGAAGTGAAAACAAAGATGTAATACGATTCGAAATGAAAAATGTAACGCGCCTAAGACTTCTATCTGAAAAACGACTGAATCGAAGTAGGCAAACACTACCCCTGAGGTTCTACTTGCCTACAACTTAATGTAGGACTTAACCATTCAGCACTCTCAAAATCAAAAAGGGTCGAAAAGTTTAAATCGAAGAGAGAATAAATTCGAAGACGATGGCTACTCGCCAAATGGACTTTACAGGACTTGACTACAAACACATGCATTGATGACTCGGGCCATATCTATGACAGAGATGCATTGAGCAGTTCTTAAGAACTCTAGCTACAAATCGGCCTCATTGATGACTCCGGCCATATCTACCTGTAGGCGTATTCAAAGGCTGTTCACTCCGACAAGCATTGATTGACTCCGTCTGTACTCCTCTTCATGCATGCGCTCGACATGAATGCTGGATACCACTCCGTCGCATTGATATCTCACCTCGAACCGGGCCCAATCCGAGTGAGTGATGGCTACGACCCCGTGACGTTACGGAATGAGTGCATTGATATCCTCACTTCGAGCCGAATGAGGTATGGCTACAAACACCCGTAGCGGTTTTCTACCTACTTGAACTAAAGCTATTCTTTGTTCATTTAAGCTAAGAAATCAGAGAAGTGTGGACTTCTTGATTGAGAAATTGTTGTTGTGTTGATTGTTGATTGACGTTGTGTCTCCCAAATGATGAATCCAGCTCCCTTTTATAGGCTCCAAGCTACAACCACATTCCTTTATTTTTGGAGTTGGATGGCTTCAAAAGACTTGATTATTTGAAATGGATGGACCTCCTTATTTGTTGCTATGGCAGTTATGCCATCTCATTTGAATTTTAAACTTTCAGCAACACATGACTTTATTTTAGGCATGTGCAGATGCCTATTTTTAGCCATTTCCTAACAACCCCTAATTGTGAGGGATTTGAATTTAAATCTATTATTATATTTATTTTATTTTATTTTATATTTTTGGCCGATTGGGCCATGGGCCATTATTTCATTCCGGCCTGGGCCTAATTAATTCATTTCGGCGTGGCGAAAAGGGCCAAAACCAGCCCACTCCGATTTTATGCAAAAATTTATTTTTAGGCTCAAACACTATTAAACTAGAAAAACATCTATATTGACGGGGAATCGAACCTATAACCATAAAGGTTATGGGACATTTGCCTTACCGCTAAGGCACAACCTCATCCACATTAAAGAGGTCCAAATCCACCAAAAATAAAATTTGTGCTCGAAATCAGACTACCAGACACACCCGTTTATGGAAAATCGGCTTGGTGGTTTCTCACTCAAAATTTCTCTGCCCAAGGAAAACAATCGTTCAGACAAAAATGGCATGAAAATTGTTGGCACATCTAAAACAGTGGTGAACTACTTCATAGCATGGCTGACTTTCTTTGCAAACTTCAACTTGGATCCTTGAAACTAGTTGACCATTTTTTCTTTTAGATTTCTTATTCATTTTTTGTTCATAAATTGCCATTAATTAAAATCTAGGCAAACCTTTTTATCAAAAATAAGGAAAAACTGAAAAACGGTGTCTTTGAAACTCACTTTTGAAAATTTTAGCACTTTTTATTGAAAAATCAAAGTTTTAACATTTTTAATCCATTTTCTTCCTTGTGTGAATAAAACTTAAGCCTATTCAATAAAAAGTATACAAATTAAACCCTTAAAAGTTTGTAAATTCTAAGCTTATCAAGTGTGCCAACAACTAGTTACTATTATTGAGGGTATGGCGTTTTAAATTTAGTTATCCCTTTTTTATTATAATATTAGCATCATTTTACCCCTTCCAATTATGAAATTAGCGGCTCAGCACATTCAAGGAATGTGCAAATTAATGAAAAATATATTTCAAATATTTTTTAAATTTTATTGATATGGAATTGTAGTTATGTATAAAACATTATATATATAAATATTTCCAATGAATTTTTATTGAATTGATTGTAATGACATGGCGTAATAGAGGATTGTCACATGACACAATCTTAGGGTTATGTACCTTCAAAAAAGGTCCTTAGCATACTCTAAGTGTGGCCTCAAGCTACAGTTACTCAACCAAATGCGCACGAAATTCTCACCCTTTGACTTCTCTTAATTGACGAGATTTATGAGAAGCCCATCTATTTTGGGGTTCTCTTGACATAAGGTTCCAACTATTCTTCTAACGTTAAATCGAGGTGGCGTTTTGTGTGTGGGAGGTAGAAAATGGAGCCAATCATGAAGATGCCACCACACAAAAATAGGAGAAGGGGGAGAAAAGGGACCAACAAGAAAACACAATTTATTTGCGGAAAATTGAAATCAACTTATCCTTCAAAATTGAATTTAAACTCTTTGAAACATATGTCATGAAAGGTGCTATTTCTTATAAATTAAAAGTCAAGCTAACAACTACAAATTAGAACTATTTCTTATCCTTTTCCTTTAACTTTAATTTACTTCGTTAGTTAACTTCTTTTATTTTTATTTTGTAGTAATTTGGGCTTGAAGCGATTGAAGTTGGAAAACACGCCATACCCTTTAGGGGACTAATTTTAACTTTTGTTGCTCTTTCTTGTCAAATTTCTATCCAACTTCTAGTGTGTTTTGTAGCCATGATGGCATTGCTTAATTTAAGTGTGGGGGGAGGTTGTTTCTTGATATTTTGATTTGTGCATTTTTCATGGACTTGATTTGATTTTTGGGGAATTTGTTTTTCTCTTTTCAAAGGTGTTATATGACTTTTGATTGTGTTTAAGAAATATTAAGCTTAGAATTTGTGCTATTTTGTAAATAGTCATCTCATACTTTAAATGCAGAAATAAAAACAATCGTAAAGTTAGTTTTGAGCTTTTGTTTTGAAAATTGTGCCTTGCGGCATTTGTTAAACTTGTTTATAGTATATGCATATAAGAAATTGTTCGTTTCCTTGCTTTACTTGTAAAATTTGGATAGAAATATATGTTCAAGGAGCTTTAATTATATGTGTTGATAATTGGTTATTGAGTTAAGTGTGATAACTTTTACCTTATAAAGAAAATGAATCACCGACAAGTAATCTTTGCATGCCTAGTCTAAAACATGTTTTACTTGTTCTTTCTTGATTGTTTCATGCTAAATTTCTTAGCGGGTTCTCAAGTTTTAAAGGTTGCCAAAAAAAAGAAAAAAGGTTATCTATTTATGCATTGATTGAGTAACTGGGTACATGAATCACCAATGTGTGTCTTTGCATAAAAAGATTGTGTATGAGTATGACTTGAAAGATAAAAATGAAAAGAAAAGGAAAAATTAAAAAAAAGAAAACAAAGCGACCCTATTAGCGAAAACACTTTGAAATTGGTTGTAGAAGCACACATAAGAACCTCTATATCACTAGCGAGTTTGCCGTGGATAGAAAGAATGAAATCTCTTGTTTAAATTGATGAATTTTCTTTGAAAGTTGAAATACTTGATCTTTAACTCGCTATCGACATTCTCTCTAAGGCCTTGAAATCATGCGTTTCTATTTAAATGAACTAAGTGTAAGTTTGAGAAAATGATGGTTTTGAAGTATGCATCTATTAAGACAATAAAAAAACAAATGAGGGGTAAGGTGGTGTTTGCATAAATTTTGACAGCCACGCCGACGTGGCTACCTAAGGTTCGAAGTCATTGAGTTCGATAAGAAAACATTAAATTCGAAGTGGGTTCTTGTGTTTGAGTGCGGGCGTGCCACTATGTAAGAAGACACAAATGAAAGTTTTGATAATTCGAAGTGAAAAGATATGACGCACCTATGACTTCTATCCAAAAAATGACTGAGTCAGAGTAAGCAAACAATACCCTTGAGGTTCTACTCGCCTACAATTTAATGTAGGACTTATCAATTTAGTACTCTAAGAATCGAAAAGGGTCAAAAAGCTTAAATCGAAAAGAAAATGCATTCAGAAATAATGGCTACTCACCATTTGGACTTTACAAGACTCGACTACAGATACATGCATGCATTGATAACTTGGGTCATATCCATGACTAAAATGCATTGAGAAACTCCTAAAAGCTCTAGCTACAAGTCAGCCATATTGATGATTCCGGCCATATCTACATGTGGATGTACTCAAAGACCGCTCACTCCGACAAGCATTGATTGACTCCTGCAAAATCTCTCTTCATGCATGCACTCGATATGAATGCGAGATACCACTCCGTCGCATTGATATCTCACCTCAAACTAGGCCCAATCCGAGTGAGTGATGGCTATGACCTCATGACATTACAGAAGGAATGTATTGATATCCACACTTCGAGTTAAATGGGGTATGGCCGCAAACATTCGTGTAACGATTTTCTACCTAGTGAACTAAAGCTAATCTTTGTTTATTTAGACTAAAAAATCAGAGAAGTGATGACTTCTTGATTGAAAGAATTGTTGTTGAGTTGATTTATTGATCATTTGATGTCCTTCAATCGGTGAATCCAGCTCCCTTTATTAGGTTTCAAACTACAACCAAATTCCTTTATTCTTGGAGCTGGATAACTTATTCAAGCTTGGCTATTCGAAATGAATGGCCACCCTTATTTCCTGGTCATAGCAGGTATGTCATCCTATCTGAATTTCAAATTTTTCAGCATCACAAGGCCTTTATTTTAGGTATGTTTGCCTATTCTTTAGCCACTCTATTGTTCTCCATATAACAACCCCTAAAAGTAAGAGATTTACATTTAATTTTATTATTTTTTATTTACTTCATTTTCCTATTTTCTATTTTCTATTTTCTATATTCTATTTTCAGTTGACTGGGCCATGGTCCTTCAACATGGGCTGTTTCGCACGCGTCAAAGTGACATGGACCTCATTAACTCATTTGTCCATGGTGAAAATGACCAAAATAAGCCCACTCCGAATTTATACAAAACTTTATTTTGGGGCCCAAACAGGTTGTTTGTGATTTTTTTGAAGATGTTAAAAAAAAACATTCAAGGAATGTTCATCTTTTCTTTGCTCGAGAACGAGCAAAAGTTTTAAGTGTGCGGGAGTTTGATAACCCTAATATTTATATATTGTTTTGTGCTTAATTGACTTTTATTAAATATTAACAAAGTTTAATGATTATATTGTTAATTTTTAATTAACTATAATTAAAATTTATTTTTAATAAAAGGTGTCCAAAGTCTTTCAAAATTGCTATTTGATGACACGCTTTCCTTTTTTGAATAGGAGTCTACAAATGATCAACGAAATTTGATCTCTAATTGATTCAGCTAGCAAAGAAGGAAATTCGATACCAATTAGGATTTAGCAAACTATCTTCCCACATCTATAAATAGGGTTATTCCCGACACTATCCCAGTAACTTGGATGGCGTATTGAAGAGAAGAATTCAACAAGGGCGTGATAACCACGAAGATTCAACTCCCAATTACCGAAAATGCTCTAGATTAGTTTGTTTTACGTTTTCTTTTATGTTTTTGTTTCCTTTAGTTAATTTTATTTTTATTATATCCATACAACTTATTTTATTAGGGCTCCAGATGGATTCATTAGATGAATTTATTGTAATTTATTTGAGCATCCTTAGTTTTAACTTTTATCTCATCCTATCTATAATTCAAGCGTTAATTGCTTGCAAATTTCTGACCAACTTTTATATTTTTTGAGATTTTATATTCGACTACGAAAGAGTGTGTATAAAATCTGACTATTTATTTTATAGACATAAGAAAATGCGTAGGTTAGAAATAATCATGCTCTTATGCGATCGGTTAGATTAATTAGTGAGGACTTTTTAACTAACACAACTCTTGCACGTAATGGGTTAAGGGATCCATATGTGATCATGAAAGTAAACACATCGAATTCCTTGGTATGTTTGTTTTACTTTTTCAGGGAGACTACAAATATTTTTGTAAGTTGAATCGTAGGATGATAAAAAGTCAAAATCTATGATTATTTGAATAATTATTTGAAAGGATTCGATTGATGAAACCTAGGCCCAAGTTTTTCCTACTTGTTTCTTTTCTTTATTTATTTGCTTGCATTTTTATTTTACTTCTCTAATTTTTCATCAAAAATTCAAAGTCTAAACAATAAATAATTTACAAATTCGGTACTTGATAACCCTGTTCCTGATCGGAACGATACTCTACTCACTTCTTTATTACTTGGACGAACGTATACTTGTGGAAAAATTCACAACATTCTTATATTTGCCAACTTTGATTAATATTTTATAACATAAAAAATATATTTAGTTAGTAGGTGTTGATGGTTAGTAGTTATTAATATCATAGGCATGTTATGTATTCTGTATATATTTGTACCAACTACCAGTTGGTCTAGCGGGATGAGGTGCTAGATCCCTTAAATAATGTTCAGAGTTCAAATCCTGGTGATGTGAGTGGAGCAACTGGGTTGGAAGGGTCACCCCAATAATGGTCCTTTGCAGTACCCGATCTAGATTAGTCAACTAATGAATCGGAACCGAGTGGTTAAGACCAATATATATATATATATATATATATATATATTTGTAGCTTGTATTTCCAATAGTGTGATAAGTGGAAAATACATCTCTTATTTTCTTGTGTCATGTTATAACTTTGTACTTTCTAACATGGTGTCAAAGGCAAGATTAGGATAGTTCAAAGAAAACAAAAATCTGGAACCCTAGCCATCACCTCCCCACCATCTCAAACCCTAGCCACCGCCCCTCTCTCCCCCCATTTGCTGCTATCCATCTCAAAACACAACAAACAAAATAGAAAAAAAGAGGGGGGGGGGGGAAGAAGAAAAGAGTGTGCACAACCCCAAATCCAATAACTAGAATCGACAACCATTGCACGTCGACTCCCCGTGCCGCCGAGTCACCCAACTGTGTTCCCCCTCCTAGCGCCACCACATCGCCTTCTAGGATACCAGATTCGGTGACTATCATGCATCAACTTATGCCCCCACATTATATCTTCTCATACTAGCTACCACGGGTTCTCTGTCTTCTCCCGTCGTCGTTCTTTTGTCCAATTACTCAAAATTTCTGCCTTCCCTTCCTTTTCTTGATTGGTGTTTTGTGAGTGTGAGTTGTTATGTTATATTTCATTTGTACTCTATGTGTGAGATTCCATCTATCACCTTTTCTTTATTTATACCTCCCCCTCCACCCCCCCACCCCCCCCAAAAAAATATGGAGCTTCTAACTCTAGCCTTTTGTTTATCTACACCAAAAAAATTAAAAATAAAAAACTCTAGTTCTGCCCTTGAATCTTTTTGTTTTAGCAACTCGATGCCTATAGCGTCTAGTTGTGAACAACAAACTCCTAAGGGTACAAGTATCAAAATGGTCTTAGTTATCTTTTGTGGGCCTAATTTTCCAAATTATTCCTCGGTTCTAGTGAAAAATTCGACCATATTCTTTCTTCTACACCTAATCCGAAGGATGAAAAATTCACCAAGTGGAAAAAAAGATGATTATGTGATTATCTCCTAGTTACTAAATAGCATGAAATGATCTATTGTGCTAGTTTGATGTTTTTGGGCATTGCAAAATAAATGTGGGATATTGTTCACAATATGCATTCTAATGAGAAAAATATTTTTTTGGGTCTTTGAATTGCATGAGAAATGCTTTCTTTAAAACAAGAAGATCGTAATGTTGTCGGATGCTTTTTGTGAGTTTCTACTTTATATTTCATTTGTACTGTGTGGGAGAGATTCTGTCTCACATGTTTTTTATCTATACCTCGCCCCACACCCTCCAAAAAAAATTTGAGGATTTTATTATCTCTAAATTTTTTCGTTATCTATACAAGAAGAAACTATTCATGCCCTTAATTTTAGCATTACCAAGAACAAGAAAACCTTTATATCATTGCTATAAAAAGAAATTTATTTGGAAGTTCCAAACGAACACAAACAATAGCATGTTTCAGATTATCTAAATCCTGTGACCACTCAAAGTTTCAGTCACAGATTCATCATCAAGTGACCACATAAATTTCCAGTCAGAAATTTATCCTAAATCATTTGAAACTTGATGAACTCGGAAGTGAAACACTTCTCGAACTCTAGCTCTTTGTATTATAATTTTAGTCTAGCTAGTTCTAAAACAAGTTTGTCATGTATGAAGTAGAGTAGTAGACATCAACCAGAACATTCGACAAAATGATCTATTTGAACTATCAATCAGGTTCATACTAGAGGCAATTTCAAACATGTTACCAACATTTGAAAACCAACCAACTAAAATTATCAATTTGGAATAAACACTAGAACTTATACTGAAACATACGCTAGAACTATAGAAGTAACAAGGTACAAACTCTAGAACAATAGGTGATGGTGGAATCAACAGTATTGGAACTCATACCTGTAGAAAACATTATATAGAAGGGTGACTTAGAGCTATACCCCTTGAGGTTTGACATAATTATAATTTAACCCATGATTATTTGCGTATAGTAATAAACCCCTTGAGGTATGTTCCATCCAACAATGAAGTCCCGCTGTTGGGAATTTGTTAGGATTCCATTAATTTTTTATGTGAAATTACAAGGTTGCCCTTTTTTTAAGGGCCTCTTCTTTCCCCTAAGAGGTGTTTTGCTAGATTTCTAATTAAATTGGAATTTTATATTATGTTTTTATATATGTAAGGGGAAAGATGTATTTTTTTTTCAATATTTTCAAATTTTAGTCTTATAATTAAAAGAAAATCATATTTAATACAAATTAATTTACATTTTATTTATTTTAAAATTATAATTATAATAATCTACAACTAATCTTTATTCAATTTGCACAAAAAATTTTCAAAATATATTTTGTTTAATCTAAATTTTATGATAAAATTAAAACAAAAAGGGAGAATTACACCTACTGTCCCTGAGATTTAGTGTATTTACAAAAAACTCCCCCACATTTGGGAAATTACAATTTGCCTCCCCGAATTGAAGGGGTTTCATGTTATATTGATGAAAAGTGAATTTTACCCCTAAGTAATTGAAAAAAGGGAAAAACAAAAATATAAAAAAACCCCAAAATACCCTTTAGGTGATTTTCCTTTCAAATTTCTTTTGTCTTTTCTTTTTTTTTTCCCCCTTCCTCTTCATTTTTTTGTTAGATCTGGAGAAAATCAGATCTGGTCTCTTTTCTCTCTCTCTTTATCGAATCTTTGTCTTCTCTCTCTCTCTATCTCCCTTCCTCTATTCTTCACATTTCTCTCTCTCTCTCTCTCTCACCAAAACAAAAAACATAACCAAATAATTTAAGTAATTTATTTAAAATAGCTATTAATTAGACTAATAAATGAGTTTTTTTCTTTTTAAAAAAAAGGGGATAAGTGCTACAATCAAATTATCATCCACCATTGAAAAAACCAAATTGCACTCTTGCGATTGAAGTTGTGGAAGGGTCTAAAAAGTTTGTGGCATGTGAACACTGGGGTGAGCCATAATATATATATATATATATATATGTATATATATATATAGAGAGAGAGAGAGGGGGAAGGAAAGAGAGGATCTAGCACCACCAGTCTCCACTACAAGAAAAAATATCTATTAGAAGTTCAAAACTTATAAGGAATTCTGGCAGAATTTGCTTTGCCGGAAAAAAAACCCCACCAGAATGGAGGGTTCCCTAATCATCCCCATTTTGCTGAAATTCCAGCAAAAGTCCAACGGACTATTCTACCAAAATACTTTTGGTAGCCTTGCTGCAGTATTGTTCTCAGGAATATTTCAGGTCCAGCAAAATGGTTCGCCGTTCTAGGGGAATTCTGGTGGAATTTTTTATCGAAATGATTTCGGATGAATGTTTCGTTGGAATTCTCCCCCTGAATCTTTTCCTTTTTTGAATTTAGTTTTTGGTAAAAAATAATTTTAACTTCAACATGTATTTAAAAACCTACAAATACGAATATTTAAAATAGACATACAACTAATACAGCATAATAACAATATATATAAAGATACTATGATATCCCAAACATAATTCAAAAATAAAATACATAATCTAAACTCCTACTACATCTTCGTAAAGGGAAAAAATAAAAAAGAGTTGTTCACACCACAAATAAAAATGTCCAACTACTACTCATCATTATCATAATATGGATACTCATCTTCGTTGTTGCCTTCGGCATTGTTGGGGTTGTAATTTGGCTACGGCAAATGTGGAGCGGGATGTCCAAAATGACAGAGTATGACCGATATCGTGGGACATGTTACCCCAAGGATGACTGGTGAGGTGGCTGGGGAACAGCTTGGGAGGAGGAGGAGGTGTTGGCCATAAAGTCGTACATTTGACGCACCATCAACATAATCTGTTCATTCTATGACTTCAACTAAATCATGTCCTCATTATGGGATGTTATATGACTATGAAGATCATCTTTAAGTTGCAAAGTTATGCCTGCACCTTTGTTTGTCCCTATATATAATAACTTTTATATGACGGCTAGCTAGATAAGATGTATGAGTACTGCCCCCTTCCTTCCTGAGCAACGGAGTTTAGCCCAAGCTGGCGGCCCTTTTTGTTCGATTGGCCAACCGATTGCAAGTACAACTCCCATTTGGACTGTCGTGTCACTAGATCTCTCAAATCTCACTCTCTTACCTGCTCGTTGAATTGCAGCAACTATTTGTTCTATATGGAAAGAAATTATATTTAATATATATATTAATTATTTGAAGTTAATAGTTAGCAAAAATAAGTAAATAAATAATTATATTATGTACGTAAACTTGTTTGGCTTAAAGATTTATCCAAATCACGTTATTGTCTATGGTCCCTCCCTCCCCCTCCACAATCTCGTTGGCTCTAGGTAGTCTCATATAGCACTTTTGAACAAGCTCGTAGATTTCTATAGTTCGGTTGCACTTGGCTTACTGAATAATTTAAAAAGTAAACTTTTAGGACACAATAATAATAATAATAATAATTTACCTACTATTTCACGTTTTTTCATGGCCATCGACTTCAATCCTCCACCATAAGATGCTCCACCATTCGCTCCTCTATTCTTTCTATTTTGTTCACTTTGCTTTTTAAATTTTTTGTTGAAGCCCAGTATTTGCACAACCTTTCCTGTATCTAAGGTACTGTCCTCGCTAGTCATTTCCCAACAGTCCTTACATGCTCATACAACAACGACAATTTTCTTGAACTACAGTATTAGAAAGTTTTCTCTTGTGATGCTCATACACAGGATCCCATTCCACATATTTTTGAATATATTACATTAAAATAAGAAAATGCATAAAAAACTATAATTGTGATGTAATAAATATAATGAATAATGAATAAAAAATACACGAACATTTCACTCCTAAAACCACGTCACAAAAAGTTGCTGGCTAATGTGTTTGACTGTAGGCACTACCTCATTCATTCGACTCTTCATCCCATTGCCTAAAGCCAAGGCTCCACACTCGGAGGGAGTGAAGCTACTGCACAAAGAAATACAAATAAACCACATGAATTGAATTTGAATTTTTAGTACATTTCAACTTAATCAATTATCATATCAATCAGCTATTTGGAGTTAGTTCCAATAGGATCTTCTACAAAACTCCTTGTGTGGGAAGAGGATCCTACATGTTATATGCTTCATGAGCATATGAGGGTGGTAAAGTAATAGGTGAACTATGTCCATCTACTGACGAGGTAGGCATGAATTGAAGTAGAGCTGATATAGAAGGATGGTAATACATAGTGTTCACTTGCTCATTGACATTAGGATCATTATGATCGTGTGAAAAATGTGCAGTGTCGGGGACATATGACTACGAAGATGATCTAGATCTACCCCGTATGGCATTATTCAGACCACCACGTTTTTGTGGTTCCATCTACATTTTTTTGATCATTAATGATAAATAATAAAACAATTGAAGACATTATTAGGCATATGTAATCAAGTGAATATCGAATACGCACAGAGATTAAATTATTAACATTCAATAATTGAAAGCAAAATCAACCCTGATCATTGTCTCTATCACTATTGTTATCGTTTACTAATTCCTAGTCTTTCTCATTATCCCCATCATTGTCAGTATATTCTTCTGTTTCTGAGACATCATCTTTTTCATCAAAAGTCTCGAAGTAGATATTAAATTTCACTTTTTGAACAAGATCTAAGGTAACATCTTGATCACATAAAGCAGGTACTCCATCATCAATTGTAGTTTTCATAATCTGACACACATCATTCTGGTAAGCCTCCTCCAATCCCCTAGGAGTATCAACTCTACCTTTCATTTTACTTTAATCACAGTGGACCATTAGGACTTCTCCCAAATACCACCTGGGTATGCAATGAACTAAACTTGACGAGTTTGTTGGGCGATTATGAATGGATTATATTTTCTATACTTGCTCGTCTGTTTAACATCGATAATACCATATTTTGGGTGTGTAGCGCGCATTCCTCTGTGTGGAGTAGGGTCAAACTAATCACACTTGAACAATACCATTCTCTTTAGTGGTTCTCCTGTATACTCCAACTCAACAATTTCATTCAAAGTGCCACAATAATCATTTTTGCTAGAATCACCATCATAACCTCCTCTTACCCATACCCCACAATTTATTATTTTTTTTATCTTCACTCCATGATCATGTGTGAAATTTGAGACCATTGACATTGTATATTGGATATGTCTTTACAGAGAAATTAGGACCCAACACTAGCTACTTCAAAAATATGTTGTTGATTCCATTGTTAGGTTCATGGACCTATATGGAGATGGTACATAACGTCAAAAACAATATTTGTTGTCACATATATGATTGTTTAATGAATTTATTTTTATGCAATTTTAAACTTACATGTGAATTGGACCAATATCTGTGAATTAATTTTCTATTCACTTCCCACGTCAATTTCAGCGATTCTATAGTATTGTCGAAAATATCTACATTGGACAAGATTAGCATAAGCAATATTATTATTGATTACTTACAATATATAAACTAAATAAAATTTATTAATTAAAAGATGTACTTGATATAACTTTCAACTTCATTGTAATTCAATAGGACATGTAGTTAACTAGAATTATAGTGGACGACCTGGTTAATTAAAAACTGACAACGTTGCTGGAACCGAATCATCCACACCACCATTGTCTTTTTGTGGTAATCGCATCTTCATTCACCACACATTGGATTTAAAGTAGAACAAGCAAAAAATTTCAATCTCACGACGAAGATGGGCCTCACAAATAGACCCATCTACTTAAGCCTTTTGTTTAATTATTTTCTTTATCTTACTGAGATATCTAACTCAATATTAATGGAAGATTTTTATTATAAATATAAACTTATTCAATGTACTAAATTTACACACAAGAATATATTTACTCACCTTTCAAAGGATATATCCATCAAAATTGGACAAGAGCACCATTACGAGCCTTGTCGATCAAGTGAACAGGTAAGTGCTTTATTACATCGAAGAACACCGAAGGAAAAACCCATTCTAATTTACATAAAACTATCAGAATATTTTGTCAAGATCCTCGTGTCTTAAGGTACTTGAACACAAGTCTTTGAAAAATTTACTCAATTCTGCTAATAACTTCCACATCTCGTCAAGCAATTCCTTGAATACAATGGGCAATAATTGTTCCATAAATATATGACAATCATGACTCTTTATCCCATGAATTTTTGCTTGTTGTGTGTCTACATAGCGACTTAAATTCGAGGAGTGCCCCATCCGGCATTTAAGGTAGATTAATCCACTCACATATTGCCCTCTTCTGGTCAAGCGTGAAAGTGTACTTAGCTTTTGGCTTCACCCTCTGTTCGTTCGACTTCTGCACCAGTTCTAACTCATGCCTCCTATATAGCTTTATCATATCGATCCATTCGTACATTTGCATTGTTTGGTTTTTTTTCCTTTGATGTCCATAACTATGTTTAAAATGTTATCAAACATATTTTCTCAATATGAATTACATCTAGGTTATGTTGAATTAAAACATATTTTCAATATGACAATTCCCAAAATATACTTTATCTTTTCCAGTTGTGCATCACACCATACCCTATCCACTTGTCGATATGCAGTTGCTCTGTAATTTTTGACACCCTTTGTACAAGTTCCTACACTTAATAACCATCAAGTTTCGGTGTCATACTTAACCTTATTCATCTTGAAATTCAATTTGTTCCTTCAGTAAAGATGATTCATTTCAAGAAATTCATGATAGCAATCGAACCAAATATTTTTCCATCCATGCTTTAAAATTATAGCCTTACCATAACCCATACAATATGGACATACCAATTTACCAGTAGTCTTCCAACCAAACAACATCCCATAAGCTAGAAAATCATTGATAGTCCACATCAACATAGCTCTCATAATAAAATTCTACTTTGTTTATGCATCATATGTCTGAACACTAACTTTGTAAATTTCTTCAACTCATCAATTAGTGGTTGCAAATACACATCAATGTTAGTTTTTGGGTTTTTTTAGCCTGGACTAATACACATCTCATGTGGCAAATTATAAGGTGATAGAATGACAGGCAAACATAGATAAGTCCATGCCGATTGAGAATAAGATATGAATCCCGCACATAAAGCAAGTATCACATTTCTTGGATCAGCAGCAAAATTAGGGTAAAGTTGATCAAAATTTTCCCATGAATTACCATCGGCTAGGTGACAAATAGCCCCTTTGGGTCGGCGATGCTCTACATGTCATCTCATGTGTGATGCTAAAATTAAACATGCATACAATCATTTTAAATGGGGAATTAGTGGGAGGTAATGCATCCGCTTGATGGGAATTGTGTTTACATTGACCTTTACTTTCGGCAAGAATTTCGCTAACGGTGGTTATAGAACAACCGACTTTTTAACCCATTTCGTGCGCGGACATCAAATCATCCCAAACTTTACAAACTCTTCGCTACCTTTAGCATGTTCTGTAAATTGGTCAACTCCATCAATAAACGATTTGAAAGCCTCGAACAGTTACCTTCAGTACTTCTATACATCAACATCCTATCGGAGGGTATATCCATCTACATATTATAGATTAATTATTTATTATACAAATTTTATGTATAACCTAAGGTGCTAGCTATATATATCTTAATTACTTATGATTGTTAGAAATATTACAAAAATTTGACTGAGTATCTCCTATAAATTGGACTACATCAAAATTTCAAATACGAACAACATATAACAAAAAAGTATAAATACAGTTCATATAAATCAAAGCATACATCCTTATATATTATTTACTAATTATATATTGGCATCAAATACATATCATCCGCTTATTTCGCTACAACTTGCAACCACATATAAACCACAACAACCAATGGGAAGGCTCTACCCCTTCCCCCAAATCCCATCCACCATCTCCACGTCTCAAGCTAACTTAATAACTTCAAACTAACTAATATTAAATATATAATATATATTATCAATATATAGTTTAATTATGTATAATTATATATATATATTTAATTATAACTAAACATAGTCAAGAAATGGCTTATATTGAAATAGTACTATCAAAGGTTAGCCATACGTACCTTTCGACGTTTTTCCAAAATCAGCAAAGCTAAGCAAACGAATCAGTTCAAGAGAAATACCTATGATTTTAAGAAAATTGAGAAAAAGAATTATAATTGTATTTCAACAATTTAGGTCACCAAAAAACAAACAAAATTATCAAATCTCTAAATCAAACATGCAACTCATTATGTTGCACAATTATACAAATTACATTTCTTGAGCAAAGTCAATATATTAACAATTGTACAAAATTACTAATTTTACATATTAAACAAATTCCATACCCTTGTACAGTTTTATAGAACTTATTCTAGAAATACAAAGTTCAATTATTAATCAACAAATAATACAATTCCACATTCTTTAAATTTGTAACATCTACAATTATACAATAACTTCTAAATTCCACAATAATGCACGGTATACAGGATTCCTAAATTTCACAACAATAGATATTACACAAAACATCTACAATTACACTAACACACTTAAGTTTTCATAATAATTTAATCGCATTAAATTAATAATATTTAAAAAATAAATGAAAAAATAAAATTGGTGGAAAAAAACCAACCAACTGGTAGCTTGTAGCGAGGGGTCATGGTTGGTGGGACTCTAACAACAGCGATGGCTGGGACGGCAGGTAGAGGAGAACTCAAAGAGAGGGGAGAGGGGAGAGGAGGAAGAGAAGGGAAAGAGGGGAGGGGAGGGGTGGGGTGGGGTGGGGGGGTTGCAGAGGAAAATACTCCCTCAATGTTTGAAAAAAAAAGTCTTGGAGAAAATTCCCCCACAATTCGCTAGGAATAAGTTAAAAAAATTAGGGGGAAACTTCCCCCAGAATAAATTAAAAAAATAGAAAGAATAGATAAGGGAAAATTCCCCCGGAAATGATTAAAAAATATAAAATATCCAGGGGAATAAACCCATGGAATTCTGCCGAATAATTTCAAAAAAAAACATTGTCGAAAATTCAAGGGGAATTTTCTCCTAGAATTGAGCAGGGGAAAATTTCCCTGCAATTCCCTCGAAACCATAATTTTAAAAAATATAAAACATCCCGCTCCCCCGAATTTTGGCCTGATAATTTTTCAAAAAGAAAATTAAAAAAAAATATGGCAAAAATTTGCAGAAATTCAGGGCAAATTTCTATCGATTTTGATGGGAAAATTTTAAGATCAGTCCAGCAAAAATTTTGGCTTCCGCCAAATTGCTAACGACCAAATTTTTTTTGAAAACAATTCGGTGAAATTTCAGCTGATTGTTCCACCAAAATAAGTACGGCGGAAAGATCAAATGGATTTTCACTGGACTATTGAGGTTTTTATTTGGATTTTTTGAGTATTAGGGCAATCTGGCAAAAAAATCCTCCAAAATTCCCCTAAAAATTTTAAGTGCCACACTTTCCGATGGACATTTCCGCTGGATTAGCCATACATGTTAATTTTCCAGATTTTCACCAAAATTAGGTGCTTTTCCTTGTAGTGGTTGTCACAATTGGCAATCTCGTGGAAATTGCCGCTGGTGGTTGTTCCTTCATAAACCTATTGAGGTTGCCAAAATAAATTGGCATCTAGAAAAATGAAGAGGCGATTTCAAGTGACATAGAGTAGCGCTGATGGCTAATTAGGAAACTCAGTCGATGACAGGAGTCGGTTGTGGTTGTGAATGAAGAATCAATTGAGGGAAAAAGTCCAGGGAGAGAAAGACCATTTTTTAGATATTATATATTTAAAACGAATACAATAAATTTTCATAAAATATAGTGATGCGGTTCGGATCTGGTTCGTCCATGTGTCGGGGTGTGGTGTACTCCGAAACAGTCTTGCTGGTGGCCCACCTGCTAAAGAGAGAGGAACATACGTGAGACTAGCCGGTTTTGCCCCGGCGTAGGCTCTCCGACGCTCAAGTCAGTGAATGGTAAGAAGAAGATGAACAGTGCTAGTATGAACTTGGCTTGCAAAGCAATGTATGTCTTACCCTTGGGTGGAGAGCCATATGGAGCTTTTATATGAGAGTGAGGAGCCTGATGTGACGTGGTTGGTGAGATCTGGTCACTTTAGGCACTGTAGCTACTCTAATATGTGCCTTTTGTCCCCCTTTTCCAGTCCTTTTGGCGGCTATTCTCACTCCTCATTAATGGGGGGTCATACCCGGCAATAAATGGATATCTTGGGCATTTATGACCAAGGATTGTATTTATGACTTGGCATTTAATGCATCCACGTCTGATGGGATGGACCCATGTACCAACGGGATGCTTTTGGGTGGCGGTGGGCTGCCCCTGCCAATAGCCTCCAACTGTACTCGTCCCTTCTGGACGCCCATCCTTGCAACAGTTAAGTATGGGATTTGGTCCTCGATGGGAGCACCGTCGAGGGCAGCTTCCTCATTCGAGGGCACCCTGAGTAGCCCGTTGTCTTCTTAGGGGTCTTTCGAGGGAAAGAGGCTAGCTTGTGAGCCCTTTCGAGGGCTTTTGTTACCTCGAGGGCAGTAATCATGCACTTGGCGGATTTGTAGATTTTTGGGGATGGTAATGACGTGGCGTGATGAAGTGGCACTTGACTCATCATTAGCCCCCCCACTCTTGATTGTGACGAGGACGTCAGCCTTCGGGAGTGCATTAATTAACAGGATGTAAGGCGTCCCTTCATTTTTTGAATTTGAAACGCCACTAGGGCACGAAAAGTCGCTCCTTTTCAGCCGTTGTCAACTCACGCGCCTATTTAGGGAGACGTGTCACGCCCCCATCCATTAATTCTGGGCGGCTAAAGGGCTATCAAGCGAAGGGGCAGTGTTCTGCCATAATTACTGCAGGCCTTTATGGGTCGTCGTGCCTGAGGTGCCATAATGGTGGGTGATTCCCCGTATAACTTATAAATAGTTGCGGGTCTCACCACAATTCGATTTTTCCCCTCACCTACAACACCTATCTGAGCGATTGGCTTAAGGATTTCCACAGCATTCTCAAGCTCCTTCCCTCATTTCAGGTGAACTTTCAATCTTCTTCTTAGATTTTCCATTTTTCACCAAAAAACCCTAGACGTCATGGGTCCAAAGAGAAAGATACTGGACGACTCTGACCCAACCCCTGAGGACTTGGTGGCGGAGAGGGAGGTTTGTCTCCCCTCCCAGTCTGTTTCAGGCACTGGGGCGGGTCGTGCCAGTGAAGATGCCGGGGCTACGCTGGCCGGGGCGGCGTCAGAGTGCGGGATGAGAGGCGAGGCGCCGGGCAACGCGCCGGAAAGTGTCCATCCCCATCCAAAGAAGAAGATGACGGGACCCGTTAGGATGGACGCAGGACCGAGCGGGTCCCCAATGAAGAGCCCAAAGGCGCGAGGTGCCGGAATGGGCAAACTTCAGACGGCCTCTCTCCCCCGGGATATCTCCAGTAACATTACGGCGGCGGAGGTCAAAAAGATTAGGGAAGAATTTGGGGTCCAATTCCCCGTTCACATGCCGGGCCCCAACGAAAATATGGTGGAGCCACGGTAAGGGTGCGTGGCCCTTAATCTTCATCATTTCGAGGCGGGACTGCGCCTTCCTTTTCCCCCTGAGGTCCGGAGATTATTGGAGTTCACTGGGGTATGCCCTTGCCAACTGGTGCCGAACTCCATCATGATCATCATTGCCTTCGTGGTGATCATGAAATGCTTGAGGGAGGAAGCGAGCCCTGCTAATTTTTTGGAATTTTTTAGATCGAACGACTCGGTTCGGTCGGGCCCAGGCGAGTCGGCGGAGGATGGGCCCAGGTTCTTGTATTTATCGGCCCACTCCGGTTCCTCGAAGGTACTGGATGGCTTCAAATCCTCCCATGGGTCGGGATGGAAGAGGAAGTTCATTTAGGTGGAGGATCGAGGGCAGTTGGGTATGCCCTTGAACTGGCGTCAACCTCCGGTGCTCAACCGAAACCATTTCCATGAGGAGCCAAGTTTTGACGAGGGGAAAGTGGGGGACTTGTCAAAAATGGGGAGAATGTGCGCAGTTTATCTAACCTCCGAGGACATACTCCGCGGGTGCCGCCTCTCGAACGCCTCTGGCGACCGACCCTGGCGAGCGTCCCGGTATGCGGCATCCAACCTTTATCGAGAACCACCTTAGGGCCTAAGTTTTCTTCTCTTTGTTCTTTTGCATTTTTCTGCGTTCCTTTTCGAGGTTCTTGCAGGATACTAAATTCCCCTGTTTTTGCAGCTTTAAAAATTCTTATGGACGCACGCAAGGCATTGCTGGCAAGGCTCGATCGCCAAAGGCGCCAGACCCAACCCCCACGACCTAAGGTGACGGCGTTCCACAAGCCCGTCACTCAAAAAGCGAGGCGGCCGAGGAAAGACACCGAGGACCGGGGAGGGTTCCAGTCAAGATGCAGAGGCCTCCAGGGTCGAAACAGAGGCCGAGATCCCTCGAACAGCCGAGGTCGGGGTATCACCAGCCGAGGAGACCGCAGCCCCAAGGGCCAATGAGGGTGGCGCAACGCCCTCGGAACAAGCAATGCCTCAGTCCGAGGCCCCCACCCCAGCGCCAACTCCAGCTACACCCAACGTGCCTGTGCCTGCCCCTGCCACTGCTTCGCCACGGCCTATACCAAGGCCGGTACCCACTGAGGCTTTGCCTCGAACCGGGGTGAGTCTCGACAGCCCTCCCACTAGACCAGCACAAATTGCGCCTCCAACGTGGCCAAGTCCCCAGAGTGCCGCTCCTCGAAGGGTCCTGCCAGGTGTCTCCATTCGCGAAGGGGGCACCGAGGGCTCTCGTAAGAGGGCGGTGGGCGAGGAGGCTGCTCGAGGGGCCAAGAAACAGAAGTCAGCCCCCTCGGGAAAACGCAAGCGGGTGGCGAGCCCCGAGCCCCCGAAGACGGACGAGGAGGACGAAATCCTCAAATGTGTTGATGCGGGGCCCAGCAACCCCGTCCATCTCGAGCACCACCATTCCAATCTCCGTATTACTGGAGCAGGAGCCAATGAGACGGACACCAAGATGAACCTGGCCATACTCCGGGGTCTTCAGTTGCCGAACGACCATCGGGTACTATTAAAGTGCTCCATGGCTGAGCTGGAGACCAACTTGGCCAACTGCCCCAATTGGGGTAAGGATACACTTTCTCCCTTCTTCGTATTTTTTTTTATAACTTCTTACTCATTTGTCTTGTCTTTCTGGGCAGGTCGTTGTCCCCTTGTCTCACTATTTCCTCCGCCGTGCGAGCGTCTTTCGGTAGAAGAAGAATAAGTACAAGAGGCTCCTCCGAGAGGAGAAGAAGAAGAATAAACAAGTGCCTGCCGAGGTGGAGAAGCGCCTCAAGGAAACCGAGGTCCTTGCTGGGGAACTGGCCTCGATAAACGATACCCTCCGGGGGCAGTTGCAGGAGAGTCAGCAACACCTCGAATCTGCCCAGACACGCATCGCTGAGCTCGAGAAGAAATGCTAGGGTCTGGACGACGAAGTCAAGCGCACGGCCAAAGCTTGGGAGGATGCGCGGGAGAAGTGCGAAGAGGCCGAAGTGGCTCGCGACTTCGCGAAAGAGCACCTCGAAGTAGTTAACAATAGGGTTGCCGAGGCGGAGGCCAAGGCTTTCCGTAACTACGACGAGGGCGTCAAGGCGGGGCTTCAAAGGGCTGAATGGACATTCGCCGCGCGATGCCATAAGAGGGTCAAGCGGGCCTTCTCAAGGTTCTTCGTGAGTGAGGCGTTCGACTACGTCAAGACGCACCTCAATTTTTAAGATTCCGCTGAGGCTGTGGATCTGGTCCTCGATCAGCTTCAGACTCGGGGCGACTTGGGGGACGACTTTGACCGAGAGTCAGTCGGGCTTTCATTTGACCGCAGTGGGGCGCCGGTGGAAGAGGCCTCGCCCTCGACGGGGAAGTCCAAAGAGTTCGACTTCCAAGGAAGCGAATTCAACTTTGTCTTCCGCCGCCTCGATATTCCACCGCCCGAGAGTGCGAAAGGCGACTCATCGGGGGAAGAGGACATTCCGCTGCCTTTTGTGCCGACTCCCGAGACCTGGAAGGAACGAATGGCCGGGCCTGGCACTTCCAGTGACCCCGAGGACGGAAATGCGGATGACGGAGCGGGGGCGTCTGCCGGTGCTGGGGGCGAGGAAGGAGATCAGGAGGACAGGCCCGTCGAACAAAGCGACTAGGTCTAAAGTCCCCTATTTATGTAATCCCCCTTTCTGGTTGTTCCCCCCTTTTAGTTTAGCCCGCTTAAGTCCCCCCTGTACATTTCTCGCCCTCAGGCCTTCTAAGTGAAATAGTCCTTTCGAGGCCTTCCCTGTTGAACGAAACGATCAACTCTCATGTTTATCTATATTGTTATTATATTTTATTATTATTTTATTTTTTGTCGTTGTAGAATGAGACTTTGATGAGATCGAGAGGCGCTCTCGATTTGCATGGGCACTGTTACGTTTGTGTACAATTGTTTAATGAAATTGTTCAAACGTAAGTATAACTTAAACATAATCGAGAGACATGCGGGTTTTACGATTGCGCCAAGTTAAATTTCACCAAAGTTGATCATAAGTGTACGAGAACAACTTAAAGACAATCGAGAGGAAGAAGGGGATTTTTATTTAATGCTCCTTTACATTCGCTTCCCCTCGAAACAAAAGCGTCCTCGACACAACTCTTTACCAATAATCGAGGATGGGGCGAGTAAACTTATCTTACACATAGAATTTTCTGAGGTTCGAGGCATTCCACGGTCGAGGCAGTTCCCTTCCCTCCATGTCCTCTAGCCGGTACGCATTGTTTTTTGAAACCTTTACAACTTTGTAAGGTCCTTCCCAGTTAGGATCTAGTTTTCCCACATGCTTGGATACCTCTACTTTTTTGAGGACTAGGTCACCAAGTTGGAAATTTCTGTGGCGTACTCCTTTATTATAAGCTTGGGCCATAGAGGCTCGATACTTTTGCATCCTCGACCAGGCTGCACCTCTTCTTTTCTCGAGCAAGTTTAGCTCCGTGGCTCGGTTCTCCTCATTCCTAGGCGTGTCAAAATGCACCACTCTGGTTGTATTGTGCAATATCTCCGCTGGAATCACTGCCTCGGACCCGTATACTAAGGCATACGGGGAGTCTGCCATCGCTGTTCGAGGGGTGGTACGATAAGCCCACAATACCCCCGGTAATTCGTCCGCCCATTCTCCCTTGAAAGCACCCAACACAGTTTTGAGATTCTGCAGAATGATCCGGTTAGTTACCTCCACTTGACCATTGGCTTGGAGGTTTCCCACAGATGTGAACCGCTGCTCGATGCCGTGGCTATGGCACCATTCTGTCGTGGCTCGATTTTGAAATTGCGTGCCGTTATCTGATATTAGTACTCGAGGGACCCCGGAACGACAAATGATGTTTTTCCATATAAAGGACCGGATCGAGGCATCGGTGATTTTGGGGACGGCCTCCGCCTCGACCCACTTGGTAAAGTATTCCACGGCCACTATGGCGAACTTTCTCTGGCCTTTTCCCATGGGGAAAGGTCCTACTACATTAATTCCCCATTGGTCGAAGGGCCACGAAATCTCCACGTTCACCATTTCAGCGACTGATTTATGAGGAAGGTTGGCATAAAACTGACACTTCGGGCATTTTCGAGCATACTCGAGCGTGTCCTTTAGGATAGTCGGCCAATAGAAACCGCTTCTCATAATCTTTTTGGATAATGACCTCCCTCCTGCATGATTTCCACAACTCCCCTCGTGAACAGATTGCATTACCTCACGAGCTTCCGAGGGGAGGAGACATCTGAGCGGGGGTCCGAGAAATGATTTTCGAAAGAACCTTCCCTCGCTATCCAAGGCATATCTCGCGCACTGCCTTCTCAACCTTCTTAACTGGATTTGGTCAAAGATCTTTTCTCCCAACAAAAAGGCGCGAATTTCATCCTGCCAACTGGGTTCGAGGGGCTGGATGGGCAAGATTGGGGTGCCCCCCTCGCGGACTGCAGAGGTATTGAGAGTCTGGAATCCGACTACATGATCCCTCGTACCTTTAAGAGCACTTGTAAATTTAGACAAGGCGTCTGCGCACTCGTTTTCTTCCCTCGGAATTTGCTCCAAAGTGAAAGATTTGAAACTTTCCTTCAGCTTGGAGACATGCTCGAGGTACTTGGTCATCATGGCATCCCTGGCTTCGTATATTCCCCCGATCTGATTAGAAACCAATTGCGAATCAGTGAATGCCCGGATATGGGAGACTCCTTCTCGTATTGCCAATTCGAGGCCGGCTATAAGGGCCTCATATTCTGCTTCATTGTTTGTGATAGGGAAGTTGAGCCTGATAGCGAACTCCACCACATCGCCTTCTGGGCTCTGCAAGGTGATCCCAGCTCCCCCTCCTTGTGTAGTGGACGATCCGTCTACATGTAGGAGCCATGGGTCGGTGATAGGTGGACTTTCTTCCGGCAACCCCACTCTTTCCAGGAGGAAATCAGCCAGCACTTGGGCTTGGACTGCTGTTCTCGATTGGTATGATATATTGAACTCCCCGAGCTCTATAGCCCACTTAATAAGCCGGCCCGACGTGTTAGGCTTTGAGATGACTTGCCGAAGAGGTTGGTCGGTGAGCACTACCATCGAATGTGACTGAAAGTACTGTCTCAGCTTCCTTGCGGAGTAGATGAGGCCCAGTGCAAACTTCTCTATCTCCAGGTAGTTCTTATCTGGCCCTTGCAGTACCTTGCTGAGATAATACACAGGTAGGTGCTTGCGGTCCCTTATTACCACAATCACCGAGCTGACCGCCTCTGGAGATACTGCGAGATACACGTACAGCTTTTGCCCTGGGTTCGATTTTGCTAGCAGAGGCGGGGTGCCCAGGTATTCTTTGAGCTCTCGCAGGGCTTGCACACATTCGGGGGTCCATTGGAAATCAGGGACTTTCCTTAGTTTTTTGAAGAAGAGGAGGTTCCTGTCAGCCGACCGAGATATGAATCTGTTCAGAGAGACAATCCGGCCGCACAGCCTCTGAACGTCTTTAACTGACTTAGGGGACCTGATCTTTTGTAGAGCCTCGATTTTCTCTGGGTTGGCCTCGATTCCTCTCTCACTGACCATGTAACCCAGAAACTTCCCCCCCTCGAACTCCAAATGTGCATTTCGAGGGTTTGAGTTTCAAACCAAACTCCCTAAGCACTTGAAAGACCTCTCTAAGGTGTTCGAGATGATCTTTTTCCTCTAGGCTCTTAACGATCATGTCATCCACATAGACTTCGACAATCCGTCCTATCAGCTCTTTGAAGATGAGATTTACCAACCTTTGATAAGTCGCCCCAGCATTCTTGAGGCCAAATGGCATGACCAGGAAGCAGTAAACTCCCATCTCCACCACAAATGAGGTCTTGGGTTGGTCCTCCGGGGCCACGGAGATCTGATAGTACCCCTGATAGGCATCCATCATACTCATCATTTCGCAGCCTGCCGTTGAATTGACAAGTTGATCGATTTGGGGGAGTGGGTAGGGGTCCTTTGGGCACGCCTTGTTGAGGTCCATGAAATCATTGCACATTCTCCACTTTCCTTGCCCTTTGGGCACCACTACCACATTGCATAGCCATTCCAGGAAATATATTGGCATAATATAGCCGGCTTTCAGTAACTTGTTCACCTCTCCCTCGATTATCTTGTTTCTCTCGACCCCAAAGACCCTCTTCTTCTATTTAACAGGCTTGAATGTGGGGTCGACATTCAAGCGGTGTGCAATGACCTCAGGACTTATGCCAGGGAAGTCCGAGGGTTGCCACGCAAACACGTCCCTATTCTCTCGCAGGAATTGAACTAGCATCACTTCCTTGGCCTGATCAAGCTGGGCCCCTATCTTGGTCGTTTTCTCGGGGTTCTCGGGTTCTAACTCGATGGTCTTGGACTCTCCAGTGGGCTCTATTCTGCTGTCCTCGAGCTTTCTTGTCTTAGTCGAGGGCATTTCTGTCCATCCGGAGTCGCTGTCCGAGCCGACCTCAGGCGATTTTCTTTTTGCGGACCCAGGCTTCATTCCCAACGAGACGGAATAACAGGTCCATGCATCAATGACATCGCATCTCACCTGTCCTATCCCAGCCTCGGTTGGAAACTTCATCATAAGGTGGTAGGTGGACACCACCGCTCGGAGTGTATTGAGTGCCGGTCGGCCCAGAATCAAGTTGTATGCAAAGGGGGCGTCCACCACCAGATAATTTACCATCAGGGTCTGTCGGTGGGGCTCCTGGCCGAAGGATGTTGGCAATTTGATCTGCCCTAGGGGGTGGATCTGGGACCCTCCAAAGCCTACCAGGGGCGTCCTCACCGGCTCCATATCGATCTTTCCCATGTCCATCTTCTCTAAAGTTGAGTAGAATAGAACATTGGCCGAGCTTCCGTTATCGATCAAAGTTTTTGTAACGGCAAAATTGGCTACGTCGGCCGTTACCACCATAGGATAGTCGGGCTGCTTGGTCAAACCTTCTGGGCTCTGGACAGGGATCCGGTCGCTTTCATTGAACTCTATCGAGCATCCCTCGATAGTATTAACCTGCTGCGGGTAATCTGGATCCTCGAGGGCAAACCGATCATACCGGAGCTTCCTGCCAACTTTCTTTCGAGAGGATCTAGTATCACCCCCAGCAGGTCCTCCGGCAATCATGAGGATTGTGCCTTTTGTGGCATGATTGCTACTCATTGGTCTCTTCCCTGCCTTCTTCAAGGTCTCCGGATGTCCTTTGGGGACTTGTTTTCCTGGGTGACCTTGACCGATCGCGATGAATCGGGGAGGCCTGGCTGTCATAATACTCCAGCTTCTTAACGAACTCCTAGAGCTTTCCGCCGCGGATCAGCGCCTCAATTTCGTCTTGCAGGTTATAGCAATCCTCTGTACTATGCCCAAATTGCCAATGATAGGTGCAGTATTTCCCGCTCCGCCGGGCTTTCCTCCCCTCGGGTAGCCTCTTAGGCGTTGAGAACACGTGGCACCCGAGGAGTGAAAAGATCTCAGCCGGGGTCTTGGTAAGGGGGGAGTACTCTTTGTACTTCCTAATCGGCTCCTTCCTTTCCTTGCCCCTTGATTTGTCTTCCCGGGGCTTGGTACTTCCTTCACCCTTGGCCTTGGGCGGGTGCTTTATCAGGTTGAGCTCCTCCACCTCCATGTACTTGGAGGCCAGCTGCTGGATCCCGGCGATGGTACGGGGGGCCTGCATGATAATGGCCTCCGCACATTTCTCGTTCTTTAAGGCTTGATATAACGCGTGCCGGTCAAACTCGACTCCAACATCTTCCACTTTAAAGAGCTCGTTGTTGAATCGTTCCATGAAAGCGCATAGGCCTTCATCCTCTTTCTGGACTACTCCATACAAATGAGTATGGGACAGCTTGGTGGAGATCTTAGCAGCGAAGTGATTCAGAAATCGATCTGCTAACTCCTCATATGAAGAGATAGACTGTGGCTCCATCTTCTTGAACCATGTAAGGGCGATCCCTTGGAGGGTGGTAGAAAAGAGACGGGCCCATACATGGAGGTTGCTGGTTGCTACCCCTACTACATCCGCATAGTGGGTCAGATGCTCCATTGGATCCGTAGTACCATTATAACGGGGTAAGTTGGTGGGCATGCATTCATCCGGGGCTAACCGGGACTCGGCAATCTCCAAAATAAATGGAGACCTCTCCAATCGATGGTTGTAAGGAGGCAGATGTCGTGTTACTTCCACCCTCACGCTCCTATCTCCTTCGCGTCGCCTGGATAGACGCTCTATCTCATCCTGTAGATCACTAACCTGTTGGCGCATGCGAGCCAGCTCTTTCGGCTCCTCCTCCCTTCGCGGGCGCGGATGGTGACCATCGGTCCTAGACCTGGCGGGAGCCCTAGATCTAGCGGGAACATCCGCGGCATTACGTCTAGAAGGGACCTTGCGAGTGGCTACATTGCCTGATTCAGCAACCTCTTCCCTGGGGTTATGACGATGGCTCCCTTCACGCGGGGAATGGCTTCGACTGGGGTCATGGTGTTCGTTGCGGTGAGAAACGACAGGAGGTCCTACCTCATTAGGGGATGGAGATAGACCCCCAGATAGCAACCGGACCAACGTTTGGTCATCGCATGCCCCCAACAGCTGCCTGACTCTGCTGATGGGGAGTGTGACCGTGTGCTCGGCTTGCTGCGTCCCTGCTGCATGGGCTGGTGCGGGGTCATGGGATGTTCCTGCCCCTGGGCCAGCGGGTAGCGTGGGGGCAGCATGCTCCTTTCCCTTGTTTATCACATTGATGGCTTCCTCTGCCCGTTGGGTTACTTCGGGAGGGTCGCGGTGGCTCCTCTCCGATGTAACGGACATGTGAGTTTGCTGGGTGTTTTGGGTGGCGGTGGGCTGCCCCTGCCAATAGCCTCCAGCTGTACTCGTCCCTTCTGGACGCCCATCCTTGCAACGGTTAAGTATGGGATTTGGTCCTCGATGGGAGCACCGTCGAGGGCAGCTTCCTCATTCGAGGGCACCCTGAGTAGCCCGTTGTCGTCTTGGGGGTCTTTGGAGGGAAAGAGGCTGGCTTGTGAGCCCTTTCGAGGGCTTTTGTTACCTCAAGGGCAGTAATCATGCACTTGGCGGATTTGTGGATTTTTGGGGATGGTAATGACGTGGCGTGATGAAGTGGCACTTGACTCATCATATTGTATCATTTTGGCAAGTATTATACAGAATATGATAATAAGTGTATTGAATATGTTATATTACGAGTACCAGTATATTATTCGTTGAGTTCATAATATGTATGAAAAATAAAAATCTTTTTTAATTATTCGTACATACGGATATTATATGGGTATAATACAACGTTTTACCAACTGAGCTTATAATTTGAATTTTATTTAATCAATACATAATTAATTAATTAATTGAGGTACGAAAGAATTAAGGATAATAAAATAGCGACACAATCAACTAAATTGTAATTGGTGTAGCGGTAGCACTCCATCGAATTATACAGAAGGTCAGGAGTTTTAATCTATTTAGTGTCCAAATAAAAAATACCCTCGCATGAGGCCAGCTAAAGAGCAGCGTGCAGCATGTGTGGCACTGTTGGGGTTGGCCCGCGGGTCATGTGTGTATTTAACTTTTAAAAACAGATTGATAAATTGTATTTTGACAAAATTATTTGTAAAAACAAACCTTTTTTTGATAGGAAAAAACAATTCGTCACATATGTTTTTTGTGAGGAAATAAAAAATTCCTCACAATAGCCATATGTGAGGACCATTTTGTGAGGAAACTGTGATGAGTTTTTTTTTTTTGCTACAAAAACTTTTTGTGATAAATATTTTCATCACAATAAATCAATTTTTTTGTAGTAGGGGTATTTTGGACTTTTTACTAATTTTCTATTTTTGTTTTTAAAAATAGTAATTAAACAAGGGTATTATTATCTTTTAACATCACTCTATTAAGGTTTTGTAATTTGATCATAACTCAGGGAGTTATATTGTAATATACACAAAATTATAGGTAAATCACAATTATGCCAAACCTTAGAGGGTGTAACTGTAGTTCATACTATATACAACATATAATATTTCTTTAAGATTGTTGTAAATAAAGATTACTAAGGTAATCGCAGAGGCATGATATAATAATGTATAATAAGAAATATATAATTTCAGTTTTGATACCAACTAGACAAACAATTAACAAATAGAGTTAATATAATACCAGATCTACAAGTCCATATACGCTTCCAGATCCGCAACAAGTCTGGTTTCATAACTCGAACATGATTTCAAAAACATGCATGATTCCTATCTTACAACATATATGTATTTGAGATCAATAAATTTCAAATACAACTAATACCAGAATCAAGATAAACAAAGAACTATTTTGAAAACTTATTTGGCTTAGCAACTGGTACTGGAAAAATGTCATTCTAAACCTTGGAATATATTGTTTTAGCAACTTGTAACTATGACTGAATTGCTGATTTTGGCCTACTTGCCTTCAAGAAATATTCCCCCTACTGTCTGGTGCGCGTTAGGAGGGTGACATTCCTTGCAAATAAGACAATTCAGAGGTTTTTCTTACAAGTTGCACAGCAACACGAGAATCTCTCTTCGAAAAATAATCAAATCTTTATAGGTTTATACAAGCACTTCGATCTATTACATTCATATTCAAATGAATGTATGAATTACTAGATTCGAATAGAGACATAGACATGAAGTAGAAAAGCATGAATTATGATGTTTAATCACAGAGATGTAAAGTGCGCACTCAAAGAATGGAATTCTTATAAAGATCTAGTAGAGATTTTCATCTCATAACAGAGTTAGTCACATATCTCCCTACTCTCCCAGGCTGGTACCACGTATGTATAGGGAGCATAGAAGCCAATTTATGCATTAACCTGGTATGTCGAAACAAACTATAACAGCTAAAAATATTCCAACAATTTTTATAAGTTTAATACTAGTTACACTTGAAACATTGGTATAACTTCCAAAAATAGCTAGTAATATTTCATGTAATAACCAAAAACGTGCCAATCAAATGTAGTTGTTTTTATGACTAATGCACGCAGTAAATGACACATTAAAGTCTTGTAACAACTCACTTAAATTGAATTCTGAATTCAAACAAAATTTCAGAACAGGTTCCAAAGTAAGTTCTAGAAAAAGATAAGACCAAGACTAAGATAATTTGCCCTTACACTCACTCCCACGCCCACACCCATGACTCGTGGACTGCGGCCATGGCCAGAGCCAAATCGGGCGGGGAACAGTGCAGGCATGTGGTACTTTTACAATATCGTACTTAGTTGATATTTTGACAAATGAGACCGGACAAGGGGGCGGCATGCACTCGTGGTACTTTCACTGTGTGGTAATTGATATTTTGACAAATCATCAACACTTGACTACATGAGTACATAAATTATCTTGTATAGACATCCAATGTGGAATACAACGTGTATATCCCACAAACACTTATTTTTATACTTCCTTCGATAATATATATATATATATATATGTGGATTTTATTTTATGGATTCAACCATGAAAGACATTCTAATTTCATTTTTGAATAAAAACACACATAAATATTAATATATAAATTTGTTGTTTTCAACAGTTTATATTTATAGGCCTCAGAAAATTGATTTAACTACAAAATTATGCTTATTATGCATCGGCAATGTTTAAATAGACAATAGCTGCAATTTTTCTTGACCTCACAACAAGGGTTATTAAGCTGGTATTTGTAGATACATATTAAATGTATAGACACTAATAAAAGATTGACATAATTCGATACATATGATGTGATATTTTTAGAGTGTTTTATCTATGCGCCTATCGTGGAACTTTATAAAATGCCTCAATAAACTATACCAAATTTTTACCAAATCTATCTTTTGTTACCCTACAAGATTTCAAAACAAGTTTTTGTAACACTTACCATATTATATGTGTTAAATTAGATCATTCTTTTAGTAGTGAAAGTAAATATTTTTAAAAAAAATGTTGTTTGATTTAAATCTTGAACATCTACGACGTTCATTTGAGGCATTTCTTCTAGATGAAACACAGTGTAGAACACAAATTGAGATCTGGAATTATAACACCACTGAAAGCAAAATTAAGCGAACTTACGGAAATAAGCGTTCAAGGAGACATAGCTGCCTCCAATATTGGCAAAGTACGCAAGGAATAGAAAATGTGTGAAGAAAATTGCAATAATAACATCTAAATTTAGCTTTTGTCCCTAATAAAAGCAGGCAGGATTAGAAGGTCGTGGACCTGATTAAGTTGATAGCTAAGAAAGTACTAAGCCAAACTTTTAGTGTGAAATGCTTCACTTCTTTCTCTTCTTAGGAGGCTGAAGTTCCTCTTCTTCTTCTTCTTCATCATCGTTGTCGTCATCGGACTCCTCTTCTCCTACGGGTTCTTCGTCGTCTCCATCTTCAACATTGTCATCATCGTCTTCATCATCATCATCATCATCATCATCATCATCATTATCATCATCGTCATTATGACCATTAGCATCGTCGTCGTCATCATCATCATCATCTTCTCCATTCTCTTCACCGGCTCCATCGGCCCCTCCACGGCCCTTCTTGGCATTGCCGTTGCTATTGGGATTGTTCGCACGACCTCCTTCCTCTTCGGAAAAGTCACCCTCACCATCTCCGGGACCACCAACCCCATCGTCATCGTCACTGTCATTGTCATTGTCTCCGTCTCCTCCCTCAGCATCAACAGCTTCCACTTGGCCCATCATCAATACATTTATAAAATTCTGAAATATTGTTGAATTGAATTACTACGTTAGGAACATGAAAAGGTCCTAAACATATCGTGTGTATAGAAATATTTTCCCAAATACACATTTAAGATGAAATATTTATACTTGAAGCATTTTTATGTATTTTTGTCATCTTAAATTGTAAATCCATTTATTGGTCTCTAGTACACCTTTGACGACCTAATATATACAAATGACAAAGGATGAGCTTTTGTGCTGCACATATTAATTTCTTGCTCTGACATCTTAATCAGGTGTTGGCCATGGATTGAAATGGACCAATCAGGTTAAATATGCCATTTTAATTTTCTTGTTCTTTTCTTTCTGAAAATTTCTACTTCCGTCATACATTCATGTGTTGAGGTGAGCATGAGATTTTAAATAAGAATTGACAGGAGGGATTTTAAGTCTCGGAAGATGTGATGGGAATAAATATAGCAAATTATCCATAAAGCTTAAAGATATAATTATTTTAGTTTTAAAATTTAAACTGTCACGTGTTACTTCTTGTGTTATAAAACGGACCGGATCCTCTACCCCATAACAATGTCCCATCTCCTGCCCCATACTCTAGATATGCGAGACGTGTAAAGATTTACTTCCATAGCTACTTCCACTTTCACAAGGACTCTTTTTTTTGGGTAAATTGCAGCGTTTTGTGGAGAAGTAAATCTTTAAGATTTACACGTGTCGCACATCTAGAGTATGAGGCATTGTTATGGGGTAGGGAATTTGGTCTGATTATAAAATAATAATATTAATAATCTAGTCCATCCTGGCAATTAATTTCCATCGGAAAACACTCATTGAATGCCACTTTCTATTAATTTTTATTGGTCAAGTCAAATTTTTTGAAACATTTTTATTTAGGAAATTGACTAAAATGTAAATCGAATAAGCGTTTTTAAGTAAAATTGGCTGAAAAACTCATTAAAAAGGATTGAAATGATAACTATTAATAACATGCAACTAAGACGTCACCATTTAAATTTAGAAATTAAAATAATTTTAACTTTAAACTTTATAAACCATCAATGATACTAACCTTATATTATATAGTAGTAGAATGAAATAGTATTCTCTTTTTAGTTTTTCCTTAAAGAAGAACACACTTCCGGCGGACCAACTTGGGCTGAGCCCAATACTTACAGTACTAGTTTAATATCCAAGTCTCCTATTAATGCCCACCAAACCACATTTGCAACTTACCCACCAAACTTTCTATTAATGCCCAACAACACTGGTTCACCAAACAACGACAAAGCTTTACGCCTCAACACACACACACACACACACACACACTTTTCAGATCTCACATTCCAATTAATTAATTTATTATTTTTTCTTAATTTCATGGATTTTTTCATTATTAACGTTTATCGCATATATCTATCTTATAGTTCACCTTACACATTATAAATTCTAATAGTACAATATAATTTGATTTAGAAGATTCGAACCTCCTCCAATTGTTGTGTAATTAATTTAGCTATTTCTTGCTTTAGTACATAAATTAATTTTTTTATGTTACATTTTTGAGCAATTTATTTATGTATTAATTCTAAAATAGACACAAAAATCATTTTAAATCATATATACTATCAATGAAGTGTGAGGGTCTTTGACTTTTTTTCTTTCGACCGTTGAATTGTGTTCTTTCTAAATTGTTTCTTTATTAAGTTAACCACTACAAGAATTGAAAACCACCCTTAATTCTCCTACGATATTAATATTTTCCAATTTTCATGATTATCTAATCACTATCCCCACAAACTACTATTAATTATTTGTATTCAACAAAATTTCTTTTATTTATTTTTAGTTCCCTTTTCAATATTAATTATTTTGCTCGTCTTTTCCATTTTTTTTTTTGTCCAAAGCAAATTATTTACCCTTTCTTCTCCAACTTTACTTCGTCTATTTTTTTATTTAAGTACGTTAGTCAACTTATTAAATTCACAATTATATAGTTCATATAATTGGCGATATATGTACTACATAATAATTGAACAAAATATTTAATTTAATAAACATTAAATTGTTTTTACAAAAAATGATATGTGGCATCATTATCATTGGGTGTTATAGCTCTCTCTCTCTCTCCCTACCCTTTTTTTTTCTTTTTTTTTAAATAATTGGATATTATAGTCCTCTTTTTGATAAATGGATATTGTAGTACCCTAAACTTTCAAAAGTAGTAGTATTAATACCGAGGTTCTTAGCCTAGGTTTGCGGCAGGCCATATTATTACTGCGGATATGTGGGGGCCAACATCAACCGATCCCGGAACTCAAAATAGCATATAAACCACAATCTATGTTCGTTTTGGGTTCCGATTAGGAAACCAGGCGCACGTTAGCACGCATGAAAATGAATACTTTTGTATAAAAGTCAAATGCGTGTTTCCACCTTTATATATATATATATTTATACTTATGTGCATGTATGTATTTATGAATGTATCTATGCATTTATATGGACATTTGATTTGGAGGTTGCTGGAATGAATTTATTAGTTCTATAAAAAAAAAAATCTTAAGAAACATTTTGAAATTTATAAGACTTTGCAAAGTATTTGGTAATATTGTTAAAAACTAAATCTATGAAATTGTAAAATAAAATATTAGGTTCCAAAGCTTTTTTTTAACAGCAAAAGTTGCAGGTTTTTACTAACAGTTCGTAATCTTCAAATTTTCATTTTTTTCAAAACACTCTAAAAAAAAGATTAATTCTCTTGAAAGATCCACTAGATCTTCCTGCACATACAGCGACGAAGCCAAGAGGATGGTTGGAGGGGACGGTTATCCCCCGCTTTAAGTTCATATCAAATTAAAATTTGCATGTGTTTATATGAAAATTTTGAAGTTCGTCCCCCTCTAAAACATAAATTTTTTTTTAATATTTCATAAAAATTTAATTTCACCCCACATAAAAATTTCTGGCTCCGTCTCTATTCACGTACAGACCTCTTAATTATTTACATATATGACTCATTATTTTGTAACACTTATTTTTAATCTATGAGTATTTGCTGTACTTTAATTATGAGTTATGATATACTTGTTTCATTTACGATTTAGTTTGACTCTTTTTTATTCAATAAAATAATCAAAATGATAGAGCATATATTTTTAATAAAAAAATTCTAAAAATATCAAAGTGAACTAAGAATGATAAACTAACTTTTATTTCCTAAAGTTATTCATCAAAAAAAGGACAAAAAGAAAGGCGACAAAGATTTTATTTTGCAGTAAAGGAAAGACAATAAAAAATTTAACCAAATTTATAGAGAAGAGCTAAAGAAAAAAAAGAGAAAAAGAAAAAGAAAACCCATAATACAGAATCGTCATATAAAAGCTTATGCTTCTAAAATTGGAAAAGAAAAAAATTATAGCAATAAATCCTTTAAAATTACTTAGGTTATATAAGTTAAAATTTGAGCTTTATAACCTGTGCTAAGTAGAGCAGATGAGCCTTGACAAGGAGAAGGAGCAGGGCTGAAAGAGGCCCCTCCGCGCACTTTAGCGAAGCCCCCTTAACAATCACCTCCATCACAATTTTGGCCTGAAATATATACGCATAAGCAATTATGGCTCATATATCGATATATACATATATGAAAACAAAATTAAAATTCGAACGTCATAGAACTTAATTTATGTGCGACTTTCATGCAAAAAGAAGTAACAGGAGAGGGCTTATATGTATGTGTGCGGACAGTGTACCTGAAATGGAAAAATCAAGAAAGGCTTTTTGCAAGAAAGTGAGAGAATTGTTCTTGGAGAAAACACAAAACGATGAGAGACTTTGGTGTGAAATTAAACTGAGAGAATATGTGGCCCGGTACTTTTAAGTGTTGTAAAACAACAATGGAAGAGTGTAAAAGCCTAGAGAGAGAGAAAGAGAGAGAGAGATGACCGTTAGTGACTAGTTCTTCGTGCAAAGCCCAGAGAAGGTCAGAATGGGGAGGTTTTTTACGTTGAAACTGAGGGGCTGACCCTCTGTGTGTGTGTGTGTGTGTGTGTGAGAGAGAGAGAGAGAGAGAGAGAGATTGACCGTGTGTGTCTGTGTGTAGTGTGGAGAGTGGTTGAGGGTTTGTTAATTGAAGGTTGTTGTGTATTGTATTGGAAAGCAAAGCAAAATTGCAGAATAGAATCTAATGCTTTGTTCCTGGCAGGTCGGACCCTTAAGAATAATCAACTTTTACATTTTATCTTATTTTTTTCACCAACTTTTCTTTATTTCTTCTATCTTCTTTTAAACCATGGCTGGACCACTAGGTTTCACTCGGGTTAATGGGATTTTTTCCATTCTTTAAATTAATTCCATAAAATTCTCCTGTTTTAATTTTAATAATGAAAAATCCATTTGTATTAAACTTTTGGCCAAAAAAAACCCCAAGATTTACCATATACTCTTTTTATTAGTCAATTATGATGTTAATTCTTTTCACCTGATTTGCTTGTTATGCATTTATGCCCTGAATACTTGTAGATATGTATGTAGCAATATGCAATATTTCTTCGAATTAACTAACAAATTAATTAGCAAGTTATGTCTTGAAGCATCTTAAAAATAGAATTCAACGAACTACAAGAAAAAGTAATATTATTGACAAAATTTAAAAGTAATAATAATATAAAAGTTGTCACCAATAATTGTATAAAATGACAATACAGTTTATTTTGCCCATAATTAAGTTTTTTTGGGGACAATAATTTTTATATTGTCACAATATTACTCAATGGTGACAAGAAGTAATGTTTTAGCTGTCACAATTAATAATTAGTGACACACATATAGTGACAATTTGGTGACAATAAAAATTATTATTCAGATTTTGTGACAAGATTACATTGCCACAAAATTGTCACAATAGGTGTGTCACTAATTATCACTTTTGCACTATGTTGTCATCTTTTTACAAGAAATTATTACCATTGATATTGTGCATACTATGTTTTATGAGAACATCAAATTATTGTCACTAAATATATATAATTAATGACAACTTTTTCATTATCACTTATTATATTGTTACAAATTTATTCATATTATTTTAGTGACGTGTAGTTATTTTTAACCTTTTTAATTGGAATTAAATAATTTAAAGCATTATTAACTGGCATAATGTATATCTAAATATTTTTTTTTTCAATTTTCACAAATAGAACTAGAATTTATTAACTAGGAACATTATCTAGTGAAGTCTTTATAAGAGTATAAATACTAAAGAATTGATACCAACAAATAATGTCCCTTTTTCACATTTTCTCGTTAGAACATGAGAAGCATCACCCCTAAATACAGTTCAGCTTTTAGCTTTAGAAATATAGCTAATTAACAAAACATTTTATAAAAAATATAATATACTAAAGTTAAAATATGAAAAATCAGTGGGCTTGTGCTACATAAATCTAGTTAGCCTCAAAATCAAGCTTTCTTATATTTCAAATATATGGCAATCATTTTTTCTTTTCTTATCTTTACAATCAACTCCATCGAAGAAATTTCTTAAAAATATATCTGAAAAAATAAATAAAATAAAATAAAACAAAACAACATAAATAAGAATAGTGAAAATGCAATAGAAAAAAATGAAGAAAGGAAATCTCAACTCAAAAAAGATGAAACAAATAATGAGTAAGTTTCTTGGCGAATCACATCGAATACCCCCCGAATTTAGAAAAATTACTAAAAACTCTCTTATCTTTTTAAAAATTCTTGATAAATAAAGCTGAATGATGGATAAGTAAAAAATTCCCTTAAAATTTCTACAAAGAAAAATATATAAATAATAATAAAAAACCTAAAATGAGAAATCTCAAAAATACCCTTCCCCAAACCCTAACCCTTTGGCACTTTCTTTCACTAGAAATTTCCATCCACCTTCTCTCTTCCACCAAATTTCATTTCATCCACCATAGAAACACACTCCAAACTCTGGCACCCGTGCCCAAGGCCTTCACACGCGCCAATGGCGGCATCATATCGTCGTGCTTTCCATCTACTTTGTTCTTTTTCGAGCCTACCCTCCCATCTTTATTTTCAAATAATTTTTAACACCTCTTTTCAATTTTCTCTGGTGTTCGCCCCATTTTCAAATAATTTTTCTCCCCATTGACAGCGATCGGTCAAACCGCCTCTCTCCTCTTGCCATACCCCATCGATGACCACGGGCCGACCGCTCGGATCTGCTATCGTATAGTTACGAGCCGAGAATGAGGGGAGGGGACGCGAGGGGGGGCAATTGAGCGAGTTGGATTCAATCTACTAGTTGAGAACCATTCTGCCACTTCTAATAAACATGAAATGTGATTTTTTCATGTTTATTTGAATAATAATGTATGGATGGAGATGTTTCAAGATGTCCACAAATGTAATCGAATTAGGCAATCATTTTTTTTTTCATCCACCACGTACAGATAAATTATTGGTCTCCCTGGTGGTCTTGGTGGGCAAATACAAGTTTAGGTAGAGAGAAATAAATAAATAAAACATAGACAAAATAAAAGAAAAATTTTATAATAAAAGTAATTTTAAAATTTATTTGAGTAATCTGAAGGAATTTATTAAATATATAATTATCATTTCATTTTACAAATAACATAAAAAAAAATCATATTATTTTAACACAATAAAATAGGGCATTAAAAACCTTACAAATAATAACCTTACAAACGAAATCCAAAGGGCATTTTTGCCCAACCAAAAAGATCGAAAATTTGACACAGGGGTATTAAAGCTATATTGTTAATTCTACTGGCAGAAATTGTCCCAAACCCTAATGGTGGCTAATGGTTGGATTTTTCTATCAAACGGTGATAAAACTTAGCGGGGTCATAGTAATTTTTTTAAAAATATGGAATTTTTGGTAATTTCACTTAAATTTAGGGGTAGTAAATATAATTCGTTCTAAATTTTTCTATTAACAATTATCACCTAAAAGATTGAGAAGAATTTGAAAGTGAGAGGGTGGGGGACTGGGGAAGAATTCTCCTATTCAAAGGGCGAAATTGAGACATATAAAAAGTACGTAACATAAGTAGTTCATATTCTTTTTCAATAAACAATGAGGGCTAAAATATGTAAACCTGCCAATTTAGACAATAAATAAATAAATAAAATTCTTTAATTATAGTATAAATAGCACAAATAATTCATTTCTCACAAATTTGAAAGTAGACCGATTAGCTTATTCGAGGGAAAATTAAATTTCTGGAGACCCCTTGAAATTTAATTTTATATCCATTAAAACAATGAATAGATCTTCAATCCAAAAACCCTATCTCATCAATTTTTAATCCCAGAAAGCCCGATCATTGTCTTTCACCGCTTTTCTCGACAAAATAGCCTTTGCTTTTCTTATATTAGTTTTGTCATATTGAATTCTAAATTAATTTTATTTATCTATATTAGTTTACATGTAGAAAAATTTTGTATTAAAATTAACGTAAGAATGTGATAGCTTTTATTTTATTTAATGTTGGTATTAAACGCTGAGTAGCAATATTAAATTTATTGTGTTGTAATTTATGTGTATTTGATAGTTATTCATGATTATGTAATATTTTGATCTTCGTTCGATAGTATATTGATGTAATTGACTGATATGTAATAACACAGTTCTCTTCAAAAAAAAAAAAAAAAAGGAAAAACTAGCGGAATGGATTTCTATAATTGAAAAATAATTTCATGGGTTTTTAAGATACTCAAATTTATAATAAAGGACTTCTAGTATTTTTGTTTCCCTTAATTTTATTAATATTTTTGAGTTAAAAAATATATGTAAATTTTTTGCACTTGCGTTCCTTGAGGTCTAAGGTGTATAACAAAATAGTAGCAATAGTTCGAGGCCTTTGGCCTAATAGACACATACCTCATTTATAAAAGTGTGGGAAGATTAATATTAAAATTTGAATCCTGGTAGGGGGTGCGTACGTGCGTATTATACAAAACAAACGAACGAATGAACAGAACAGTAGCAATAGATAAAAAGAAACAAGTTTTTTAAAAATATTGGTGTAGTTGGCAAATAAAAGTAATTAACAATAGTTATTACAAAACTCGTGTTTGAATAAATAATATTCATACAGAGATTGACCTTTACTTATTCTACGAGGACAACCAGCCTCTATGGGCAATATTTTCATTATTTTCTATTAAAACCATCATGTTTGCCCGGCTTTCCGTGGTCCCACTCCAGTATAACCAAATTAAAGGAAAAATTATAATGTAAAATTTAAGGTGTCTAGAAATGCATAACTCAAGAGTACTACTCCTTTTAATATAAAAATAAAATAAGTTAAAAAATTCTTATAGAAAAAAATAAGAAGAATCTATCTTATAATATATGTACAACCCTACAGGAGTGCTTCAATTCATTTACCACTGTTGATAAACATCCCCAGTCCAACGAACCCAAGCAAAAAATTTGCCCTAAGAAAGAGTGCTTCATAAACGTGTGAATGAGCTCGAGTATTCCTGTCCTATCCATATCTATCAAAAAGAAGGAGCCCCAGCCCATGACTGCGTCTCTATATATAATCTCAGCCCACAACAAGATAACATGATATGTTGCGCTGTCAATGGGTCAGATTTGAAGTGAATTTGAAAATTCAAATTCGAATTCGAATCTTATAAGTTTTTTCTATATTCGAATCCAACCCGAATCATGTAGAATTTTTACTCAATGCTACTAAGTCGAATCCGATAAAAAAAATTTGATACGATTAACATTTAAGAAAGTTGAAACTTTAAAATCAAGTAAAAATAAAAAAATTATTCTTTATTTAAAAATAAAATTTTAATCAAGTAGAAAATTATTTGAGTATGTGTAAAAACTATACATTATTTTTTTAAAAATGACTTTGAAAAATAAAAAATGGTGTATTATTAATTATTACGGTTTATATATTGTATTCTATTTAAGTTTCTTTACTAACACTATATATATATATATATGGTTATTAATATAATAAAAAGTATCACTAAAGTTCGGATTCGGATCTTTAATGGATCAAACTGCTTGATTCCATATCCTATCGATTTGTTTCGGATTACGGATATTTATAATAAGATTTGATCTATAAGATAATATAATCGATCGAATATACTAAAATTCGTAGTGGATTTGGATTGGATTGGATTTGAATTAAAATAGGCTGCATTCCTAGTCCTAATGAAATGATACCACTCAATGTCACAACCTATTCCATCTAATTTAAGTTTGCACAAATTATAATTATGAAATAAAAGATAAAATATTATTTTAAAATAAAGGATCATATCTAGTGCTCACATTCCTTATCAGTACCACTAACAAGTAAAGTCCAAATCCCAAAGCGTGGCCAATCAGCCAAATTCCAAGTAAGAAATTAACGTATACCTCCTTTGACAATATCACAACTCAAAAACCCAATCGAGCATTAAAAAACACAGTATACTTGTAAGATTTGTTGAATAATTTTTGGGAAGCCGTATATTAGAGTTGTAAAACATGAAACAAGATAAATCGGCATGAAGTGTAGCACACTTTGATGAATAGTAGTCTCCCTCCATGAAAGAAGGCCATTCTCTCCCAATTTTGGTAAGCTTCGCACATATTTTTTTACACCAAATTAACATCTAGTTGCCACTTATGGCGGAGCTTCTAAGGACATAAAATAGAAACCAATCTCCGAGTCAAGGTATCGTTTTCGCTTACTGTCGCAATGCTTGCAAACAACAATGGTTATCTTTGTACAATTTTGATATGGGTCAAATATAAAACAATACCACAAATAATAATATCAATAACAAAGGCCCAAGAAAACACTTGGAAGAATGAATGGCCTCATAAGGGCTAATTGTGCATAGCCAATGCAATAAGAATGGGCCCCTAATAAAAAATTATTACATATATTATGTTAAGGTCAAGCCCACATAATATCATATCAAATCCTAGCCCTCCATATTAGGGCACAAGAGGCCATGGGATTATGGCAAGTGTCCAAGTATGGTTAATAGTATAAATATCCCAATCCTCCCATTTTTGGAGGACATTTGCTATATTGTAGAAGACACCTTTCTTCTTGGGGAGGCAACTAAGATCTATTGCTTGCTCACCAAGAATCCACACAACCCCCTGTGGGAGCTGAGGATTTGCTCACCTCGGCTTCACTGGCCCCCACCGTGGGGCATCTGAGGCTTAAGTGTTGGTACGCTTGGGCTAAGGGTGCTCACATTGTTTGCATTTTCTCCATTTAGCATAAACGCACTATACACGAGAGTTCATACACACACTAGCAGCTCCATATCAGTTAAAAGATGGCCAATAATCATGAGACACCAATCATAGAAGTAGAAAAGAATCGAATAGGAGTTGAAACTGAAAGTCTGCCGGTTATGACCCCAGACCTAGTTGAAAAGTATGTTGGAAATTTGGGGCAATCAACTAATTGAAAAACATGTTTCTGTTGCGTGTGCCTCCGGGGGATTGGCGTCCGCTGACCCGCCCTAGAGGAGGCCACCGAGCAATGTATGGATCAGACCCCACGAACTTTTCCCGGGGTCTGCAGAAACCCAAGGCTACAGAACCACAGAAGAGGGGGGTAGTAGCAGAGGCCTGAGGGATAAGGGAAAAAGACCCGTAGGTGCACATGATGTAACATACCAAGAAGAGATGACCCCACTTCTAGAAGGCCAAGACACACATGCAATGCTTATAAACCAAATCCACGAGTTAGCCCAGGAGGTGGCAGAGCTAAAGCAGCAGAAACAAATGGCAGAGGATGCAATCATGTTAAGGCAGGGATCACCATATTGTGCTAAAATAGCCATGCAAGTGCTGCCTGGAAGATGGAAGATATCGGGGCTGCCGTCCTATGACAGAACAACGGATCCAAATGTCCATCTATCCATGTATTCTAACATCACAGATCTTCACGGTCTCAACGATGCCATAAAAAACCAGAATTCTGACCACGACGTTCAGAGGCAAGGCTCTGGAGTGGTGGACGATACAGGCACCGGGTACAGTAGTGAGCTTCACCCAACTCTGCAGGAAATTTGTATACTACTTTGCAAACATGAAGAAATCTAAAAGAATGTCGACATAGCTATTCACCATCAAACAAAGACCTACAGAATCATTGAGAACCTTCATGGATCGATTCAACGTGGAAGCTCTGGAGGTACCGGATCTAAGGATAGACACGATAACAAGTATCCTGATCCGTGGCCTCGCAAGGGGCCCCTTTGCAAACGTACTGGTGAGGCAAGCTCTGACTATGTTGGAGGACCTAATAAGGATGGCAGATAGGTACGTGAGGGAGAAAGAAGTTAATGAAATGAAGGACGAGTGGGAGAGGCAGGAGACAGGGGAAGAGCAAAGGGGAAGGAGTCGCTACAGCCCGCCCCACGAGAGTAGGAGGAGATCGCAGAGAGACTCAGAGCCATAGAGGCAGAGGCAGTACACCCGCCACACCCCTCGCGAGTCAACTACATGGAAGTCCTGATGGCCATTGAATCACAAAATCAAGGGCACCTGTTAAGCTACCCACCAAGAACTAGACCATCACCGAACAAGAGGGCCTCCGACAAGTATTGTGCATTCCACACACAGAAGGGCCATGATACAGAAGAATGCATGCAGCTGCATGATGAAATTCAATACCTGATCGAGAGAGGGTACTTGAGGAACTATATACGCAATGAGGAGGCCGATAACAGAACCGTAGACTAAAGACCCAACAAGTACCGCCCTCAGGAATACCGACCGTACAAAGGGGATCCCAGAGGCCGTGGACGACGTAGAGGATGGAGAGGCAGAACTGAGCAAGGACAGGGGCACATACTCCGAGCTAATCTGAATGAAGAAAATAACATTCGTCAGCAAGAAATCAGAAAAGAAAGATCACCAAGCGAGCAAAGGAGGAACCTAAGAGGAAGAAGGGAAGTCCCAGACCAGCAAAGGGCTCGAGAAGAAGCAGAACTCGATAATATGCCGCGCAGAGGTGAAACTCACACGATCTTCGGAGGGCCCACCGGAGGAGTCTCGATGAATGAAAGGAGGAGATACGTCAGAGTAAAACGTAACCCATAGGTTCCTAGATGCCCGAACATAATGATCGCAGAATTGAAGCATACCCCAATTTACTTCACCGACGAGGACTTCGATGGGGTGTACATGCCGCACAATGACCCAATGGTCATATCAATGGATGTAGCAAATTTTATCATGCGCAAGGTGCTAATGGATAATGGCAGCTCGGCTGACATAATCATATTAGATGCACTAAGGAAAATAGAGCTAGGAGTCACAATGATATGGCCAGTCAACACTCCACTAACTGGCTTTGGAGGATCAGAGGTCCTACCCTTAGGGACCGTTGACCTACCGACATCATTAGGCGAGGGACCATGCAAAATACCCTCATGATCAAGTATTTGGTCATAGATGCAGACTTGGCGTATAACATCATATTTGGACGCCCAGGCCTGAACTTATTCAAAGCAGTCGTGCCCACCTTACATCTGAAGATGAAATTTCTCACCAAGAATGGGGTCGGCGTCGTCAAAGCAAATCAGAGGATGGCCAGGGAATGCTACGCAGTATCTGCAAAGGGAGTGTCTCACAACCCCCTTAAGGAAAAGACAAACGAAGAAACATCATCAGGCTCAAGAAAGCAGGAGGGAGTGAGACCTGAGAAAGGAAGGAAGCCAACCGAACCAAACCTAAGGCTGCAGGGTAGATTGGAGCCCTCTGAATACAAAGTCGTGGAACTCTGCCCAAGAGATCCAGAAAGAACCACCCGAATCAAAACATAACTATCAGAGAGGATTGAAATCAACCTAATTGAGCTACTAAAAGAAAACCACGACATCTTCGCCTGGAAGGCGTCCGACTTTGAAGGCATTGACCCAAGCATCGCGGTGCATAGGCTAAATGTCGACCCAGAGGCCAAACCGGTTGCACATAGGAAAAGAAGTCACGGAAGTGATCGCGATAGAATCATAGCCGCAGAGGTCAAGAAATTGTTGGAAGCAGGATATGTAGTGGAGTTGCAATACGCAGACTAGCTCTCGAATGTAGTGGTAGTCCCAAAACCAGACGGAAGATGGAAAATTTGCACGGATTACACAGACCTCAATAAGGGTTGTAATTGAAGCATGTAACCAGTGTGCTAAAAGAACTCTTTGGTTATTGCATGGTTTTTTTTATACTTAAACTATCATTATGCAGTATTTTAAATTTAAATTATCTAATAAATTTCATTAGTTTTATCAATTTTTGTAATTTAATTTAAGTAATTTTTATAATTTATTAACCAATTATTTTTTAAAATTAAAAATATTTACCCTTGACTTTATCCTTCAATATTCAACTTTTCTTTTTATGACAAATATTTAATAAATTAAAATATCAAAAACAAAAATTATGACAAAAATATATTTAGATAATAGCAACTTTAATTCGCAATCATTTGCCAACAGCTTCACATATATATGGTATTATATATGTCAAGTATATATATCATATATATATATATATATCAATATATGTATCTATTTCATATATGTCCAAGTATATATGTATCAATATATATAGATATATGTATCAATATATGTCCAAGTATATATGTATCAATATATATATATATGTGTGTGTCCAAGTATATATAGATAATTTAAATTTAGATAATTTATATTTAGATAGTTAATATATCAAAAACAAAAAAGTATTCGTGGTGCAAAAGCAAAAAAAGCTAAAAAAAAAAAATTCAGGAAAAATTGAACAAGTAATTTATTAATTGTAAAAAATATTTAATAAATTAATAGCAAAAACAAAAATTATCACAAAATATATTTAGGTAATTTATATTTAGAATTTTGCATAATTTATATTAGTTAAGTATAGTAAAAACTAATTTTTCAACTAAAAATTAAAGTGGTGTAGTGGTTTGATACTTTAATTTCAACAAAGAGGTCAAGAGTTCGAACCACATCAGATTCAAAAAACAAAAAAAATTTATTATGTGGCTAACAACTAGCCATGACTAGCCAGTGGCTAATAGGCCGTGGCTGGCCCGTGGCTAAAATAGATTGGTGGCCTAGTAATTATGAAAGCTATGTTGTGTATTAACTTAATAGAACATCATAATATCGTCAAATAATTGAAACAATCATTCGAATTGATATTAAGCAGCACATAATCGTAACATTCAATTATATATCAATTTAAAAGATTTATTTGAGTAATAATAGGAAATTAAATGAGAATTATTATTTGTTACATATAATACAACACTTAAGAAAACAAATTAACACGTTCTTCAAAAAACATATTAAATCGAGCATGAATAAAATAATTAAATAGCAACATAATTAAATAGATATTGGTTAGCCACAGCTAGGCCGTCGTTAAATAAAAAAAAAAAATAATTAGCCACGGCCAGGCCGTAGCTAATCTATGGAAATTAGCTGCGGCCTGGCTGTGGCTAACATTAGCCACGGGTAGGCCGTGGCTAAATCTTCTTTTCAAAAAAATAATAAAATTAAATATACTAAATTTTAGCCACAACTTGGCAACCAAAAGGCCGTGACTAATCTGTGGCTATTAGCGTTGGAAAGGTTGTCAGCCACTGCCAGGCCGTGGCTATTCCGTGGCTAATTTTGTGACAACCCCGAAAACCCTTTATTATTATATTATTATTATTAGTATTATTATTATTCTTGTTAGTGGTTACATACATACATACATTGTTATTTACAAAACGTACTAGGCTACATTACATAACATAAAGGTAAATCCAACAAAGGAGACTATCGAATTGCTAGTTCTACTATATGTACATAGCAAAAGCAAAACCACCAACTATAGGTACGCAGCGGAAATCCTACATCTTCCTTCCTAGTAAAATGCTTCAAAAGGTTCCTCCTCCTCATCATCATAAAGGCTAGCTTCGGAAGCATCTAAAGCATTATATAACACGAAATCAACATACGTTGAGTAGAAACATTTCTTTATACATATAAGGTGCTCGGGTGTCAAGTGCAGATTAGTTACACATAGCACACACATAGTTTCACACTTTCTACCTTTTGTCACCTGACAGTGATCCTTGTAACTACCCGGGCCGAAATAACACCAAGCACATTTCTCCCGCCAGCCTTATCCTCCAATGGTCATATCCTGGGCATACGCCTAGTATTGTCTTACGACCCTCTCTCTTGTGTAGATCCCACCGTCTACCCAAGGGGGGATTAGGAGATGGAAGGGTTGTGAACTCTTCTGGCTACTCAATAGTATGTCCCGGCGGAACACCCTCCAGACCATTCCAGCACATAAGGCCCATTCACACAATTGCAAATTATTCACATAAGCACATAATCTTGGGAAGTTTATATTATAGTTTAGTAAAGTAAGCTCCACACTTATAAATGAAAGCTTTATATTTGCTTATTAAGCATATTTACTTAGAAATGTTAAATATATAAATAGTTAGTAGCAAAAATATGTAAATTGACAAAATATAAATATATAAATATAACTAGTATGAATATATAAATATAAAGATTAAAATATAACTAGTATAAATATATAGATAGACAAAATATAAGATATATAATATATGAATACTACATATATACCTATATAAAATATAGATAAGTATATATATATGGATATGATAAGAATTATCTACATATACATATAAAACTAATAAAATGAATATAAGTATATATATACATATACGTAACATATATATATATATATATAAAAGTAATCTATAATAACATATACCTATATGCACATATAAATATATATATATATAATTAACATATAATGAAATTAGTTAAATGAATATATAATAACACTTTAAATATTTATATATATATATGTACATAGATATATATTTCTATAATCATCTAATCACTTACTAAAACCTTGAATAGGTATATATATATATATATGTAAAGGACTAAAGTAGACATAAATCTATAGGATAAAGTATAATAAAAGTTCTATTTATCAAATAATAGATATGTGGAGCATTCTTTACGAAGACTTTCAAGAACAACATAGGATATTTCCTTAATAGCTCAAATAAAGTATCATGGTCTCATACTAATTCATATAAAGCATAGAACTCACATATTAGTTCAAATAAAGCATAAGAATTCCATATTATTGCAAAAAGGGCACAATAATCACATAGTATTTTTAATAAAGCATAGTAAGCACATAGTACTCCAAATAAGCATATTAATCACATAATATCTTCAAGATCATGCTCACAAGTCTATCCATCCTTCAACTTCCTCCCAACAAGATTTATAATATGAAAAATTAACCATAAAGCTTTAAAGCAACATGAATATAGCAAAATAACTAAAATCCTCAACTTGGAGGCATGTTTGGCAAAAGCTCTCACTCTAGGCCATTCAAACTTGATCTTTTACATTGCTTGGGCACAAGAGTATGGAAGCTTGCCTATTCTTCACAAGAAAGAAGAAAAAAACCTCTACTTAAGGCATAAAGAAGTGTTCCTACCTTATGTTTTTCCAAGTAGTGCAGTGTTTTGAGAGAAAATGAGAGAGTGTATGTGTGTGAGCAAGGAGGCACGGTTTTTGGGGCTTAATGGTGCTGAAAAATGAGGATTGTGGGTGTATATAGTCTTTTGTATTGATCCTACAAAGTATTAGAGGCAATATCTAAATATTAAAATCATCAAGTTACATCCTCCATACATTTATACATGGTTGTATATACATACACCTCACTTGACTAACCACCATGTATATGTATGTGGGTATGTGTGTGTGTATATGTAGATATGTATGTCACCACAAATATATATTTATATATGTATGTATAAGGGTTCAAGAGTGTATTAGTAGAGATATTTTGATAAAATATAGAATAAAATCAACTAACATCAAACAAAAACCTATAAAATCGGAAAACTCTTATTTATTAAGTATTTTTTTTGTTCATTTCTCAGCAAAGCTGAAATTTGGGGTTGGAGGAGTGAAAGACCAAAATACCCATTGTTTTGCCCATTTTTTCGAAAATTGCCCAAAAATAGGAATAAAATTCTAAAAATTCGAAAATTAATTTTTTTAAGTCAAATAAAATCTAAAAAATTTATTTATATTATTATTTTCATTTTTTTGATAATAATTAAGCATTTTAAAAATTAGATTTCAAATTAAGAACTTAAAGACAATGTTTTTCGAAAACTGCTAAAATTTCTCGAAAAATAGGTAAAAGTTGAAAATAATTTATTAAATAAATTCTAGGAGTTTAGACAAATTAAATGCAAAAAATTTTAAGAATATTTGGATTTTATAATATTTGCTAAAAATTTATGCAGTAAATGCGCATTTGTTCGAAAATAAAAAAAATAATAGTTTTGAAGAATAATTTCTATAAAACAATACTTCACAAAATAGTTCTAAAAGAAAATTATTCAACAAAATAATGGATACCCAATGTATAATATAAAATATTTAAATAAAGGATTTTACCGGGTCGTTACAAATGTTTTTTTTCATATCTATGGCTAAAATTCGTAGCTAAATTCAATTGAGAAATCGATGATTTAAGCGATATTTGAGTGGATAGAATCGCTTAGCACAAAATGTGGCAAAACCACTAATTCATTCCCTTAGCCATGAGGTTTAAAACATCTCTGGAATATGGGTTTTTAATCGAAGGGTCATTGGCTTTGGGACAAGTAGGAGATTGTTAGAGTAGTGACTGACTAGAAAATGAGATTGGTGATACATTCAAATACTCTTCGTAACAAACAATCTTTTCAATTAATAATAGAAGTGAAAGTTTATCCTTTTTTGGCCACCTTCATCATAATGTGTAAATTATACTCAAGTATGATTTATACACAAATGGTTGAAGCTCCTAGATCATATAAGACTATGGGACTTGGCCTCGCATGGAGATGGAAGTCTTGAAACAAGTTTCTAAGACATGATCTAAATCACTCTAAGTCGAAGAGTCTAACAAATACCAGGGGCATTAACACGACTCGGATTAAGACTTGTACTTATAACATATCTCACATGGAAGGATGTCTTGTTTCATAGACATCAAAAATAGAGACATTCATATGCATAAGTAGGTGCTCATTAGAGAATGGGATCACTGAGGATCTCGCCGAGAAATACCTAAATGGGAGCACTAGTTTCATATCAAATTAGGACTGTTTCTCAGCTTATGGTGTGCATTAATCAGTCCTTAAACTTGAGGCTCAATAGTAATATTATACATGTGCATTTATACTTTGATATAGGTACCGACTCCATAACGGGTCTTAAGACGCCTATGTTGGATATAGATCTCCCATGTATAAAGGTTTGTGAGAGTCGATAAAGAATCTATTTACTCACCTCGTAGAGTGGGTGAATCTCCTATGTGTTCTATTTTAACTGGTCTACAAAAATCCGTGGCCACGGTAGAGACAAATGATTAGAAATGAGTTTTCTAGATCGATTGTCGAAAATACTGATTGTAAATAAGAACCATAGAATTGAGGTTAAAAGGATTTTTGATAAATCCTATATCTTGAACCTCAATCAGGGAGATTAACTAATGGAAGGAATGTATTTGCATTGTAATCACAAGTAGATAGGTTCAGCATTATACTTCACCTATTGACTAGGAGTCATGGGTTTGTTGTTGGACATTGACCATGATAGATGGGTAATATTAGATTAGAAACAGTTCTAATTTAAAAGTGGTTAATTAAATAAGTTTAATTAATCAATTGATGAATTTCTCATCTAAAATATCTCAGTGAATTGCGAGCCCATTTTTAATCGATTGGTGAACCTAAGGAGTTACACACTAATGAATGAATAAACTCCTAAACGTATATGAAATATTTAATTGGATTAAATCAAAGAATTGATTTAATTGATTAAGATAGAATATATTTAATTAATTAAGTTAATTAATTGATGGATTTAATTGGATCAATGAGTTGGTTTGATTGGGCTAAATTAAAGAGTTAATTTAAGGCTCATTTGGATGGGCTTAAAAAAAATACTTCTTAAGCCCTACTTTTTTAGTGGAGCTTTTTTTTTTTTCTAAAGCTAAGCTATTTCAGATTAGGATGCAATGATTTAAAAGTGTTTTTCAGAATAAAAAATTGTTTGGATGCAAAAACCTAAAAGTGCTTTTTTTACAGTGCAATTACTGAAAAGGGCACGTAGAAGCACTTTTTATTATGTGCTTGGATAAAAAAGCACTTTTAAATTTCATAAAAAAAATTTATTGACACTATTTGTTTTAATTAATCCATGATAATTTTATGTTACATGGGCTATGAAATTCTAATATTCTTACATTAACATACCATAAATTATAATGAATGAAATAATATTAAAAATTTAAATTAATATGAAATTAGTGTTTGTATAAAATCAAAATATATCAAAATAATAGAGTAATTGTTTACAGTCAAGAACATATTTGACAATTATGAAATTAGCGTCCCCCTTCCCCTCGTCTTGGTAGCATATCCCCAATGGCATCCCTCAGTTGCTCCATGTCTCTAATAGATCCTTGATTTGGAGTATCTCTTATGTCTTGTCCACCATTTTCACCTCCATTAGAATGCTCCTTTTCAATAATCTCATCAATGTCTTCAAAACATTCAAGAAAATATGCAAAGCAAAACATGCCCATATGATGGCAACTTGAGTGTGAAGTTGATAGGTAGGCATGTTCTGTAGTATTTTCCTTCTAGCCTTACAAACTCCAAATGTTCTTTCTATCACATTTCTTAAACTTGAATGAGAATACTTAAGCGCCTCATTACGTGATCTGAATGCTGGAGCTAATCTGAAATGACGAAGATGATACCTTGTAATTTTGTAAGGTCCTAAGAATCCATTGAATGTAGCATATCCAGTATCAATAAGATAGTATTTGCCTGTAAGAAAATAAATAAGAAAGAAAATAGAAGTTTAGCTATTACTTAGAGGAATTTCCAAAAAAAAAAAAAATCTCAACCTTCAAATGGCATTGGAAATTGCAACTCTAACTTCCGAAGGGTGTCCCTGAAAATTCTGGAGTCATGTGAGGAGCCTTCACATCCCACCAATGCAAATGTAAAGCACATATTGAAGTCATATACAACAAGCACATTTGTACTTGTGAATCCCTTTCTATTTGTTAAAAGAGTCCTCATATCAACAGGAGCACGAATAGGAATATGAGTGCCATCTATTGCTCCAATACAATCTTTGAAATATGGCCAATATCGATCATCACCCATAAGATACACAAGAGCATCTCTGAACAAAGGATCAACAGGCTTGATGAAATTATTACCGAATCTTCTCATAGCTAATAACACACGATGAAACAACTATCCATAGGAACAAACCCACTACTTCATGTACTTGCTTTACTGGAATGTTGAAATCTCTCCTCTGCATCTCTACAAGATGCTCCATAACCAACTACCCAGAGAAACAAACCCATTGCCTCATCTATGCCAACATGTTTTGTTGGAGACAATTTATATTTGTTAGTTAAGTCATTTACAAATTGTCTGAATACATGTTTTCTCATTCAAAATTGTTCAAAAAATTAATTATCTTCCATTCAAAAACCAACTGAGGATCATCTTCCATGAAGTGAATAAAAACCTCCCTAGTCTACTTGTTGGTAAAGATCCTTGTCACCAATACGTAGTCAGGGCTACCTTTCACTTAGCCAGGCACATCACTTAACATATCCAAACATCTAGTCATGCTAAAAGGATATAGCCCCTAATCATTTTTAAATATGCAAAATAATCCCTAAAAGGTGCCAAATTTGAAAATACTTTGCTCAAATGAGCCGCGTGTATAACGAACGTGGTTTAGGTGAAGTTATTTTTGTCCATCCATTTAATTATAGAATTGGTTAGGATGCAAAGTGCTAAACACTCTATAAGTAAGTTGGGGATTGCCACAATTAACCCCAAGAAAGGATGCCAATTTTAAATTAAAAAATAAAAAGAAGAAACTGTGTTCGATTGAATCAACTATATAATTAATTCTGTAGTCAAAAATTTTTATCAATTAAGTAAATATATATATATATATATATAATAACAATCGTCACTTGATTAATTGAGTTAGTTTTTACTTAAAAAATCATTATCAAATTGTTTGCATGCAGTCGCGGCGAAATGGTCACTCAGGGTCCGAATAGGCTGAGTTCGATAGAGAAACAGCAGATTCGAAGTGAGCTCTACGGTGTTCGGGTATGGGCGTGCCAGTGTTCGAGAGCACACAAGTGGAAGTCTTGTGGTTCGAAGTGAAAAATGATGGGGTGCGCCCAAGACGTCTATTTGAAAAGCGACTGAAGTAGAGTAGGCAAACACTACCCCTGAGGTTCTACTTGCCTACAATTCAATATAGGACTTAACAATTTAGCACTTTCAAAGATCGAAAAAGGTCAAAAACCTTTAAATCGAAAAGAAAATATATTCGAAGACAATGGCTACTCACCACACGGACCTTACAGGACTCGATTACAGACACACACATTGATGACTCGGGCCATATCTATGACAAAGATACATTGAGCAGTCCCTAAGAACTCTGGCTACAAATCGGCCACATCTACTTGCGGCCATATCTACTTGCGGATGTAATAAGAGGTTGTTCACTCCGACGAGCATTGATTGATTTTGTCTGTACTCCTCGTCATTCGTGCACTCAATATGAATGTTGGGTACCACTCCGTCACATTGATATCTCACCTCGAACCTGGCCTAATCCGAGTGAGTGATGGCTACGACCTCGTGACGTTATGGAATGAGTGCATTGATATCGTCACTTCAAGTCAAATGAGGCATGGTTACAAACACTCATAACGGTTTTTCTACCTACCAAACTAAAGCTAATCTTTTGTTCATTTAGACTAAAAAAATCAGAGAAGTGTTGGCTTCTTGATTGGAAGAGTTGTTGTGTTGTGTTGATTGATCGTTGGATGCCCTGTTAATGATGGATTCATCTCATTTTTATAGGCTTCAAGCTGCAACTGCCATCCTTTATTTTTGGAGCTAACTATCTTATTCTGGATTGGCCACTTTGACATAGTTGGCCGTTCTTATTTTTAGGATATGCCATGTTATTTGGATTTCAAATTTGCAGAAGCACATGCCCTTTATTTTAGGTATGTTCAGGTATAACCTCCTATCTTATCCCTACCCAATTAGTTATTCCCATCTAACAACCTCTAGAAATAAGGGATCTGATTATTCTCACATTTATATTATTTTTTCCTATTTTATATTTCTGCTGACTGGGCCGTGGGCCGTTATTTCATTTCGGCCTGGGCCTCTAACATGGACTTCCCTATACGCGTTTAAGTGATCTGGGCGTTATTAATTTTATTTCGGCGCTGTGAAAAGGACCAATATCAGCCCACTCTGAACCGATACAAAAAACTTATTTTTCAGGCCCAAACAATGCCCCCCCACAAGTTGTGATCATTTAAAAGAATTGATCATAACTTGGTTAAAATTTTATCTGTCTTGCGCCATTAAATTGGCGACTTTTCGTGTTTGCCATATTCGGTGTGGCAATCTCAGCTATTCTTCCTAAAAATGTACTATTGCAAACGCCATGACCTTCACGTTACCAAGAATGCTTGGCAATCAGGCTATCAGAATATCACTATTGAATCTTCTGCAATATTCTTTGTTTATTCTTTAGTGTATACACACATATATATTTCTCTTTTTCTGTTGTTTTAAACTAAGGCTGTTACTGGCGCCATCATGATGGCGCCCTTTGAGTTCCCCAACATTAGCCGTTTCTTACACCAGTACCTACCTACGTTTGAGACTTCTTTTAATCCCTAATTCCCAATCTCCCCCTTTTTCTCAAGTCTCAAAGTGCTTATCTCCCGAATTTTTAGGACTCTTTCAGCTGTTAGTTTTGACTTAAAAAACGCCTCACTTCTGCCCACCGTTTACCTTTACCACTCTTTCAAAACCCTAAATCCTTTTCTATAAGTAATGGCATCTCAAGAAACAATAATCTTCGCCTGTGACGACTCTCATTCTTTAGGCCCCACTCTCAACAGAAAAGTTCCTCGAGACCACCCTCGTGACCTCACCTGCTTTGAGGAGTGTTTGCCATATCCAGCAGTACTTCTATCCGTAACTGGCCATGGTCACCCAATTCCTCCATCCATCGTGACTTTGTGAACTGGTGCGCCCGTGTCGAGGCCGTTCATGGCCAATTGTGGAAGAGTATTGGGATTTATGAGCCCATTCAGGTCTTAAAAACCCCTTATTCTCTTGATTGGGGGTTTTTGCAGGCCGCGTTGCCATTCTGGAATAGGATCGACAACATCTTTTACCTCGCCATAGGACCCATGACTTTCACTTTTCTCGATTTGGAGCAATTGGCAGTGTTTTGTTTGTCCAGCCATGCTATTAGCATTGAAGTAAGGTACGATGACATAGATATTCTGCAGATTTCCCATTTTTCCCGTGAGAGCAAACCCATGACTAGCTATGGGCACATCATTTACCATTTCGTTAACAAGGCTACCTCGGTCTCCGATGAAGAACACGTTCGATTCTTGGCATTGTGGCTGTGTAGATATGTTTTCTGCAGCCAATCTTGCCAACAAACCATGGAGTTTTATTACATGGCAGGGGCATTGGCCGCGGGGCCTGAGTTAGCTTTGGGTCCAGTCGTGCTGGCTTTTGTTTACAAAGGCCTGTGCAAGTTGGTCAACGTGAGGCAGGACCCAAAAAAGAGGGAGATCCATCACGGGGGCCTTTGGCTATGAGGATGGAGAAGGAGATCTGTTGGTATGAGGATGGAGAAAGAGCTCTTTGCAACCTTTCTGGCACATATTTTCATTTCGACTGCCAACCCTTAGCGAGCCTTCGACAATTTCTACCTTTCTCGAGATGGTAGCATACAAAAGTGGGACGTCTTTTGCAGTGGTAATCCAGCGTTCTATCACCATGGGTCTTAATCTTTCCACCTCAACGACCAAAGGCGATGGGCTTCCTTCCTTACTGCTAGAGACTTGCCATATTGTTTCCATTTTGACAACATGGTCTCTAGTCGCCTTTTGCCATATGCCCGTCACTACGTGGCACGTTAGTTTAGCCTGATTCAGTCTTTGCCTGCCCCAGTCGTGACGGTCAACTCATCATATTTCAAGCTGAACAAATACAAAAATAGGGGCACTGATGTCTTCAGGAGCTTAACAGAAGGTTCTTGGCATTGCCTAAGTGAATTTGAATTCACTTACACGGCCGTTCTCGGACTGAGCCTACTAATGCGGCTGTGGCTCGTTTAACCTTTTAGATTGTGCCCCCGAAGGTCGCCACCGACGTGCGTTTCCCTGAGGATGTACTTGTCAAATCTGTCACTGGCAAAAAAGGTATTGAGAAATTTGAACGCTTTTATAACGTTACCTGGAACCCTCTTCATCGTGACAGATGTATTAGGCAAGCTTCAGTCACCTTTTTCGAAAAGAAAGAAAAAATGATTACTAAGGTAAAAGAACATTTTTACACTATTAGGAAGAGATTAGAAGCCAAAACCCCGTATTAGTTTAGTTTTTATAACCCATTATCCTTGACTGCACCCCCTTTACCTAATTTCATCCTTTGGGTTATTATCCCTAACCTTCCCCTTGAAGGCCCATGAGCTTCCATGATGAGGTTACCTTTAGCGGTTTGTTCGCTAATGACCCCGTGGGAGTTCGTAGGGTTGAGCTCTTTGGACTCGCTGCCCCTCTTCAGAGTAACGCAGTAACCATAGAAGGGGAAGGTATTACATTCATTCTTGCTCCCACTGTTTTGGTCCCTTCTTGTCTTGTCATTGAATCTCTGCCTCATTCTATTTCTAGGCTCTTGTAAGAAGACCGAAGCCATGGTGACTGCTGCTACTGCCATTCTTGCTGGAATTCCCATTCCGTCTCCTGTGCTAGCCCCTGCTCAAGTGGGTACTCGTCGCTCTGCCTGCCACTTTTATTCTACAAAGATTGAGGGCGTGATCGAAAAGTCTGAATCTGATAACGATACACCTGACATTCCCAGCCAGGTATCCTTCTTTTGATTTCTTTTTATCCATTTGATTTTCACCGTGTTGATTTCTTTTATTCGCGGGCCCCTTGTCGAAGCAAACACGCCATTACTACCGCTCTTGGCCGAAGGCCGACATGTGTTAAAAAAATGGCAACGAAAGGTGCTTAGTGATGCCTGCTTCCGTTTCTGAACCCTCTCCCACTAGTACCCCTTTTGCTTCTACTAGCCTTGGGCCGAGAGTGTTGATGAATCGCCTTCTAAAGAGACCGACATCGATGAGGCTATCGATAAGATTTATTCTGACTTGACTGCAGCGGGGTATTCGCCTGCTGATATCTCAGGTCTTTGTCTATCCGAAAGGATGGCCATGCCACCTCCTGCACTTCCTGTTAAGATGATCGAGGTAATATCTCTTTTACCTACCTTTGTTAGTCTAGCTACATCCTCTTCTGACTTTGATTCCCACAACTTGTCTCTCAACCCGTTGCCCAGGCCAATTCAACGGCTTCTTCGCTGCCAGAAACCTTGGCTGGTAGCTTTCAGGTAACATTGCTCCTTTTTCGATTACCTCGGTTTTTTGCTGGTTCATGTGCTCTAACTCCTCTCTTTCTCACAAGCGACCTCTCCTCGATCACTGTCGGGTTCAACCCCTTTAAACAGTGCTAAAGCAGTGGTGGAACTACTAGATTCCATCTTAGGGGATGCCCCCATTCCCGAAGTGGCGGCCATACCTCTCTCAGATGCTCATGTTCAGGAGCTCAAAGGGCTCCTTGTAGGGGTGGATTTTGAATATGCTCCCGTCATCTTCGGGACAAGAAAGAATCTCATCGACGAGATTTTGCGAGAGGTTGCTCGCCTTACCAGTAAGAGGCATTTTTATGAAGACTTCGAAAGGAATCTCCTTAGCTTGGGATCAAAATGTGAGAGCAACAATGCCTTTATCCAAACGCCCCATGTTTCCAACACTAGCCCGCTGGTCGAAGACCTAAGAGTACTCCGTGTTCAACTGAACCAGAAGGCTGAACAACAACTACAATTGTCTACCAAACGAGAGAGCCTTGTTGCCGAAATGGAACGCCTGAGGAAGCTCACTAAAGAGGTAGACCAACAAGTGCTCAATCTTTCTAATGAAGTCAAAGAGCTCAAGGCTGGCTCTGATGAGCGGATGAAGGCTTACCAGTAGGCTAAAGAAAGAGACTTGGAATGAAAGCGCCAAGTCTAGATTGCCTCTGCTGAGCTTAATAAGGTGACCACTTCCCTGCATCTTTTCTTTGCTCGCTTTCAAGCGAATTTCCTGGGTGAGGCACCCCATGAGTCAGTGGAGTGGGGGGGGGGGGTATAGGAGTGGCCATTTGACGGAGGCAATTTTTGACGTCTAACCCTCCATTGGAGCTTAATGAGGCGACTGGACCAAGAGGCACGTCTCAGGAAAAAGACACCCCGGTAGCCTAACAACCTTGATAATTTAAAATTCTCAGCTCTATGGCTTGCATGCCATTCGAAATGGCAGTCTGTTGCTAAAAAATAATTTTTTGCTTTATTCTTGCTCTTGAAAACTTTAAGCCATTTTTGGCTCAATTTTGCATGCATTCATTCCGATTTCTTTCTTTTGATCTATTTCGATTTATCACATTACTTGATTTGCTCAAGATTCCTTCAAAAAATATTTCACATGTGGAAAAGAAATCACTTAAGCTTAACATAACTGGATCAAAATAGACAAAAAGCAATAATTCTAAGTGCGACTGGCCTTGGAGGCCATTTTGACTTAGATTAACTCGGCGTTCTAATGGCAATGTTTCTCAAAGTGTTGGGTAATACTTTTTCAAATACTTGCCATTTATCGGATCCCTGAGTAAGTCCCCATCTATGTTTCTAGTAGATAGGCTCTTCCCTTCGTTATTGAATGGATCGAAAAGAGGCCTTCCCAGTTGGGGCTCCATTTTCCTAGTGCAGCGTCTTTCTTTTCTAAAGGGACGATGACCTTCCAAACGAGGTCACCAATCTGGAATCTCTTGGCTCTGACCTTTCTATTATAAGATTTGGCAACTTGTTTTTTCTGAGCCTCAATGGAATCTAGCGCCTGTATTCTAACATTTTCTACGGTGTCTAGTTTATCCACCATTTTGCAATGGTATTCTTTAGCGGTGAGATTATTTTGTTGAGCTATTCGTGTGGATCTCAAGTTGATTTTCATAGGTAGGACCGTGTCGTGGCCATAGGTGAGTCGAAATGGGGTAGTTCCTGTGCCGGTATGTCTGCTAGTTTGATAAGCCCATAATGCTTTGGAGAGCAATAGATGCCATGCTCTGGGATTTTCCTCCACCATTTTCGAAATGATATTCTTTAAAGTTCTATTGGTGGATTCAGCCCTGCCCATTCCCTTGTGCATAATATGGTGTGGAATATGTGAGTTGGATGCCATATTCTACAGTAAAGGCCTGAATTTCAGATGCCCTGAACATGGTCCCCCTGCCTGTTACGATAGTCTGAGGGATTCCAAATCTATGCATTAGATGTTCTTTGATGAACCTGACTATCATTCCCTGATCGGTTTGCTTAAGGGGAATAGCCTCCACCCATTTAATGAAATAGTCGGTGGCGGTGATAATATGGGTGTGCTGTTTCGAATAAGGAGGAAAAATTGTTCATGTTAGGTTGATGGCCCAACATCGAAATGGTCAAGGTTTGATTATCAAATTCATTTCCTCCGCTGGCACTCTCTGAATTGGACCATGTAGCTGACATTTTTCACAACCCTTGGCCAGCCAATGACAATCCTGCACCATCTTTGGCCAGAAATAGCCATATCGCTTGATTAAACATGCCATCTTGCGGCCACTTTGATGGGCTCCACATACTTCTTTGTGAGCTTCCATCATGATTTTCATCGCCTCATCCTGTTCGACACTCTACAAGAGGACGTTATTATAACTTCGACGATACAACGAGCCATCTCCTAGGACCATGTGGTTGGCGGCCCTCATCTTGATTTGTCAAGGTGCTCCCGAGGAAGGATTGTTCAAATAACTTAATATTGGTTTACACCAATCTTCAGATTGTTTCATGGTTCTTTCTGTAGTGCAAACATTGGTTCTTTCGAAATGAGAAGGGTAGGCCTGCCTTGTAATGGTATAACTGGCGGCCATACAATCTTTGGGGAATTCTGCTCCAGTGGCTATTTGAGCCAACTCATTAGCTTCGAAGTTAAACTTTCTAGCCACATGCTGAAATGTTACTTTATCGAATCTCATTAGTAAAGCATTAACCTTGGAGATATACTTGTCAAGGACGGGGTTTCGACACTGGAATGTACCCAGGATCTGCTTAATGGCGAGCTGGGAGTCTTCAGTCACATTGGTACTAGATACTCCTAACTCACGTAGTAATTCTAAAGCAAGGATCAAGGCCTCGTATTCGGCTTGATTGTTGGTGCATGGGAAATCGAAGTGGACTGCTATGCCAGTCTTAATTCTCGACGGTGAAGTGACAACTATGCCAGCCCCAGATGCTTTGTCTGTTCGAGACCTGTTGAATTGAAGAACACATGGCTTTAAAAATACCGACAGCATTTTGATTTGCTGAGTTGCTTCATCATTTATTTCGACACTGGGGTGGTTGATAAGGAAATCGACTAAGGCTTGGCCTTTCACAGCTTTTTCGGAACAAATTGCAGTTGATACTCCATTAGGTGGATGGCCGAATGGCCTATCCGACCACGCACTATCGATCTCGACAACATGTATTTAATCACATTGATGCTACTGATCGCAAGAACATTTACCGGCAGTAGGTAGTGCCGTAGCTTAATACATGCAAAGTATAGAGTTAAACATAGCTTTTCGATCGGATGGTATCTTTGCTCTGTGTCACTCAAATGCCTGCTCAAGTAGTATATAGCCCGTTCGAGACCATTTTCATCGTCTTGAGCTAAGAAGGCCCCAATAGTCTTGTCAGCTGACGAAATGTAAAGTTTGAGCTATTCTCTTTTTCACGGCGGCATCATTACAGGAGGGAAAGTTAAAGCTTCCTTGATCCTCTCGAATGCCTGCCCATGTTCTTCTGACCATTCGAAGTGGTCATGGTCTTTTAACTTTAATAAGGGTGAAAAAATCTTGGTCTTGCCTGCAAGGTTCGAAATGTACCTTCTCAAGTAATTGACCTTTCCAAGAAACTGCTGAAGTTCTTTCTTAGTTTGAGGTGGTTGGGCGGCCAGGATAGCTTTTGTCTTGTTTGCCTCCACTTCGATCCCTTTTTTATGCACTAAAAACCCAAGGCAGGCCACTTCGAACACGCATTTCAGCGGGTTCAATTTCAATTGGAATTTTCTCATCCTCTTAAAGGCCTTAACCATGTGTTGTAAGTGCTAAGCAAAGCTAGTAGACTTAATGATGAGATCATCAATGTAGATCTTGACGAAGTTATTCATGTAGTTATGAAAGATGCAGTTCATGGCTCTCTGATATGTAGCCCCAACATTTTTAAGGTCAAATGGCATGACCTTCCATTGAAAGGTACCAATGCCCCCCGGGCATTGGAATGCCAATTTCGGGATATCCTCTTTGGCTACAAAGATCTGATTGTATCCTGCATTACCGTCGACAAGAGTTAGAAACTCATGTCCTGCGACGACGTCTATCATCATATCAGCCATTGGCATTGTATACTCATATTTTGGAGATGCCAAGTTTAAGGCCCTGAAATCTATGTAAATCCTCAGTTTGCCATTTTTTTTTATGACTGGCACGACATTGACCACCTATTCAGGGTATTTGGCCACTTCGATAAAGTCTGACTTAAGAAGTCTTTGAATCTCCTCTTTGATTTACACATAGACTTCTTCAGACATACGTCTAAAAAGTTGTTTCCGTGGCTTAAACCCAGGCAAAATGGGTATACTATGCTCCACCAAGTCCCTGCTGAGACCGGGCATTTTATCGTAATTCCACGCTAAACAATCTTTATATTGATTTAGTATATTGATCATAGCCTCTTTATTTTTAGGGCTTAGTTGAGTACTAATGTATGTGGGTCTATGATCATTGTCATTGCCAAGCTTTGTTGACAAGATCCTGAGCCTGGATTCTAACGTCATCAAGCTTTGCCGGAGCAGCACTTAAAAAAAAAAAATTCTTAGCCACGGTTTTATCCGTGGCTAAATGCACTACAAAAAAAAATTTAGTTAACCACGGAGAAAACCGTGGCTAGGAGTCCAATTTTTTTAAAAAAAATTAATTGTTTTTATTAGTCACGGATTTTTTCGTGGCTAAGAGGCAAAAATTAGTAGTTGACTTTTTCCGAATCGATTGTTTTCGTTAATTAGTTTAGATGTAACTATACAATTGGAATAATATAACTTGAAAGTTATTAAATATAGTTGAATTAATTGTTTGAAAGTCAATTTTGTGATAATTTGTGACAAGTTAATTTACATTAGTATACAATCGTTACCGAACTATGAAGTCATTCATATATATCACTAAAAAGGAAAATTTATTTATGTAAATGAATTGCAGTATTTAACGCATAAAATAAATTTTATTTAGGGGTATTGTAAAATATAATAATTATGACGAAAATAATATGATTTTGAAATGGTTTAAACAAATATAACTTTCGAAATGTGGGATTGAACAATATAAGTGAGCCATTTTAAAAAATAAATAAATAAATTTTTTTTCTTAGCCACGGTTTTATCCGTGCCTAAGTGCACTATGCAAAAAAAAAAAAAAAATTTAGACTTAGCTACGGTTGAGCCATTTAAAAAAATAATTCTTAGCCATGGTTTTATTTAAATCATTCATATATATCACTGAAAAGGAAAACGTATTTCCTGAAATAAATTGCAGTATTTAAGTCATAAAACAAAATTTATTCAGGCATATCGTGAAATATAATAATTATGACAAAAATAATATGATTTTAAAATGGTTTAAACCAACCTAACTCACGAAATGTGGGATTGAATGATATAAGTGAGCCATTTAAAAAATAATAATAATAAAATTTTTTTCTTAGCCACGATTTTATTTGAGGCTAAGTGGACCATATAAAAAAAAATTTATTTAGACTTAGCCACGCATACAACCGTGGCTAAGTGAGCGATTCTTTTTTTAAAAAATGAAATATTTTTCCTAGCCATGGTTTTTTCCGTGGCTAAGTACACCATATTAATTTTTTTTTAAGACCTAGTCACAGATAATTTTAAAAAAAAAAATAATTTTTTTCTTAGCTACTGTTTTATCCTTGGCTAAGTGCACCACATAAATATTTTTTTAGACCTAGCCACTGCTAAAACCATGGCTAATTGAGCCATTTAAAAATAAATAAATTATTTTCATAGCCACGGTTTTAAATTTGGCTAAGTAGACTACATAAAAAATATCTTTTTAAGCTTAGCCACGGATAAAACCATGGCTAAGTGAACGGTTCTTTTTATAAAAAATTAAATATTTTTTCTAGGCACGATTTTATCTGTGGTTAACACTACTAGAAAACAAGGATTTGTCCACGGATTTGGCCATGGAAAAATTCCGTGGCCAAATTTGGCGTTGCTAAACAAGGCCACGGACACTGGCCACGGATTTGTTGGCTACGGATTTTTTTCAACTTGGCCACGGATTTAACCGTGGCCAAAAATAAAAAAATTTAAAAAAAATTAAATCTAGCCACGGATTTATCCGTGGCTACTATTAATTATTTTTTTTTTAATTTTTCATTTAGCCACGGATTCATCCGTGGCTAAGATAAAAAGAAATATTTTAAAAAAATTAAATCTAGCCACGGATAAATCCATGGCTAAAAAAAATTATTTAAAAAAAAAAAATTGGAACTAGTCCACAACCAGGCCCAACCCGCAGGCCTACCAGCTCGGCGTTCCCATTTCAATTAATAGAATTTCACCGTTACTAGTGGGACTCGAACTCGAGACCTCTTGGTATATTGCCAAGCGGATTATTGCCAGGCTATGATGAACTTCTTGATTAAAATGGCATGCCAAGAATATTTATATACATTTATATATTGAATGTTGTTATCAAATTTTACTAATTTATATCTATATGTGAATATATTTTATTAATTCATACTTATTATGATTTAATTAAGAAATATTAAATCGTTCAAATTATAATTCTTTCTAATTTTACTTTTATCCACAGATAATTTTGGGATACAAAATCAAAATTAAAAAAATTATAACTTTGACCTTATAAAAATTTGTAAATTTTCATCGATTATTTTGACTCAATTTAAGAAATTAAAATGATCTTATTCATTGTATGTCAAACTATCAATCTATTTACTTAAATTTAGTGTAATTGACAAAATAAAATTAATCAAATTTGAAAATATAGTGTGATCGTTAGATCAATACTTTCAAAATACAATTGACCGATTAGCTATTAAATAAAATATTCGATTCGTATGTTTAAATAAATTGATTAAATTATCAAATTATATAGTATTACAATTATGCATAATTGACTAATTGAATTGATTGAAAGGATTAAATGTTTAAATTAATTAATTAAATTTGAAGTCATTCGTATATGTCACCAAAAAAGGAAAAATGCATTCTCGCTAAGCAAATTGTAATTTTCAACGCATAAGATGGAAAAATATAATAATCGCGATGAAAATAATATGATTTTGAAATGACTCGAACCTTTTGGTGCCCCGTAATGTCGGATCGGGCGATTTAAGCGAGTCATTTAAAATAAAAAATAATAAAATTATTTATTGGCCACGGATAAATCCGTGGCCAAGTCCAATTGTTTTTTAAAAAAAAATTAAATTTATTTATTGGCCACGCATAAATCCGTGGTCAATGGTCAAAACTTCATGTTGACTTTGCCGAATCATGCATTTTCGTTAATTAAGTTAGACGGAACCGTAAGATTGGAACCGTACAACTTCAACACTAATCAATGTGCTTGAAAGTCATTCATACACTGATACCAGATTACGAAGTCATTCATATATGTCACCGAAAGAGGCAAAATGTATTCTCGCTAAGCAAACTGTAATTTTTAACGCATAAGATGGGAAAATAATATGATTTTGAAATGACTTGAACCTTTTGGTGCCCCGTAATGTCGGATCAGACGATTTAAGCGAGTCATTTAAAATAAAAAAAAATCTAATTTATTTATTGGCCACGGATAATTTATCCGTGGCCAAGTCCAAATTTTAAAAAAAAAATTTAATTTATTTATTGGCCACGGATAATTCCATGGCCAATGGTCAAAACTTCATGTTGACTTTACCGAATCGTGTATTTTCGTTAATTAGGTTAGACGGAATCGTAAGATTGGACACTACAGAAAAAACGCCCGATTCCGGCGGAATTATTCCGGGGGAAATTTTCCCACGGAATTTTCTTTTTTTTTTTAAAACCGGGGGAAAATTTCCCCCGGGTTTTTTTTGAATTTTTTAAATTAAAAACCGAGGGAAATCGGGGGGAAAATTTCCCCCGGTATTTTTTTAAAATTTTTCAAATTAAAAACCGGGGAAAATTCCGGGGGAAAATTTCCCCCGGTTTTTTTTTGAATTTTTTTTATTGAAAACCGGGGGAAATTCCGGAGGAAATTTCGCCCGATTTTTTTTTTGAATTTTTTTTTTTAAAAATCGGGGGAAAATTTCCCCCGATTTTTTTTTTGAATTTTTTTTAAAAAAAATTGGGGGAAATCCGGGGGAAATTTCCCCCAATTTTTTTTTAATTAAAAACGTACTATTTAGACATATTAAGCAAAACAATAAACAAAGTTAGAATTAGCTCAATGGCAAGGTATTAGTCTTGCATCCAAGAGGTCCCAAGTTCGAGTACACACAAGAGCAAAATTTTCTTTTTTTTTAAATTAAAATCGGGGAAAATTCCAGGGAAAAATTTCCCCCGATTTTTTTTTTGAATTTTTTTTTAAAAAAATCGGGGGAAATTTCCCCCGGTTTTTTTTTTAATTTTTTTTAATTAAAAACATAATATTTACAAATATTAAGCAAAATAATAAACAAAGTTGGAAGTAGCTCAATGTCAAGGTATTAGTCTTGCATCCAAGAGGTCCCAAGTTCGAGTCCACACAAGAGCAAAATTTTCTTTTTTTTTTTAAATTAAAACCGGGGAAACTTTTTCCCCATTTTTTTTTTTGAATTTTTTTTTTAAAAAGTCGGGGGAAATCTGGGGGAAATTTCCCCCGTTTTTTTTTTAATTTTTTTAATTAAAAACGTAATATTAATATATAATAGGCAAAACAATAAACAAAGTTGGAAGTAGCTCAATGACAAAGTATTAGTCTTGTATCCAAGAGGTCCCAAGTTCGAGTTTGTACAAGAGCAAAGTTTTTTTTTTTAATATTAAAGACACTCTTTGGGGAAATATATTTATATAATATCAATAATATATTATACTATTATTATATTAAAAACATTTATAGGTATACATATGTTTATATAGTATATATATGTTCATATAGTATATAGAATACTATATATTAAAAACACTTATAGGTATACTATTATGTTTTTTTTTAAAATTAAAAACACTCTTTTAACTATTATTATTTATACTATCGTTTAATTTTATATATAATATACTTATAGGTATACATATGTCTGTATAGTATATAGAATATATATGTTTATATAATATCAATACTATCTTTTAACTATTATTATTTATACTATCTTTTAATTATGTATAGAATATACTTATAGGTATACATATGTCTATATAGTATATATTTTTTCATATAGGATATAGAAAATATATTTATATAATATCAATACTATCTTTTAACTATTATTATTTATACTATCTTTTAATTATGTATATAATATACTTATCGGTATACATATGTCTATATAGTATATATTTTTTCATATAGGATATAGAAAATATATTTATATAATATCAATACTATCTTTTAACTATTATTATTTATATTATCTTTTAATTAGTGGAATACATATTATATATATATATATGTTTACGTAGTATATATAATATATAAGTTTACGTAGTATAAATACTATGTATTCCACTAATTAAAAGTATATGTTTGTATATGGTATACATATGTATATAGTATATATAATATGTTTGTATATAGTATACGTTTGTATAGTGTATAGTATATAGTATATGTTTGTATAGTGTATATATATATATATATGTTTACGTAGTATATATAATATATAAGTTTATATAGTATCAATACTATTAGAAGACAAAACTATTTATAAGAATCAGAAGAATATTTATTGGTATACATATGTTTATATAGTATATATAATACATGTGTTTATATAGTATAAATATTATATTTTAATTATTTATAATACATTTATTTTGTTTATTAAAATTGAAAGAAAGAATGTTAAAATAAGAATAATCAAATAAATATATAATAAATATAAAACAAGACAAAATAGAACACAACTTCCAGCAATAACTTGGTGGTGAAGGGTTGGTTATCTAACCTTGAGGTCATGAGTTCGAATTCTATCAATTACAAATATTTGCATATTTTGGGATTTACTATTCCAGTGACGGCTGAAGCGGCGGCGGCGGTCCGGCGGGCGGAGGCGGTCCGACGGGTGGTGGCGGCGGCGGAGAAGGCGGCGGTCCGGGCGGGCGGTGGTGGCGGAGGTCCGGGCAGGCGGTGGTGGCGGCGGGGTCCGGCGGGCGGTGGCGGCGGCGGTGGAGGCTCCGGGCGGGGTGGTCCGACGGATTTAATTTATTGGGCGATTTAAGCATGTCATTTAAAATAAAAAAAAATTAATTTATTTATTAGCCACGGATAAATCCGTGGCCAAGTCCAAATTTTAAAAAAAAAAATTTATTTATTTATTGGCTACGGATAAATCCGTGGCCAAGTCCAAATTAAAAAAAAAAATTTATTTATTGGCCACGGAGAAATCCGTGGCAAAGTCCAAATTTAAAAAAAAAAATTATTTATTGGCCACGGATTAATCCGTGGCCAAGTCCAAATTTTTTTTTAAAAAAATAAATTTATTTATTTATGTTTTTCTTTTAAATAAATTGAAATGGCCACGGATTTGTGGATATTTGGCCATGGATAAATCCGTGGCCATATATTTTCGTTTTTTTTTTTCCGTGGCCATTTTCGTAGCTATTGGCAACCGATTTCATCCATGGCTAAAAATCCGTGGCCAAAACCGTGTTTCTTGTAGTGTAAGTGCCCCATATACAAAAAATTTTCACACCTAGCCACGGATAAAACCGTGGCTAAGTGGGCCATTTTAATAATAAATAAATATATTTTTTTCATAGTCGTAGTTTTATCCGTGGCTAAGTGCACTATATAATTTTTTTTATTTGGTTAGCAACAGTTAAAACCGTGGCTAATTGACCTATCCATGGCTAAGTGGAGTATATATATATTTTTAGCCACGGTTTTATCCGTGGCTAAGTGGAGTATATATATATTTTTTTGTGATTTATCCATGGATAAAGCCGTGGCTAAACGACCTATTTTTTTTAGAAAAAAAAATATTTTTCTTAGCCACGGTTTTATTATACGTGGCGGTTTTAAATAAGACTAATAATTAATTAGACAAAAGTAAGAAAAATATCATTGTTTAATATCAGTAAAATATTTAAATCAATATTAGAAATTCAATGCATGAAATTAAAATTTTTATAAATAAAAAGTTAAAAGCAACCTCCAACAATAATATTGATTTTACTACGCAACTTTTTTAGATTTTGGCAAACATAATGTACTAAAGTTTTAGTCCATGCATAATTTAATAGTACGTGGTTAAATGTATTTGAAAATTCGAATGATTAAAGTAATAATTAATAAAATTTGAAACAATTTAAGATGTGATTAGTGAATTCATCTTATACGTTGAGAAGAAAATTAGAATCGAACCAATTTTTCGGTGAGGTTTTGGACTTAATTATTAAACCATGATTTTTTGTCAACAAATTGAAAAAAAGACAATGCAATTCGGTGCGATAGAGGTGATTCGAACAATTTTTAAAAATTTATACTCACCCTAATGTTGGGTCCTACCTCTATGCAAAAATAAATAAATAAATAAATAGAAATAAAAAGCACTACTTCATCGTCCTACCCACCAATAAGAAAAAATCAGATGCAGAACTAATTTGCCAAGTGCCGACAACAAAGTAGGAGTCGTGAATCTGCCCATTAATCTCACTTACCACATTAAGTCAAAAATCTCCCTCTTTCGTTTCATGGCACAACCCTAGTTCACCGATGCTGCTGCCACCACCATCACCGCTACCACCACCCTCTCTGTCGAGCAATAATGATATTTGTTAGATTTGTGGGAGTTTTGAACAAGCCACTTCTGACCACGGATTAATTTGGCAAATGTGGTGCAGCAATAATCCAGAACAAGGCCCACAACCTCGTCTCAAAGCCCATACAATGTTACTATGTTGGTATAACTCATCTCCGATAGTATGTTTTTTTCTTTCTAAATAGAAAAAAGAGAAGGAAAAAAAAAAAGAGATAGAGTTGCATATGAAATTTTTAATCCAAATTTGTAGTGAAAAACTCACGATGTATTGACTGTAGCTCTGAAAGCTGGTACGAGTAGCCTACGTTGTTTTTTAATTCAAAACTAAAAGAAGAAAAAAAAAAAAATTACAGCAGCACAAAAATTTCGTAATCCAAATTTTTAGCAAAAAAAAAACTTACGTTGCATTGACTATCGTTTGCACTCTCATTGTAAAGACCCGGTTTTTTCTTGCCTTTCCAATATTATTTATATATTATTTGATGTTTAAATAGGTGTTATTTAAATGTTTATATGATTAATTTATGCTTATTGTGTGATAGTTTTCTTGCATTAAATACTTTGTAATATATTCCTATTTCTATTCACATCATGCATAATTATTGAAATTATTTTCCAACTTAATTTAGCAATCATAGAATGCATAAATTTCAAAAATACATATGTATATACACACACACAAATACACGATTATATATATATACATAGAGTTAGAATAATTTCTATAAACATGTTGTTAATGTCAATTTCACTAAAATGTGTCATTTTCACATTATAATAATTATTTTTAAATGCTAGGTCATAAGACTATGATATATATATATATACAAAAATATCTTGCATTATATATGAGTAAATATATAATTTCAAAAATTTATATACATAAATATATAAGATTATATTTTTATTTCTTTAGGTATTTTTCATAATAAAAAATTGGAATAATTATACAATGTGTAAAAATATCCTAAAAATATAGAAAGAGGGGGGGGGGGGCAACGAAATATATATGTATATATATATGATAAATATATGGTGTATATTGTGTCTTGCTCCCCAAGCTTCCTAACATTTAATGAATTAGCTTTCTTCTAGATACATATAAACTTGTAAGGCTTATATTAACATAGATTATGAATCATGCATTTACGGCAACACTTAAGCTAAAATTAGGTTAACACTTAGGCATTGAGTTGGAAGATTTCATTTGTTATAACTATTCGTTGTAACCTTAGGTGGAAAGATGATAATAATTAGAAAATGACTTAATTATATAATAATATTGTTTCTTAGCACAACTAGTATAAATAGGGGATAAATTGGGAATTTAGCACTTCAATTTCATCCCACAACACACACAAACACATTCCCACACACACTAAATTGCGCCTAAGACATACCCATCCACACTCACCTTGCTCTCAACATACAAAACACTTCATATTTAGAGTATATCGTCTACCCACATATATATATATATATATATATACATAAACCCTTCTTTTTACATACATATACATATATATATATATATATATATATATATTAGCCTTCTATACATCCCGTGAATTCCATAAAACACTCTTGAAAAATGTAGAAGAATATTTAAATAAAGTAGGGACCTTACTTAATTTCATAAGTAAAGATTCTTACTTTAATTCATAGATATTATACCTTATAGAAGTGAGTGTAACTTAAAGTGCTTCATATTTGATACAAGGTAGGAATTTTGCCTAGTGCATGAGTTAGCCTTTATGTTAGCATTTTATTTTCCATACTAGAACATAGAATGTAACTACAAGTTAGTTACTATCTTGGTTCTAGTAGTACACACATTGATCTAGTTGTATGCATATTGGTATGTTTATGAGATTTTATGTTGAGGAAGATGGGAATACCTCTAAGTACATGAGTTAGTTGTATTGTGTTTCATCATGGTTTATACACAATGATAGCAAGCAGGTTTCTATATGAAGTTGTGCAATATGATTATAGTGTGCTTTATATTCATAGAACGAATAAGAAAGCATGTTTAATTAGTAATTACCAATATGTTTTGGTTTGTTTTATGAAAAAAGGGCATGCTAAAATTCTATGAAAATCATGAGAACATGCTGAAATTCTGTGAAAAACAAGAGAACATGCTGAAATTCTGCGAAAATCATGAGAACATGTTGAAATTCTGTGAAAAACATTACACCATGCTGAAATTCTGTGAAAATCATGAGAACATGCTGGAATTTTGTGCTATGCTGAAAATTTTGCAATTATGTGAAAATTTATGTGTATATACGGGTCCAAAAGTGATAGGGGTGGATGTGGTTGAGTTTGGCCAGACGGCAAAGGGCTTGTCGGTCTTCAACTAATTCTCGACCCTCCATCATTGCCTAATCCCTCCTCACATGGACGAAGTGTTCGATGTGTGAAGTGGGTCATAGGAAATTCGGTATATGCCTCGGATATGACCATTGGAGTGTTTTGGTTGGGAATATTAGCACGACGAGATAAGGTAGCCACACGTCGATGTGGAAGAGATATCGAATGTGAAATTAAGTGAATTTATGTGTGGAAACATTCATGTGGAAATATGCACGTACATATACACACACGAGCACCTGATGTTACTACGTATAATTTCTACTCAACATGTATGTTGACATTGTCTTTATATGATGTTTTAGCCGGGTTTGAGGCGAAGGTTAGAAATGAGGAGGATGGAGAAAGACGATTTGAGGCTTTTAGCTAGTTATGTTGTAGTTGGACTTTTGTAGCAATGATCATGTACATTAAACATGTTTTTATGTACCAAGTGTCTTGTATGTAAAATTTCGTCTTATTAATAAAATTGTTAGTTGTGTGCTTCCATAATTAGCTAGAAGTTTCGGGTTGTTACACATGGTATCAGAGCTTGGGTTTAAGCCTAAGCTGTGCTGGGTGAGGATCCTCGGTGTGAGATTTCGGATTAGATGGGAGATAGGCTCGATCCGAGAAGGTTAATTAGGGATGAAATTTCTTGGGTGGTAATTGTCATGCGGGGTGACAGGTATGGTTGGGGCGGCTGACCAGTACATACTTTGTTACCCTAAATGGTGAATGCTTGATCAATTTGAGAATAAAGCAAATTTTCTTGGGTAATAGCTTCAAATGACTATTGGTGGAAGAATGAGTTAAGTTCTACGTGTGTAAAATCCACCTCTTGAACATATAGGAATCATCTCTAGAGTCCCAACACCCGACAGTCGATATTAGTATATGTTATTTTGCTAAAACCTCTAACATATATAATCATATCAATTATTTTTTTTAAATTAAAAATATTTACCTTTGACATTATCAAAATTAATAACTTAAATATACATTTATTTAAACAATTTTATTTCGCTATTCAATAAAATGAATAATAACATTCAATCAATTTAAATATATAAATCAAATATTTGAATTTATTTTATTGAAATTAGTTATTTGTTCTCCGAATAGCTAATCAAATTAGTGATTTTTCATTAAATATATAAATCAAATATTTGTTTTTAAAATGTATATATAAATTAGCACTACACACACACACAAACACACACACACACACACACATATATATATATATATATTTAATCAAGCTTACATTAATGTCAGTAGGCATCTCAAAGTATATATTCTATAAAGTACGAATTTTATTGATAAATTCAACTATGTACTATATTTACTAAGTATACCATTGAATAACTGCTTTGGTCTCTCAATACAATGTTGTCTTTTTTGTTTTTTTTTTCATTTTATCTCTCTCTCCTTCTCTCCTATTTTTTCTCTATTCCAATTCAACGTTGTTGTGTTTTTTTTTTCACTTTACATTCTCAATATATTCTCTTGCTTTTATCTCATATCACACTACTTAATATCTTTTTAGTTCTCATATTCAATTATTTTTCTATTAATCATATAATTTTGTTTTATTTTAAAAAAATTACTTTACTTTTCACTTGTAATAAAATTAAATAGTAAAAGGCACTCATATATAAAATTCAAAAAAATTATGATGTAATTTATTAAAATTTATATACATAATTAAATAATATACATAGATATTACTTTGCACACATATCGAGTATGCACAAATAACTAGTACTAATTATTAGCATATATATATATATATATATTCATTCATTATTTCATAGTATTACAATGATTGATACTTTTAAATTTATAACATTAGTCATACATATCAAAAAAAAAAAAAAAAATCCCATTACAGTGGGATCTAAATTGATAGGTAGCCAAAAAAAATTTTAAAAATTAAAATAAAACTTTTACGACAGACAAAATCGGTCGCAAAAATGGTCAATGATACAAAAGAGCTTTTTGTGGCCGAAAATTTCGATTGCAAAAAGGACGATGAATTTTGCAACTGATAACGTCAGTCGCAAATCTTGCTTACCACTTTTGCGACGGATTAGGTCCATCGCAAAGTCGTGCCAACATTGTTTTTCCCACACGATGCAAAATTTGCGACTAAATTACTGTTTTTGCAACCAATTTAAATTCGTGGCAAAAATTTGGTCCAAAATTTGGTCATTTCTGCTTAATCCGTCGTAAAGTTGGTCGCAGAATTGTGACCGATTTTTTCGATATTATACCCTATAAAAGTGATTGTGACTTAAAGTGCTTCATATTTGCTACAAGGTAGGAATTTTGCCTAGTGCATGAGTTATCCTTTATGTTAGCATTTTATTTTCAATGCTATAAGATAGGATGTAACTACAAGTGAGTTACTATTTTGGTTCTTGTAGTACACATATTGATCTAGTTGTATGCATATTGGTATGTTTATGAGATTTTATATTGAGGAAGATAGAAATACCTCTACGTACATGAGTTAGTTGTATTGTGTTTCATTATGGTTCCTACACGATGATAGCAAGCGGGTTTCCATATGAAGTTGTGCAATATGATTATAGTGTGCCTTATATTCATAGAACGAATAAGAAAGCATGTTTAATTAGTAATTACCAATATGTTTTGGTTTGTTTTATGGAGAAAGGGCATGCTGAAATTTTGTGAAAATCATGAGAACATTCTGCAATTCTGTGAAAACACGAGAATATGCCGAAATTCTATGAAAATCATGAGAACATGCTGAAATTCTGTGAAAAACATGACAACATGCTGAAATTCTATAAAAATCATGAGAACATGCTGGAATTTTGTGCTATTCTGAACAATTTGCAGTTACGTACAAATTTATGTGTGTATACAGGCCAAAAAGTGATAGAGGCGGATGTGGTTGAGTTTCGGTCAGGCGGCAACAGGCTTGTCGGTTTTAAATTAGTTCTCGACCCTCTATCGTTGTCTAATCTCTCCTCACATGGACGGAGTGGTCCATGTGTGAAGTGGGTTGTAGGAATTCGACATATACCTGGAATATGACCACTGGAGTGTTTTGGTTGGGATTTGATGTGTTTGGTTGGGAATATCGGCATGACGAGACAAGGTAGCCACAGGTCGGTGTGGAAGAGATATCGAATGTGAAATTATGTGAATTTATGTGTGGAAAATTTAATGTGGCAATATGCACATACATATGCACACACGAGCACCTAATGTTGCTATGTAAAATTTCTACTCAATATGCATGTTGACGTTGTCTTTATATGATGTTTTAGCTGGGTTTGAGGCGGGGGTTACAAATGAGGAGGATAGAGAAAGACGATTTGAGGCTTTTAGCTAGTTATGTTGTAGTTGGACTTTTGTAGTATTGATCATGTACATTAAACATGTTTTATGTACCAAGTGTCTTGTATGTAAAATTTCGTCTTATTAATAAAATTGTTAGTTGTGTGCTTCCATAATTAGCTAGAAGTTTCCGTTCGTCACACTCATTCTCACCCTCACCCTTATCCTTCTTCTCCTCACTCTCTTTCTCATCCTTCTTATACTTTTTAAAGGCAACAAGTCACCCCTTGAAATATCCCTGGTAGACAGTTGCAAAACTGCCACTATCAATCTTATCTAAGTAGCTTGCCGTTATTTCTCTTAACTCCTCGGGAGAGAAAGCTATAACTGAAGAAGTAATCTTAGCTTTCTCCTTGTATTGAACTTTTGCTTTTTTGTTGAGTTCAGTCGTGCTACAATGTTCTTGCTGTTTTCTACAAACTGTTATCTTTCTATATTAGGTCGCTTTGCCCTCGGCTACTTGTATACACACAGTTAATTTCATGCTATCTCGGAAATATGAGTTTATGACACAATAGGTATTATAACTTCCATGGCAAGTTAAAAATTGTGAAAACAATGCCAACCAGTTATATTGATTACAAGCTCTCTCACCCAATATTGGTTATAATTTGTGCATGACTCTATTTGCATTACATGACATGCGCAGATTATGAATGGGTATGAATGCAAAAGGCTACAATTTATGAGTACGACGTTTATGATTGGATAGATTAAAACATGATGCCTGTTCAACCAGGATCAGACCTTATTCGATGAACATTACTTTAGAGACACTGTTACATGTGTTATTTTGAAAATAAGTTGACCTATCAAAATTGCTATAAGGTTCCAAAATTGAAGCATCTTATGTCCAATAGTCTCATGTTAGACTCACAGAGATACTGGCAATCCTAAACGCATATTGCCATGCTTAATTAGCATCCTAAATCCTTGAGGATCAGTAAAGGATTATTAAAGTTGGTCATAAACGAAGGTTCACAGATGGGGGAAATGAATCATAACTCGTCAAAGCTGAGTAAGCAAAATGTCTTATGTTCTGAGAATGCACACAACGTAAAAAGTATAGGCATGCATGCACATATACTGTAAACAATATATATATATATTTATATCAATCAGGATATTAGATGATGTAGATGCCCAGAGTTGTTGCACAGTTACAGAATAATATCATACTATACAGTTCTCTCAGGATATTAGACGATGAAATTGCCTTATTAATGGAAAAGATCTAGTCAAACTTCCCTCATCAAGATCTTCATAGCAATGTTGGTACAATTATAACCATGATTTTCAAGGTATCTAGATTCATTGGTCATGATTTAGAAAGATACATAGGGTTCAGTAAATTGAAGCAAAGGAGTGTGTCCAATAAATCACAACAATTGTCTAGGATTCTCCGGATTTATCTATAGCTTATCCCCTTGTTTTCCCTAAGTTTCTTCTACATGAAATATCTTGTTTCTCTACATATTTCTAACAAATCAGCTTTCAACTTGCAGATTCCAATGCTGATCAACTTACCATCCGAAGGATTGTCAGTATCCTTCGGCAAATTGCAGCAGGATTGGAGTATATAAATGGAAAAAATATTATCATTGGAGATCTAAGTATCGACAACGTCTTCATTGATATAGTAAATTGTAAACTACAATGATCACTTGCTTATTTAAATATTATGAACTTTTCAAGGAGAACTTTGTGTTAGATCAAAATATATTCAAATTTTGTTTATAGAATGACATTGTGAAGTTGTCGGACTTCAGTGGGATGCATAAAGTTGGGGGCATGATATAGGCTTACTCCAACAAATATTCCGCCCCAGAAATCATTCGTACAGGTACCACAAAACACATAGCATGCAAATTTGAATAAGTTACCTTTACTGTTGAATAGACCATCAAATCACATTAGGTTCTTTTAAGTGGTATTACTTCCTTGATATTCAAGAATCTGGGTAAATTCTGCAAATTGAAATCGTTTTTGATAGTAGAAAAGAGATTATAAACCTAGTATTATCCTAGGTTTTGTTGCATGAATTGATCATTAATTCCAATGTTAAGGGTTCATGCTAAAATTAAGAACTTTCTCCTTCTATTGTTTACAATTCTATAATTTCAGTATCTTACCATAACATGAACTCAAGACTTTTGTTTTTTTTTTTTGATAACAAAGACCATTTTATATGGCTAGTCCTTGGCACATAAATCTACCGAAACAACGCCCGAATATGCGCAGGAGTGTCCTCCATTTCAACATATTCAACATCAAGGGATCTAACCCAAACTGCCAAATGATGAGCCACCATATTGTGGTCTCTTATTACAAAATTAAACTCACGATCACCAAAAGCACGAGAAAAATGCAGCACATCAAGAAAGACCTCCCCTTTGTGGTTCACAATTTAACCTCTTTTGCTGGGATTTTTAATGAAGAAGGATGCCATCATCAATTTTTCATACAAACTTCTCATTTTATCCCTACACGATGAATGTTATTGTTTTTCTTGTAGAATGTAAATGTACTTGAAAATAATTTTACACTACAAAAAACAATACTGGTTAGTTATTTTAAATTATTTATTATGAATTAATATAATGTTCAAGTATTAAATGAATTTCATATTTCAAAATTGTAATATGTATTCAAAATTTAAAAATAATAAATGTTTGGAGGTCGGATATTTTTCTTTTTTATCTTTCAATAGTTTGATAGTATTTACAATTTTTTTTATTATTTTCACTAAAGGGTGATGATCGTGTCATTTTACACTTTGTATTTTGGTTTTGCATGTATGCAAACTAAGAAGGGAGGTCACTGTAATTTAAAAAGATGGAGGTTTTGCATGTAAGCAAACTCGTTAAATGTGTTAGATTTCCATCAGCCCACTTATAAACTCATAAGTCACTCTTAACAACTTGGTTAGAACGCTTTACTTGAATGGAGATTCAAATAGAAGTTTTGAATTACTTTTAAATTAGATGCATAACATATTTGGAATAATTAGATTTAGAAGGGGTTGTGTTACAACAATGTGAATAATTAGAATTTCAGAAAGTCATTTGTTCTTTGATGGTGTATTTAAAATTACGAAGGTTTGTATTCACAGTTTTATAATTTATATCTCTGTTCGTATATGGTTTAAATAAGAATAATTGAAAAAAATATAATATTTTGTTGTTTAATAGTATGTGATTCAATTAGAGATATTAATATAGTAGAATGGTACAGGAAATGCGGCAGCCAAATCTGACATATTTAGTATTGGAGTGCTTATTCAGCAACTTATGAGTAAAATAAACTCAAAAATAAGTTGGAATTGTCACAGAAAATGTGATATATGGAAGGATCAAATTAACTTGTTGAGTAGTGGTTCCAAAGCCAAGAAAGGGGAAAAAAATCAGGAAGAATGAGGATGAAAATAGAAAAGAATGAGAATGAAAAAACACTCAAGAAAACAATTAATCATGACAGAGAAAATCAACAAGTTCAAAAAGTTGTTACAGACTAATATTTAATTTCAAAAAAATATAGACAAAAATGTCATAGGATGCTGACCTTCAATGACATCGACGGGAGTCCTCAGGAAGACACTATCCATTTTCTTTATTAACCCCTAAATCACACAAACGCATCTACCCATACCATTTCGAAGTCCAGCAAATCGAATAAACCCATCTATCCACACCATTGCGAAGGGTTTGAATAATTCTACTTAGATGTTTTCTTCTGCGCACCTATGCGGTGACACTACAGATGAATTATGGGTTTTGCTTGTTAGTAGTTATATTGTGTTCCTAAGTTTAAATTAAAGGTTCAATCTACATTAACTGTGTTTTGCATGTAAGCATTGGAAATTTTAAAAATAATTGTTGGAAATTCAGAAAGTAACCATTTATGATAGTTGAAAATTTAAAAAAATTATTGTTGGAAATTTATAAAGTGGCCAAGAGTTAGTCATTTAAAGTTGTACTACAATTGAAAAATGACTTAGTAGTCCCTTCTTAAATTTCCAACAATAATTTTTTTGAATTTCCAATGATCATAAATGGTCAATTTCTGAATTTCCAACAGTCACTTTTTAATCTTCAAACGATAGCTTTTTAAATTTCCAACTGTCAAATTTTGAAAACATAAGAATGAGACTTTTACATTTGTACAAATACTGTGATTACTTTTTTGATTTGTAAATTTATATATGATGTTTTATATTTACGTGTGGATGAATGATATCAAAGAATTTGGACTATGAAAATATTTCATTATGCATTTATGTTAACACAACATGACATAGGAACATACTTCTTTGTCAGGTTTTTGTTGTCACAATATGTTATTTGTCATAGTTTGTCAATTGGTTCTCTTGTTGTCGTAATGTGCTAGTTATTCTGATATCACAGTTGTTGGAAATGCAATAGACTAGAATATCTACAAAATTGATATTTTCGTGAATGGATTTATTCGATAATATAAGTACAATGCAAGAGCAGTTTTTACAACAAAAACACTATAGTTAAAAGCAAATTAAACTATACCGCAAACAAATAAATAAACAAGAAAGTATAGTAGACTTATTAGTATTTATTTGCAATAGTAAGACTGAATCACCGCGTTGAATCGGTTTGCCTTAAAGAATCAATTGTATACACTCTAAGACTGATCAATTTCTTAAAACAATATACTTTCTATTCTCTCTCTGTTTCGTTCCATGTGTTTTGCAAGGAACTAAGAGGCAGTATATATAAGGGAGAGGAGACAGCTAGAGTTAAATTCTGGCATATTTAATGCACGGTTGAAACGCAAGCGAATGGACACACAACGCAGACAACATTCCAAAACATGTTGTTTGACCAGGTAACGTGTCTGGCGGTTTCAAACCGCATTAATTAAAATATTGTAACGGAAGTAACGAAATTCAAAATCAGATTTTTGAATATTACACCAAGGGCAATTCAGTAAAAATAAGCCCAAGACCGAGACAATTCACTCAAACGCCCACGCCCCCGCACCCGCAACCTGGACCTGGTTGGTGGCTCGTGGCCGTGACTGGAGCCGGGCCGGCGGACGGGCGGCGTGCGCGCGTGGGGCTGTCCATATGCAGTGCTTAGTTGTTTAGTTTACACTATAACAACACTTAAACCACATAAACACTAGCACTATCAAGGCCAATATATCCGATGGAGGATATTTTACAAAGCTTTAAATACGTTTAGACAATATTACCTTAGGCTTTATCTATGAATTTTCATGAGAAATGGTTTAATACTAAATTAATCCCCTTGTAAAAATCGTCTTAACAAGTCTTTTTCTAACAACAATTTTAAATTGTTTTGTACAGATTACTAGCAAAGGAAAAGGCAAAAGAACCCAAAGGGAAGATAAGGCGCCACATTCATTCTCATTGGATGAACTCAATAAGATTAAGTCTAACTTGATTAGTGATGCGGGATAGTCTGCCGACGTGTTTAAAGGTTTCTATGAAAACGAAATTGTGGCCTTGAAAGATACCAAACCTTCCCTGCAAACCAACAACTATACAAGGTGAGAGAACATTGGGATTTTTGCATTAACATGCATGTCGAATCAATATTGTGTGTGTGTGGCTCTATCTGTGAATGTAGCAGGACATATATACTATGTTGTAATAAGAAACATTTCCATGTGCATGAACTATTATCATATATACAAAGAAAAAAACTAACAGAAAGGGGAAAACCAGTTGCAGATATGCCAACTCAATATAGTTTCAATCTCTTGATACCAATTAGGATGTTTAAACAATACATCATAAGAATTAACAACAGTTCATCCATTCATTCTTTTTTCTATTATTTTTTTGGTCCTATTTTATATATTAAATAACCCTTGTTTTTTTTTTCTTGTTTTAAATATTGATAACCTTTGTATTTTTGCATTATAACTATTTATTCTTTTTCTTTCGTGTTTTTCGTCGTGTTTTAGAATGTTGTATTCATCTATTGATTCGTTTTCTTTTATTCTCTGGTAATGTTTTAGAACGAGAAGAAAATGTATAACCAATTCAAACACGAGAACATCATTCGAATGATTGGACCTTGTGATGACAAGCCAGCGTTGTTGCTCCAGTACAACGAAGGTAGAGACGGGTTCTGGGTGTTATTTGTGTTTTGTTTGTAGCTAGAAGCTGGCTAAACCCTTGAACCCTAATATTTTGATTTTCTTAATTTATTATTGATTCTACTCTAATATATATCATGGTCACTTTTTAAATTTCCAACAATAATTTTTAAAATTTCCAAAAGTTACTTTTTAAATTTCCAACGATAATTTTTTTAGATTTCCAAAGATAAAATGCATAAGCATACTTCATATATGCATGTTCCTTTTAAAAACAATACTGCTTTACTTAAAAAAAAAATTTATCATAAAAAACACCATTCGATAAATACATTTTTTTGTACTTATCCAAGTGGGCCCTTAATGTGGCAGTAAGGCATCAGCATGAACAAGTGACATGAATTGAGATAGCCATGTATTCTCAAAGTTAAGATATGAGGCATAATTAATAATTACCAAGGGATTAGGAAGTTAAAAGGCGTCACCACTAGTCGTTATTCTAAATTATCACCATATTCGTGAGTATAGATATTCATGTTATTAATTATATATGGTCAGTGACCTAATACAAGGAGGCTAAGCTTGTATTAGAACCCAATATTGGTTAAGCCCATACCAGAGCCCAATATAAGAGGGTTAAGCCTATACCAAGACCCAAGACAGGTGGTTCAAACTTGTCTATAGCCACGGTTGTTGCGTACGTGTCATTTTACGTGGTGAACTTTAAGTTGGGTTATTCAAATTACACCTTATATTATCTATACTATTATAAAAAGAAAGTCACTTTTGTGTCTAAAATGACAAATTTTTTTTTATAATTTTACAAAAGTTGCCCTTCAACTCTATATGAAATAAATAGAATTATGTAAAATTATGGCTAATATTGAAAATTCCCATGAAATCAATTCAATTTGGATAGCAAATTTTGATGTGTCAATATTACCCTTTTAATTAGTAAACACATGCAATAAATGATTAAATAAAGTGGACAATATTGTAATATCACAATATAATTTGAAAACCCGTTTTTCAACCCACAAACCACTTTCTAAATTATTTTAGATTTTGGAAGTTGAAACCCATTTTTAATAAAAAGTTCCATTAAATCATTAATTAATGCTTTTAGTTCTCTCTCTCTCTCAAAAATTTTTTTTTTCTCTAATTACAACTATCCGATGTTTTTTTCTTCTTTTTGTGTTTATTTCTTTATCACGTAATTTTATTTTATAAAATTATTTTATTTTCAGCTTATTATTATTTAATAAATTATGTCAAATAGTTCTTAAAAAAGAATTCTTATAAAATAAATTTAATAATATATGTATATTTTGATCCTAAAATAATTTAAGCACAAATTTAAGGTATATACTTTATATATCTTGCATATGTATAGAGTGTGAAGCATTGCTAGTCTATTATTATTTATTCTTTTTATCTTTTTTGTTGAATAGATCGTATTTCTTCAAAAATGCAAATTTTGATATATATATATATATATATATATATATTGTCTTCATCCTAAAAAATGTATATACTATCAATTTCTTGCTTGCTTGATCCAACTAGTTGAGTGTGGGATTATTTACTGGATTGTCATGCTCATGATTCCTAATGTTACAGATATTGAGGTTTAGTCAGTTGCTGGGAATTCTGGGAGTACTTGGAAGCCATAAAATTTTCATTCCTAATTATCGAGTTTTTGATTAGGTTGTAATAGGGTGGATGTTATTCTATTTTTCTTGCGATTTGTTGATGGGGCTTTGACACAGGTTACTTTAGAGATTAGTTTAACTTTTGCTGTAGCTTTACTTACGCGTCAGAATTTACTTTTGACAATTTGTTGACACTTTGGCTTAGTGGATTTAAAATAGATTCAAGGTTTAATTGGTCAAAAGATTATGCTATTTATTTTAATGAGAGTAATTGGAGTTCATATGTTCTATACCAATGTTTTGTGGGTACGCATGTGGAAACATTGTCGTAGCCTAACAAACCTTCTTTTGAGCTTGCGGCAATTGCTATAGTCTCGGAGTGCGCGGGCGTGACGTTAATTATTTTATTAATTTGAGATTGATTTTTTATTTTATTATTATGTTAAACAAATTACTCACAAGAAGAAAATTATATAATTTATACGTTATATTATTCCATTAAAAGAAAAGGTTGATATATAAGTTATTTTTCTTAAACATATTACCATTAATTTTATACAAACAAATAAGGCAAAAGCTATTTCACGGGGGCTATATTAAGTTTAGTAGAATTATAAACATTCTTTATGCATGATTAATCGTATAAGTCAATATCGTACTAACTGTTGATTTATGGGGGTGGAGGAATTTTAATTTATAATTTCATCATTTCAACATAAATTAATTACTGATGAATATTGTTGTGGAATATTGAACGAAAATACTTTTAATTCGCAAGATAAAGAAAGTACCATTAAAATTATAATTAATATATGCGTTACAATTTTGCATATTAATTTAAGTTTAATTATACATGTAAAGTAACAAAAATGGATATATTATTTTAAATCTTGTTAGATTTCAATTATATAGTTCATGACTATATGTTTGTTAAAAAACATATATAACATGATTGATTGGGCATAAAAATATTGCATATAATGTATAATGAGTGATCTAATTTGAGTAGCACTATAAGTACTTTATATTTAAGTTTAAAGATATATACACATTTATATTAGATATTATATAACATATCATGTATGACACAATATTTCTATTGAATTACTTTAATTATAAACATAATATTATTTTTCCTAATTTTATATATAAAGTATATTAATTTTTAATTTAAACTTTTTAAATAAATTATTAACTTAGACCCCTATAATGAGGAATGGGTTAAAATTCATATAAGTTAATTTTAATAATTCATAAGTAATCATATATATATATATATATATATATGTATATATATCAAATAAAACGTATTTTATTAGAAACTAACATGGAATGATGAATGGATAGGATGTATTTGGCATAATGCACCTAACCCTTGTTACTAAAATCTAGGTTACAAGTAGATAACATATTGTTGCATGTAATTAGAACATGTATAATAGGTATTAGGTAAGTGTAACCTGTAGAATAAGTTAAAGATACTCCAATAAAATATGGTAGCTAATGTTAAACTTTTTTCGCCCTTGCTTAACAATACACAACCGGAATTAAAGGATATAAGTATGTACATTTTGATGTTAATTTTCATTTAATTTTTTTAATTGATATATATGTAGGTTAGCCAAGAAGCATTTGTGATCGAATTGCCTAATGTTTGAGGTAATGCTAATTTCTAACATAAATTAGCGATGTTAGAATTACATACTATATATATATATATATAAGTATTCTTTATCAAACTTTTTTTGAATATTTTTTTTATATTGAAATTGAATATATAGTTGTTGTGGGGGGGCAGGGGTTATTGCAGTTATCCCTATGTGTGTATCTTGTTGCCTCTTTTTTCTGTTATATTTTTTATCAGGGCTTGGATTACAATGAAGATAATTTGGGATGAGTAGATCCAGTAGTGATATTTGTTTCACTCTGTTTATAAGTTGATAGTTGAGTGTGTTGTACAAATACTGTTGTGTTGCATGTTTTACAATAAAATTATTAGATGGAATTAATCATAGCGTGAAAGTAGTGTCTATTAATTATATGCTCACTGTCGGTTTAAGTAGATATCAGTATGAATTGAAGTGATAAATTAGAGGGAAATAATATAAACACAATATGTAATGTTGTTGCTTGTTTTTTAACATTTTTCTTGGCAATAAAATTACCAAGATACATTGGTGAAGATCATTTTTTTTTTTTTCAATTTTTTATCTTATTCTTATTTGTCTAGTTATCCTCAATTGAGTCCATTAGTAACCATGATCTCTTGCAATTTGGCGAGCAGTATAATTTCTTTTGAGTTGAATGTGATTATTTGCATCCCAAATTGACCCTTTTTATTCATCTTGTCGAAGGACTAATCATGAAACGTGGCATGCTTTAGAAGTTTCTGTGGAGTGTTTGTCCAAACTGCCTAGCTCTAAAACTTCCCATACAATTTGCTTTAGAGATTTTCCAGGCAATGTAATATCTTCATGACAATGTTTGCAATCCAAATAAAACTTTTATCCTTATAACTTAAAAGTTCATAGCATTTAATTTGTGAACAAACATGTATTTTCTAGATCTTATATATTGATGGAATGGCGTGCATATCATAAGTTCTTTTTTTTCTCTTTAATCTATTGATGAACTTTTTATTCATATCAGTTGTAGAATGCCTAGGATTTTTCACGAAATTCTAGATTTGTACAATTTTTGAGCTCAAACACGACTTGGAGCCGAACTCGAGCAAATACAATTTTCGAATCTTAGTTGAGCTCGAGCTTAGACCTGCGGTGAGAATAAATATTCGAGCCAACTGAATCAAGTTGAACCGAGCTCAATCCCTATTTTTTCCAGCTCGTCGAGCTCAAGGCCGAGGTCCATCTTGTTTCATTTGATTCGAGCTCGAACCTTAAAAAAACAAAAATACCAAAGTTGTGCTCAATTCATTTCCATTAATATACCACCATGATTTAATTTAATTTTAAAGCAGTTAGATCCTTTAATATATTTGCAAATCACAATTTAATAAATTGAATGACGCTACTGCATACAACATAGTGATTGACATACAAAACCGTTTTAATCAAACTATATGACATAATGGATAGACTCATTGTAAGCAAATGCATATATCCTATTCACAAGGTATTTCCGCAGGTCCTATGTACAAAAAATAAATAAATAAACAAGAACAAGATCAACATATTTCAGAGAGAAAGATTTAGTACGACAAAGAAAAAATAAAGAAAAAAACTAATACAACAATAGACAAAAGTTAAGTGAATCGAACATGCCTTAGGTATTAGAAAAATACATAAAAGCCAAAGCTCTACATATCACACTTCAAAAGCATAAAGTTTCTAGACCGACTCGGTACAAAAATACATAGAAACATAGTACAATGCTTATTCCTTATTTAAATCAGCATAAAATTTGTAAAAAAAAGTACATACTTACATTCTTACATCTACAAAAAGGGAAAAATGAAACTCGCCATAATTGGGTCTACTGAGCTTTTTTTTTTATCAAGGAAGCATTTAGTTCGTGAGTTTGGATAATTGCACCTCTTCGGATGATTATGGATTAGTGGCAATTGTCATGAATTGAATTTGTTGTTTTGTTCCTGTGATGGACTGACAGTATTAAGTTCCTTGTGTTTCATCTTGCTTGTTTGGTTTGTTTGATTATTTGGGATTTTCGTCCCTCGAATTGCAGAATTACCAATTTATTCCTAATACTATTTCACGTAATACTAACTTAAAAACTAAGAGAAATGGGGGGAAAAAAATCAAGTAACCTAGTGCTTCACTAACATGATTTGTAAGAAAAATGATTTGTACGCTTTTAAAATCGTGTTTTGTTGTGGTATATTTCCCCTGTCCCCAATTTTTTTAAGGCTCCCCATCCACCTCCTTCCCTAAAGTTTTCATTGGTTTCACATCGATGCGAGCATATCGTCCCCACGATTGCCACGTTAGAGCAATTGTATCCAGATTCAATGTAGTAAATTTTCTGCACTTCCATAATGATAGACATGTAAAGGTAGCTTGATCTGTCTTTCAATTTGGAATGGCTCTTCATTAATCCGTACCAAAAAAAGAAGCTATTCCCTGAGATTTGTTACAACAGGTTCTTTTTTCTTTACACAACTGTCGTAGATTCTCTTAGTTGTAAAAACTGTATTCCTGAATTATTCACGTGCATGACAAGATCTTTAATTGGCCCTATTCAAAATTTATCCTTGTTCTGCTCATGACAATGGGGAATATATATGATCGTAAGTAATTGATAGAAAAACTTGAACTTGATTTTATGAATTGACATATTGATATGTATTCATTAATTTGGTAGGTACTACAATTACTTCGGAGATGTCTTTCCCCCGGCGTAATGCTGCATGCAGAATGTATCTGACTTGTGACATGCAGTTGACCCCGTGTAAAGAGCATCTACTTATTTCACTATTCCATGATTATGCGAAGGACAACAAAGATAGCTAATCTAGAGGATTATGTGAAAGTAGCATTGCTTGATTTTGAACTGGAGGAGAATTTTATTGACCCGTTGTTGTATTCGGATTTATTGGAGGAAGAAAATTGATAATTAACATTTGGTGCAAGACTATGATTACTCTATGTCTTGGTCTTAGCGTTGTGATCCTTAAAACTAGTGTGCTTCGAATAACTTGTGTTCCATTTAAGACTTATATCACGCCCATGGCTATGCAGTTTGCTTTCGTTGAATGTGTTAACGTTGTTGTATTTATATCTTATTGTGTCTTAGTATTTCCTCTTTTGCATTTTCTTAGTTGGTTCAATTCTCGTGTCTTATAGTAATTTATGAAATAATTTCAATTTTATACTCTTTGTTCATATGACTATGGCCATAGTTGTATCTGATTTGCAATCTTTGAATGAATTACTTTACATTGGATGGTTGCTTATATTAGAGATATTTTAATTTGATATAGGACCACTTGCACTAAACAACAGTATTGAAGGCATTTGCTTTGATTAAACTTACTTCAATTATCATCGCTAATGGGCTACATAAAGTTGCATGGCCTTGTGCTTGTTGAAAATTTTATTGCCCCACATATACTCGCAATAGATTTTCTACAAATACGACACCAAATTTTTTGCATCCCCTAAGTCCTAATGCTTGTCTATCAGAATTTATCAGTCCATACACCTTCTAGAAGTTGGTTCATTTCGAATCAACTTAAAATTTATAGAGATTTTTTTTTTTGAGTGGTAACTCAAAAAGAAAAATGACCTACTAATACGACATGTAAAGACAATATATACAGTTTCCCATCACTGCGTTGCGTAGCATAAGACCCACAAACACCACTCCATGTTTTGTCAAGTTATGCCGACAAACAAATTATGCAAATATGGGTGTATTATTTTTTCTAAAATCAAATAGTGGAGTTGAATTACGTAGAAGGTCTATATGTGTTGTTCTCCCATTTCATTTGTGAACATGCTAAGTAAAAGCTAAAAAAAACTTGGATACCATTCAAAACCAGAACGCACTAAACACCCTCAATGACAATAGTAAAAGAGCTATCTACTATCATTAATCGCTCCTGTTTCTTCTATGACGAATCATGGCCAGATGAGGTCGACTACACCTTCATTTCCATACTTGTTCAATATGCAGCTGAGGGATTTTAGCACAACAAAAGCGTTCAACCGAGGATTGTAGCGGAAGCTGGACATCAAATGAACGAAATTTATGGGTGGGCACGCACTCCAAATTTGTACATGGCTAGAATGGAAATCCTAAATCTTTGGTTCAATATGTTCAAATTCATTATTGATCATCCAGACGTCCAATTCGTTGAAATGACAAACCAGATTGTTACATCTGATGAGATACGGAAAGCAATTTGGGTGGTAAATCTTTGCCTTAATTATATGCATTACAATAAGACATTCACAACATGGTTTTAAGTTGTCATTACAGACCTATTAGTATAACATAACTTTTAGGTACTTATATAACTTAAAGGGAATGGTGAAGAACCGAGGAAAAATGAAGGAACAATATGTGAGGCATATTTAAATCACGAATTGTTTACTTTTCATCTTATTATTGTTAGAATAATTATAGGTTATTTGTTTAATAATTCCTTAAATCATGTATTGTATATTAGGAAGGTTAAAGCTCCTTCCATGTATAGATTGCAGCTAATCTCTATATAATGAGATTAGCGTATGATTTATGGGATATATAGAAAACTTATTCCACTCTAAAACTCTTCTCCTTTCACATGGTATCAGAGCGGGTCTCGTTTTTAAATTAAAAAAAAAAAAAAAAAAAAAAAATTGAGGGGGAAGACAAACCCTAACCTCGTGTCGGCCGCCGTCACCGCCCCCACTCCGAAACCCTAGCTTGGTCGGCGCCGTCACCTCCGCCGACACCCCAAAACCCTAAATCGTGTCGGCCGCCGTCACCTCCATCCCAAAACCCTAAATCGCACAGAAGCTTTTCTCAGCCCATCTGCGCTCCTTGCACCCTCATCCTCCCGGCGTTCGTCGCTGACCGCCGCCACCCGTCGCACCGTCTCATACGCGGGCGACCCTCTCTGTTTCAGCCGTCCGAGCTCCTTGCGCCCTCTTTCTTCCAGCGTTCGTCGTTGGCTCCCTGCGTCGCGCCGTCTCAAGAAGCGGGCGACCCCTCCTCCGGCACCTCTACCTTCCTTTTCTTGCTCGCACACCGGCGAGACCCCTTTCATCTCGGACACAGTCCGCTTGATTTCTTTTCTCTCGTGCTCTGCTCTTATCTCTTGACCAGCTCTCTTTTCTTTTCTTTTTCTCTCCCTTATATATATATATTATATATATTACCTTTATTTTATCTTTTATCCAAAAAAAAAAAAAAAAAAAAAAACTGATGGCATCATCTCTTGAACCCAAAACCCCCATGGGAACTACTATCAAGTTGAACGGGCGAAACTATCTCCTTTGGGCCCAATCTTTTAAGTTATTTCTTGGGTCTAATGACAAGTTAGACCACATTCTCTCGGATCCTCCGGTACCAAGTGATGCCAAGTTCAAAGAATGGAAGAAGGATGAATATGCTGTTATGGCTTAGTTACTCAATAGTATGGAAGAGTCAGTTGCCTCCAATCTGATGTTCTTGACCTCAGCAAAAGAAATGTGGGATACCGTCCACAATATGTATGCTAATGAGAACAACGTGTCTCGTGTTTTTGAACTATATGAGCGGGTTTTCTCGTTGAAACAGGACAATCGAAATGTAGCTGAATATTATTCTCTCGTCAAAGGCATTCATGACGAGATTCTTCTATATCACCCGCTGCAGTGTGATCTAGAAACACGCAAAACTCAATGGGAAGAATTTTGGGTAGCTAAGTTCTTGTCCGGCTTGGATAGCTCTCTCCAACCTGCTCGGGATCAAATCTTGGCTAGTGATAAGGTTCCGACCTTACCCACTGCCTTCTCTCGAGTTTTACGTGTATCTACAGGGACCTCAAGCACAAATACTCCTTCTGTTGAGGCCTCCGCCTCAGTTGTTCGTGGTCATGGCCGAAGTAATTCACGAGGTGTCACTTCAAGTGCTGGACGCGGTCGTGGTGGCCGTGGAAAATTTCCCCCTTGTACTCATTGTGGTCGTACAAATCATGCCTCCGATCACTGTTGGCAGAAATTTGGTAAGCCAGAGTGGGCCAATGCCATTCCTCATGAGACTCCCACCTCTCAGCCAAACTCAGATCAGGTCCTCATCAGTCGTGAAGAATATGAGAAGCTTGTGCAGACTCCTTTAGCTCCCTCCACTGCCTCTCCAGTTTCCCATGCTACAGGCGCCTTCACGGCGTCTCAGGGTGAGTCCTGGTTATTAGATTCCGGTGCTTCCACCCACATCACCGGTATTAAGTCTCATTTTTCTTCATTATCTTTGTTACCATCTCTCAATCCAGTGCGCTTAGCCGATGGCTCTTACTCCCCAGTATCAGGTTCAGGTGTTGTTACACCTACTACTGCTATTACTCTAAAAAATGTCTTGTTTGCTCCACGGTTTCCTATTAGTCTATTATCAATTAGCCAACTCACTAAATCTCACAATTGCTCAGTAACGTTTTTTCCATCCCATTGTGTCTTTCAGGATCTACACACGGGGAAGACGATTGGTGGCGGTCGTGAGCGCGGTGGTCTTTACTACTTACACGCCGTGGATACACCTGTTGATGCTCGGGCTCTCTCTGCTTCGGTTACACCTTTTCAATGGCATTGTCGGTTAGGTCACCCCCCCCTGTCTACCTTAAGACGTTTGTTACCTATTGAGTCTGTTCGTTTCAATTGTGAGTCGTGTGAGTTAGGAAAGCATCACCGTGCTTCCTTTCCACCCCGTGTCGAAAAGCGTCGTTCCTGTCCTTTTGAATTAGTTCATTCTGATGTTTGGGGTCCTTGTCGAGTCGAGTCTGTTGGGGGGTTTCGGTATTTTATCTGTTTTGTGGATGATTACTCTAGATTGACTTGGGTCTACTTGTTAAAAGATCAGTCCGAAGTTCCTACTGTAATCCAATCCTTTCATAATGAAATAAAGACTCAATTTTCTGTTCCTATTCGAATCCTTCGTACAGACAATGCTTTGGAATATGTTCAAAAACAAGTGTCTATCTTTTGTACCGACCATGGAATTATTCATCAAACTACTTGTCCCCACACGTCTCAGCAAAATGGTGTAGCCGAACGCAAACATCGACACCTCTTGGATGTTGCGCGTACCATTTTGACTCAGATGAATGTACCTAAAACCTTTTGGGGGGATGCTGTCCTTACAGCCTGCTATCTTATCAACCGATTACCCTCGAGTGTTCTCCATGGGGGTATTCCGCATTCGACACTTTATCCTGATCGTCCTTTGTTTCATGTCACTCCCCGGGTTTTTGGGTGTGTTTGCTTTGTCCACATATCTTCATCGGGTCTTGACAAACTTTCACCCCGATCTGTTAAGTGTCTTTTTCTGGGGTATTCTCGTACACAAAAAGGGTATCGCTGTTATGATCCCCTCTCTCGTCGGTCCTATATCTCTGCAGATGTCACATTCTTTGAGTCAACACCTTATTACTCTACTGGTGGCACCTCCTCTTCTTCAGTCCCTTTGCCTATCCCTTCTCCTTTGTCTTCTACTGCTCCTCCTCTGCAGGTGCACTCACGGCGACGGCCACTACGGACCTCTGTGCTTCCGGCTCCTACTGATACGCCTTCCTCTACGGTAGATCCAACCTCCTCCGAACCTGTTTCTTCATATTCCGATTTACCCATCGCCTTACGCAAAGGTAAACGTTCTTGTACCGCTCACCCCCTCACTAACTATATGTCCTTTGATAATCTTAGTCCCTCGTATCGTAGTTTTGTTTTTTCTCTTTCTACAGAACCAATCCCTTCTACTCACCATGAGGCACTTCAACATCCTAAGTGGAAACAGGCAATGGACGCGGAGATGTCTGCTCTTATTGATCAGGGAACTTGGGACCTGGTCACCCCCCCCTCAAATGCTGATGTGGTTGGCTGTCGATGGGTATTCACCCTCAAGTACTGTGCTGATGGCACTATCGACCGATACAAGGCCCGCCTAGTCGCTAAAGGCTTCACCCAGACTTATGGCGTAGACTACCTTGAGACATTTTCCCCCGTTGCTCGCCTTAACTCCATTCGCGTGTTGTTTTCTTTGGCCGTGAATCAAGATTGGCCTATGTTTCAGATGGATATCAAAAATGCCTTCCTCTATGGCGACTTGGAAGAAACGGTCTTTATGGAGCAACCTCCAGGGTATGTTGCTCAGGGGGAGAAGAAAGCTATGGTATGTCGGCTAAAGAAGGCAATTTATGGGTTGAAACAGAGTCCTCGTGCCTGGTTTGACAAATTCAATCGGGTTTTAAGTGATTTTGGGTTCCGCAGGTGTCAGGCAGATCTCTCCGTCTTTGTGAAACGCAGCACCTCAGGTGTCGTTATCCTAATTGTGTATGTGGATGATATCCTCGTATCTGGCAGTGATGTTGAAGGAATCGAAGTCACTAAGGCGTACTTAAAACAACAATTTGTTACTAAAGACTTGGGTCCTCCTCGATACTTTCTAGGAATTGAAATCGCTCGTAGTAGGCATGGAGTTTCGTTGTCTCAGAGGAAGTATGCCCTTGACTTACTACAAGAAACTGGCTTGCTGGGGACCAAACCAGTTGACACTCCTATAGACTTAAATCCGGATTTTTGGGACGAGGATGATACATACTTAGAAGACAAAGCGAAGTACAGAAGGCTCGTGGGAAAGTTGATCTATCTGACTGTAACTAGACCAGACATATCATTTGCAGTTGGAGTTATTAGTCAGTTTATGCACAAACCCCGACCTATCCATCTAGATGCTGCCATGAGGATTTTAAAATACATAAAAGCCTCTCCTGGAAAAGGTCTACTCTTCAAGAAACATGGACATTTGAAGATTGAGGCCTATTCAGATGCAGACTATGCTGGGTCAAAGGGAGATAGAAGATCGACTTCTGGCTACTGCACGTATGTAGGAGGAAATCTGGTGACTTGGCGGAGTAAGAAGCAGACAACAGTAGCTCGGTCTAGTGCAGAAGCTGAATATCGTGCTATGGCGCATACCACGAGTGAAATGTTGTGGCTCAAAAGCTTACTAGGAGAATTGGGGTTCGATTATAATGAACCGTTACCTATGCACTGTGACAATCAGGCAGCTATTCATATTGCCAATAACCCAGTTTTTCATGAAAGAACGAAGCACATTGAGGTCGACTGTCATTTCATTCGAAATGCTGTGACGAATCACATCATCAGTACTCCATTTACTCCGTCCTCGGAACAGATTGCCGATGTATTTACTAAAGCTTTGGGGGGGAATAAATTTCAAACTCTTTGTAACAAGCTGGGCATGATTGATATATATGCTCCAGCTTGAGGGGGAGTGTTAGAATAATTATAGGTTATTTGTTTAATAATTCCTTAAATCATGTATTGTATATTAGGAAGGTTAAAGCTCCTTCCATGTATAGATTGCAGCTAATCTCTATATAATGAGATTAGCGTATGATTTATGGGATATATAGAAAACTTATTCCACTCTAAAACTCTTCTCCTTTCACAATTATTTTGAAAGTCACATCCACACCAAAAGTACAAGATCTCATCGTAAGGAGGACGATATCTCTTCTGATGATAGCTACCTTATACTTTGTCTGTATTCAAATGATCTCGTAAGCCAGGAAGAAAAAATAAGGAATATTTTTTGAATGATGATGAGTGGAGCAAAGCTGCTTTGCATGTACTCATCAATTGTGATAAATTCGTCCCCATTATTGAGCGAGTACTATTTTTAACATTTTGTATATGATGTGTTAAGAGGAATGTAGATGGCTCTGAAAAATTCTTAACATTTTGTAGGATGTATAAATCAGTCGTTCGATATAACTAGCCACATCTAAGTGATCAAGAGGTTGAGGAATCCATTGAAATTAATTTCGTTGAATAGTTTAAACTCTATGTGAGTATTTCATTATACAACATAAACACTCAATTAACTATACATTTAAAAAACACTATGTGGTTTCAACAAAATATATTTAATTAAATATCCTGATTGAAAATATTTCTTTATATAGGCACATAATCCCAAAAATATTGTTCAAAATCAATATTTACTCCATTTGGCTTGGGGTCCAATGAAGAAGGTTAAGACCTTCAACAGGTTCTACTGTAATGGATATCTATTCCATACAGACGATATGGTTTCATTTAGGTCCGACTGAGACTTTCTATAATACCACAGTTGATGGAAAGTTGGTTATTATTCGTGGGGACATGAGTAAGATTATTTTTGTTCGTTATTTAAGATATAATAATTCAAATCTCGATTGTTGCTTACATATGGTTTCTATTTATTAGGTTCAATCATGACTTGAAGACCATGAGGATGATCACCCGCATTTTCACAAATAGGTATACAGGGGCATGGTAGAGGTGGAAGGAAATTCCTATGCACACTAGACACATGTGGTTCTCCAAATTTCAAGTACGTCTTGATATATATAGAAATTTTCTTATATATTTTTTTCATTCATTATTTTGTAATTTATACGTTTCTCATTGTACAGAGAGTGTACCATTGGAGAGCTAACCATCATGACTCCATTTGAAAAACTTTTGAGCATAAGGGATCGGAACTTGTAAAGAATAAGCTTAATAAAGCTCGTTATAAAAATAAGAAGCCTGAGTGGATCGGTGATGACGTATGGCAGGAGCTGAAAGCAAAATGGGGCTTACTTGATTTTCTTAAAAAGAGCGCGGCCAACAAAGCTCATCAGGGTTCAGATTCTGGTGGAAGAGGAATGACCGGCCACAAAGGGGGTTCAAAATCTCACCTCACTCACAACCATGAGTTGGTTAGTATGTTTTGTTGTGAATGCTTGTGGGTTTGATTGACAAAAAAAAACCGAAGCAGGCTAGTCGGAAAAAAAGGCAGGACGCCTTAAAAAACTGGCAAAATTAGCCACGGCTAGGCCGTGGCTGATGGGCACGGTTTAGCCATGGCCAGACCATGGCTGATGGACACGGACTAGCCACGGCCTGGCCTTTTCCAAAATTAACTGGCCAAATTGGCCACGAATTAACCATGGCTAAAAGGTCCATGTCCAGAAATTTGTGGCCATTAGCTACGGCCTGGCCGTGGCTAATCCGTGGCTGGGTAAGGCCATGACCAAATTTAGCCACACCACTTTTAGCCATGGATAAATTTCGATGCTAATTTTCTTAGCCACGAATTTTTGCCAAAATCCGTGGCTAAATCAATTTTTTCTAGTAGTGACTGTTTCGGGTTTGACGTCCATTCTATATTGATCTAGATTCTTACTTGATCCTTAGCCCTTTTGATTTTTAAAACCCTTGTTTAGTGCATTGTTTGGGGCTTGTCGCCAATTACTAATTGTTTTGAATTTATGATTTATTTTTTGTATTATTGGTACTCACTTTGATTTGAGACCGTTGCTATTGTACTTTGCTGATTGGTCCTTTTGTACTGTGATTGTTGAGTACTGCATTGCATTATTTTTGGTTCTTTCTAATTGTATACTGTATTAGGGCATTATACTGTAATGATGACTATGGGGAAAGTCCATAGTTTGTGATTGGTTTCGTGGGAAGATCCCATGGAAAGGCTGAGTGGGGAAGTCTCCCAGTCGTGTACTATTTGCACCAACTGTACTATCTAGAGTGGCAACCTAAAGTTTAGAGTAATAAGGAAGGATCTTAATTGTTTTTCTATTCTATGGAAACATAAGGTGGTGATATCACATCTATCTATTGCTTCATACTGTTTGTTCACTAATATTTGTTCATCCTAATTGTTGTCTATAGAGATTGTTTGTTGTTTTCCTTGAGCTGCCTATTAAATGCGATTTTGTTCATAGCCATCTATTTGCCTATTTTCTAGCTCTGTTTGTACTAATCAACTAATACCTGCCCATTTTGATCGTCTCCAAAGAATTTTTCTATATTCCCTTGACATTTACATCCTATATAACTTCCAAAATGTGTATGCATGTATTACTGCTCTTTTATTAGTAATTCAATGTTTTACTCATGTCATGCTCCCTCACTGAGCCACTTGGACTCACTTTTTTCGTGTTTGTTTGTTTTCCTCCAAAGTGAATTGACTATGGAACGAGAAAAGTAGTTGGTTCTAAAATGACCAAGGGTGGAGATTGTGTACCGCCTTTGCAGATGGGTATTCAAATATACTGATTATACGAACCCATGTTTCCATGGCAAAAGTTATATAATTACAGCGGGATATGTCACAACTAATTTTATATTGAAGTGAGGACATGTGGCCATGTTCTGTATTATGAGTAGAGTTGTGTGCTATTGTAATGTTTGATAAGTGTGTCTATAATTTTGGCGTTCCAAGTTGTATATATCGTTATTTTTATAAAAGTACAAGTTTGAACTATGAGTGAGGATTTTGAATTTAGTTTTTCGGTTGTGATGTTTGCTTGCCCATTTAACAACCGGTCCAGATTGAGCTTCTATTGAGTCGGATCCTACAAAAAACATGCGAATAAACAAGTAGATAATTTGGAGAAAAGAATCAAAATATATAAAAAGAGAATAAAATAATTTACTAATACTTCTATAGTAATTTGCAAAGCGTATACCCTATAATTAATTCAATTTACCTTCAAAACTCAACTATAAATGTGTAACTGGATCAAAAGTGCAAATGGATGACAAGAAGAAAAAGAAAATAGGTTGGCAAATATGTTATGGACATGTTATTGTTGCAAATATAGATTATCGAGGTAATTATAGTGGTACGATGTATCTATATATATATATATATAAGTTGCACTTGGTAGAGGTTTATGGGGTTTATTCCAATTTTGGTCCCTTAATTATGCCTTTGTCCAATTTTGGTCCCATGCGTTTTAATTTTCTCAATTTTGGTCACATATGTTTCAAATTATCGCAATTTTGGGACTTTTATGAAATTTCCTCTTATCTTTAACGGTGAAGGCACGCGCGCCTCACGTGGGACCAAAAGTCCATCCAATTTTGGTCCGATTTGTTTCAATTTTCTCAATTTTGGTCCCATATGTTTCAAATTTTTGCAATTTTGGGACTTTTCTGAAAATCTGAAACATATGGGATTTAACGGCCACTTGAGGCCCGCATGCCTTCACCGTTTAAGATTAGACAGAATTTTAGAAAAGTCCCAAAATTGTAAAAATTTGAAATGTATGGGACCAAAATTAAAAAAATTGAAACGAATGGGATCAAAATTGAGAAAATTGAAACGAATAGGACCAAAATTGGACAAAGGCATACTTATGGGACAAAATTGTAATAAACTTAGGTTTAGGTGAGGGATTGTATGAATATCCCAGCTATAATTGATAACAAATTTATGGTATATGCATTCAATATTTTCATTATCACACACAATCACAAAATAGATTCAAGCGGTGCTACCAATTACACCAATGAAACGTAGGGCCAATACAATTCCAGATCTGTAAGTCCAACTTTGATTCCAGATCAGCAACATGTTTGGTTTCAAAATTTGGATGTGATTCCAATAGTATGTATGATTTCTATCATGAAACACATATGTTCTATATCAATACAATATGAAAACGACTAATACGCGAATTAAGATAAACAAAGAACAAGTTTGTCAATTTATCTTTATCCAATCTGCGAGTACAGGAAAATGTGGTTCCAACTACTAATTAATGTCGTTTTAGCAACTTGCTTTAATAATTGAATTTTCAATCTTTTTTGAAGAAATATTCACCCCACTAACCGATGAGATAAGATACCGAAACTCTTTCTAGGATAAGATAGAACCAAAACTCTTGTACAAGTCACACAGCAAAATGAGAATCTATTTTTGAAGACTAATCAACTCTACTATGTGTATATAAACAAGTATTTAGTTTATGTTATTTGAATTTGAAATGTAAGACGTGGAGATAAAGGTACAAGTGGAAACCCATGTAAGTATCCATCCGGCATATGCCATTGTGACCTATAGCCGCGGTTGTGGTTGGGCGGCAACAATGGCACGCGTGTGTGGTACTTTTAATAGGAAGTATTGTAAGGACTCGATTTCTCTTGCATTTTCTATCTTACTTATACATATATATATATATATACACACACACACATATTATTTGATACTTAAGTGTGTATTATTTAAATGTTTAAATGAATAACCTGTGTATATTGTGTGATATTTTCTAACAACACATACTTTGCAATATATGCTTAATTTTATTCACACATGCATAATTATAGGAATTATTTTTCTTACTTTATTTAGCAATCATAGAATGCATAAATTTCAAAAATGCATATGTAAATATATATACATATACACACATATATATATAAATAGGGTGAGAGTATTTTTCATGAAACTCTTGTAAATGTCCTTTTCACAAAAATGTGTCATTTTCATACTATAATTAGTTTGAAATAATGATTTCTAAATACTAGGACATAAGACTATATATATATATATATATATATACTATATATATTTTAAAATTTATAAATAAATATATAAAATTATATTTTTATTCTTTTAGGTATTATTTCTAGTGCAATTTGAATATTATACAATATGTAAGAAAATATCCTATGTATAGGGAGAAAGGGGGGGAGGGGGAGGAAACGAATTTTTTGTGTGTGTATATATATTAAATACTTGGTGCATATTGTTTCTTGCTCACCAATTTTCTAATATTCAATGTATATTTACACATGTAAATATTCATCTAGATTAATATATACATGTTAGGCCAATATTAAACTAGACTAACACTTAAGCTCATTAGATTTAATACATGGGCATTGAGTTGTAAAGAATGTAATCATTATAAAATGACTTAAGTATATTATAATCTTATTTCTATCTCTTACTAACTATACGTATGTATTACAATACTATAACCAAAAAAAACGTTACAATACAAAACACAAGAACGCTACACACACACATCCCAAACCTCACGGCACACACACCTACTCTTCCCCTTATTTTACTTCATTTTATCTATAATTCCCCAACACCACTTTACATTTCGACTACTTCAAAAACATAGAAAGAAAAGAAAGAGAAACAAATTAGAAAAAGTAGAAATCTTGCCTAGTGCTTGAGATAGTTAGTTATGTTGCTCTTTATACTTCCACACTAGATCCTAGGATGTAACTACAAGTTAGTTACCATCTTGGTTCTAGTAGTATTCATATTGATCTAGTTGCATACGTATTTGTATAATCCCTCCTCTCATGGATGGAGAGTTTCATGTACTGAAGTGGGTCGTAAAAACTTCGGCATATGCCCGGGATATGACGAGAAAGGTTAGCGACACGTGGATGTGGAAAAGGTATAAACGTGAAATATTATGTGATTATGTGTTTTGGAAAAGTCATGTGACAATATGCACGTACTTATCTCACACCCACGCCTTATGTTGCTATGTAAAATTTCTACTCAACATGCATGTTGATGTTATCTTTATAGGATGTTTTAGCCGAGTTTGAGGTGGAGGTTATGAATGAGGAAGACGGAGAGAAACGATTTGAGGCTTTTGGCTAGTTATGTTGTAGTCGAGCTTTTGTAGTAATGATCATGTATATTAAACATGCTTTATGTTTTAAGTGTCTCGTATGTAAAATTTCGTCTTCTTAATAAAATTGTTAGTTGTGTGTTTCCATAATTAGTTGCAAGCTTCGGGTCGTCATAAGGGATATCAGAGCATGGTTTTGGGAAAAGATGAAGATTTTGGATTATGAATTGCCTAACCTTTGAACTTATTATGTAGGAAATGGCCTATTCGTGTGAGTCTTCCGACTGTATAACCTGGTACCAATGCGGAGCCGGAATCTCCTCTATCCATGTGCCCCATCTTCAAATAGATGATCTTTTGCTTGAAATAACATCACTCCTCGAAGCAAACGAAAAACTCCAAGAATAACTCTACCATACGAGACTTAGTTTGGAAAGCACCCAAAACCGCATATATTAGACTTACCAACCCTATCAAATCCTTCTTGAGAATGTGATGAGTAGGGATCTCCTAGGAGATGCAAAGAAAATTTAGTTCCAAAACCGCCCCCGGAAGTTGTGGCTGTAAATTCCGGGGATGGTATTAGATTTGCACCCTACGATCTTGATTAACTTTAGAAATGTTTTGGAAATAGAAGCACCCTAGTATATTTTGCTTAGTTGTGATAGTATAACCAGTTCTTGTGAATAGTTAGTATAACCAGTTATTATGTTACTAAGATGATTTTCTTATGGTGTAGATGGCAAATAGACGAACGAGCGAAAATAATGAAAATTTTGGACGGGCAACTCACCTCTATAGTCGAGCGAATCACCACTATTCTCGAAAATCAGAATAATAATAATAATAACCATACAGAGACCACCAATGACGCAATTTCTAATTTTCTTAAGTTAGGCCCTCCAAGCTTTAAGGGAGAACCAGATGATGTTAGGGCCACTAATTGGTTAAAGGCCATGGAAAAAAATTTTGAGGTCGTAGATTGCGGCGAGGAGAAAAAAGTCACTTTAGCCACTTTCCGATTGGAAAAATGATGGGAGATATTGGTAGAGACGAGTTAATCAGAAATGGGAGGAAACAAGGATGCCGTGGACATGGGCAAATTTCATTCAAAAATTTAATAAGCAGTATGTTCCCTGGGTAATACAAGAAAAAAAGGAGAGAGAATATCTAAGTCCAGAACAATGGGAGTTAAGTGTAGCCCGCTATGAGGCTATGTTCACAAGACTAGCTAGGTTTTCCCCTTACTTTGTTGAGAATTAGGAAAATTTGGAAGTTTATTGGTGGTTTTAGGTTATAGATACAAGACAAACTGGCATCGGTACAAATACAGATGCATACTACGGTAGTGGAAACTGCCCTAAAAATGGAGAGTACAATGGAGCAATTGAAAGTCAAACGTGAGCAACTTGTACGACCCTCGCCCTTAGGAAGACAAGGTGGAAAGAATTTTAGAGGAAGTAATAAAGTCACTAGGATTAACATATTGGGTCCCCGAATGAATTTTAATGATCTCCCATCCCAGCGAAACATTTCATGCACATAGTGTCGTAAGAGCAAACCTCACTAAAAACCAATGTTGGGTTAAGGCGAGTAAATGTATCTGGTGCGGGAGTAGCAAACATTTCCTCAAAGACTGTCCACAATTAGGAACTTCACGAGTTTCTCCCAAGAACGGGTCACCAAGGAGAATGGGAATCGCTGGGGAAACCACGGATGCAAGGAAAGGTATTTACCATAAATCTAGAGAAAACCTCCGATCCTACAATGGTGGAAGGTACGCTTTCAATTTGTCGACATCTAGCTAAAGTCTTGATAGATCCCGGTTCAACGCATTCCTACATATTGCTTAATTTGTTTTCTAGTTTAATGATTCGACTTGAAGTTTTGCCATATGAGTTAGAAGTAAGTACGCCTATGGGAACTTCGTGGAAAACCGATCTGATGTACAAGAACTGTGAAGTAATAATAGAAGGAAGAACGATGAATGCCAATTTAGTTTTACTACCCATAAATGATTTTGATGTTATACTAGGAATGGATTGGTTAACATCACATTATGCCCAAATAGACTCACAATAAAATATTGTGTTTATGTATGCTTGACCAACCCGTAGTTGAGATAATATGGAATAAATTTTCTCCCTCCATACCGATTATCTCTACCATAAAAGCTCATTGATTACTCAAAAAGGGAATGTTGTATTATTAGCATACGTATTTAATAAATAGGAGGATAAAAAGAAAATAGAGGATGTTCCAGTAGTGAAAGAATTCATAGACGCCTTTCCCCATGATCTACCGGATTTACCTCCACATAGGGAAATTGATTTGGTAATTGAGTTGCTACCAGGAACCGCTCCTATCTCCAAAACCTCTTATCGAATAACTCTTGCAGAATTAAAGCAACTTAAAACCCAATTACAAGAATTGCTTGATAAAGGATTTATTCAGCCAAGTTCTTCACCGTGGGGAGCCTCTGTCCTATTTGTTAAAAAGGAGGATAGTACCTTGCGACTTTACATTGACTATTGATATAACGATCCCAGTAACCAAGTTTATAATAATTTTACATTCAAAAGCAAGTAATAGAAAACATGCTTAAATATATAATAAAATGTCAAGATAATACAACAAAGGTACGGTCACAATATACATAGAGTCAACAATTACAAAATAATAAGTACGCAGCGGAATTTCGTCGCTCTCTTTCTAATAAAAGGCTTCAAAGGGTTCTTCCTCCTCGCCTTTATTTAAGCTAGTATCGGGCTCATCTAAAAAACATATCATATGAACACGATCAACATACAGTTGAGTAGAAACATTATTTAAGCACATAAGGTGCTCGTGTGTGTGATTTGCACATAGGCACATATGGTTACTTTACACATAAAAATGTAGGTTTTCATTTCAAACCTTTCTCGTCACCTAACAGTGACCCTTATGACTCTCCCGGCCTAAATAACAACCAGCACATTACTCCCGCCTGCCTTATCCTCCAATGGTCATACCCCGGGTGTTACGCCAAATTTTTCCTACGACCCACTCTTTTATATAGACCACTCCGTCTACGTAAGGGGGGATTAGGAGATGGAGGGAGTGAGAACTCTTACAGCCGGCTACCCCATTGGTATGTCCCGGCGAAACTCACCCAAACCACTTCGATATATTTCGGGCCCGTTTCACATTCACAATTTATGCACATAGCATAATCTTGGAAGTCTTGCTTCCATATTTCAATATATTATTCCAACATCTTAAAAGAATATCATTAATATAAAATAAAATTAATAGAAGAGAATATTTTAAACCAAATATCTAGTCAAAACATAATAATATGTAAATATATATATATATATATATGTACCCGATCTCACATACATATATATGTGTATATATTTTTATATATATATTTAGACTAAACATATCATTAAAATAGAGACTTAAACTAAACATAATAGCAATTTAGATTAAACACCTAATTAAGATTAAACACCTAATTAAGCCATAAATCTAGATTCACCATAAAATTACCCATAACTATATTTATATATATATATACGTACATCATATATATATATATATACTTATATAATATCAACCACTCAACATTAATTATATATATATATATCTTTACAATATACCACTATATATATTTACGTGTGATATATATATATACAATATAAAATCAATATAATTTGGTATCTATTACTATATACATATGATATATATCTACAATATAAAAACAATATAGTTTGGTAACTTTAAGTAATATATTTTTGTGAAAATAGCATATCTTTTCCAAAAATTCATACTTCACTACTAGAAAACAGCGATTTAGCCACGGATTATTAGCCACGGACATAATCGGTTGCCATTAGCTACGGAAACGGCCACGGATTTAGAAAAAAAACGAAAACATATGGCCACGGATTTTTCGGTAGCTAAACAGACAAAAAATCCGTGGCCAAATAAATTTAAAAAAAAAAACATAAATGTTTTTCCCCAGTAATAAAATAAATTTTTTTTTTAAAAAAAATTGGGTTTGGCCACGGATTTATCCGTGGCCAATAAATAAAATTATTTTTCTTTTTTGTTCGCAATTTGGCCACGGAATTATCCGTGGCTATATAATTTTTTTTAAAAAAAAAATATAAATATTTTTCTCCAGTAATAAAATATTTTCCTAAAAATATATTAAATTTTCCAAATAAAATGAACATAATGTCAAATATACTATATTACCCTAAACTTGTAATATAGTAAATTTTCATGAACATCTAAGCACATAATGATCATATAATGTTTCATAAAATGAAATAATATTGCAAGACCATATTCTAGCACATAATTCTAAATAAGAATGCACAAAGTAGTGACACTAATTTCATGACTTCATGGAACATCCTTCAAGAAAAACCTCTCCTTATATGATTAAGTAAGGTTTCTACCTTTGTTCTTTTCTTTTGTTTTGAGGGTATAGTGTAGTGTAGTTTTGGAAAGATAGGAAATTAGTGGATTTTGGAAGAAAACAAAGAAAGTGTGAGGGTGTGTGGAGTGGCCGGTTGCAATGAAGGAAAAAAATGGAGCTTTCGGTCTTATTTATAGGATGAAGAAGAAGAAAGTAATTATTTTATTATTAGGTCATTTTCTTCATAATTACAATTTTTCCACCTAGATTAATACATCAAATGAATTCTTCCATGTGGAAGATTAATTAGGTTTGGGTGTACATGCTAGATATGATTCATAGGCTAAGTAAATGTGAGCCATGTATCAATATTTATTTATGGTATATTAGAGAAGATTTTTCTTGTAAAATATCATGAAATATGTTAATATCTAGCATTTGCAATTTTCCTTTAATTAAAATCCGAAAATCAGGTTTTAATTTATTAAAAATCAAAATTTACACTTATAATTTTAGGAAATATATTATGGTAATTAAAAATTCGAAATTTATATTTTTATTTGGAAGTTTATAATTTTATTGGCAATTTATGCTTTAATTTGAGCAAAATTCGAAAATTAAGGAAATTAAATTCTAATTTTGAAAAATATATTTTTCCAAGTCATAATAGTCTAAGATAAGTAATTATTAATTATTAAGGAATAAAATACAATTTTTGAAAAAATATTATGTGTAGAGAAAGTAAATTTATAAATTCTTATAAATAAGAAAACAATTTAAAAAGCTTAATGATTTTAGGAAATTATTTTTCCTAAATATATATATATATATATAATAGTAGGAGAGATAGCTAATATACAATTATATATGAATGGTAAAGATTAATACACATTTTGTTAGGTAAAATACTAAGTGTGAAATTGTACAAGTAGTCTTTCTTTTTACCACATCTTACATGAAAGTGACATAAATAGGTAATTAAACTAATAGAAAATATATTTAACTAATTATATGTATTATTTTTAGGGTATTTTCGGATTTTATATAGATATATATATATATATATATATATATTTTAATAACATTATTTCAAAAATATTAAAATTGTGAAGTAAATAATTAATTCTAGTAATGTATAGTTTTTAAAATAATTTTTAGTATTAATTTTGAAATTAGGGAGGAAAAGGAAACTTAAATTTCATGATATAGAAACAATTGTACCAATAAGAAAATTAAAACCGACAATTTAGGTTTGTGGGTAGTTTTCGAAAAAATTGAGGAGAAATTTGTAGGTTTCAATTACACTAAAAGAAAGTCACATTTTAATAAATACATGTAATGCAATGCACATTTGTTCAAAATAAAAGGATTTACTCATAAAATAGTAAAATATTTCATAATTCCAAATTTAAAATAATATGGTTTACCTGGTCGTCACAATCGATCTCTAAAGCAAGTTACCATTAAAAACAAATACCCACTACCGAATATGGAAGAGTTATTCAACCAATTGCAAGAAGCCTCCGTATATTGCAAGTTGGACTTAAAATCCGATTATTACCAAGTCAGAATTTGAGAAGAAGACATGGCTAAAATTGCCCTCAATAGTCGATATGGATATTATGAATTCGTAGTTATGCCTTTTGGATTAATCAACGCACTTGCTACATTTATGGATTTGATGAATCGAGTGTTTCAACCCTACATAGATCGATTTGTCGTAATTTTTATATATGACATTTTAATATACTCAAAGAACCAAGAAGAGCATGAAGAGCATTTGAGGATAGTTTTGGAAAACCTAAGAGAACGAAAACTCTAGGTAAAATTTAGCAAATGCTAATTTTGGTTAGAAAAAGTATCATTTCTTGGTCATGCTATATCCAAAGAGAGAGTCTCAATAGAACCGAAAAAAGCAAGGGCAGTTATCGATTGGAAGCAACCCTCAACCGTCACTGAAGTACGAAGCTTTTTAGGTCTCGCCGAGTACTATCGATGATACATTGAAAGATTTTTGAAAATTGCCCGTCCTTTAACTAGGTTGACCAAGTCTAAGGTAAAATTTAATTTGGATAAGCACTGGGAGGCCAATTTTCAGGAATTGAAGAATTGATTAGTGTCTGCTCCTATACTAATCATACCAAGTGAGAATGATGGGTTTAAAGTATATACTGATGCCTCAAAAGAAAGATTAGGTTGTGTACTTACACAAGATGAAAAGGTGGTGACATACTACTCGCAAAAGTTGAAACCATATAAGAGCCTAAAATACCTATTTTCCCAAAAGGAATTGAATTTGAGACAAAGGAGGTGGATGGAGATGATAAGTGACTTTAACTTCAATATCCAATACCAACCAGGGAAGGTTAACAAAGCTGTGGATGCATTAAGCAGGAAGGTTACCATTGCTAAACGAATGGAAGTTATTGAAAGACATCTCTGACTGGAATCCCAAAGAAAAGAAATTAGGGATTTTATTCTCCACGATACAAGCCCAACCTGCATTATTACAGAAAATTAAAGAGGCTTGGGAAAAGGATGTAGGATTTAAGAAGATAATCAAAGAAATTAGTAATGGACAAAAGATGGAGTTCACCATATCAAATGACGGGATCCTAAAGATTTCACAATAGGATATATATCCCTGATGATGACAGTTTGAAAAGAGAAATACTAGAAGAAAATCACAAGTCCAGATATACCATTCATCTGGGTATCAAAAAAATGTACAAAAATATTAAAAAGCAATATTGGTGGAATTATATAAAGCGAGAGTAAGAAGAATTCATGTCCAAATGTTTGACATGCCAACAAATAAAAGCCAATCACCAGAAACCCTTAGGCCTGTTGCAACATTTACCTATCCCTAAATGGAAGTGGCAACACATCACTATAGACTTTGTTGTGGGACTAACCCGAACCTCGAAAGACACAATTTAGGTGGTAGTGGATAGGTTAACTAAAAGTGCCCATTTTATTGCATTTTCTAAGACTTGTTCCTTGGATAAGATGGCGGAAATCTATAAGCAGGAAATAGTTCGACTTTATGGTATCCCAGTTAGTATCATCTCGAATAGAGATCCGCAATTCGTTTCCAAGTTTTGGCAGGGATTACAAAGTGCTCTAAACACTAAGTTGAATTTTAGCAAAGTTTTCCACCCTCGAACTGATGGACAATCAGAGAGAACCATATTCTTGAAGATATGCTTCAACCTTGGACCATGGATTTTGGAGAAAGTTGGGGTCGCTCGACCATAGGTGCAATTAGAAAATAGTATATTTCTCACTCTAATTAATTTCAAAGAACAATTTTATCAATAGTAATTTCTATTGTGTATTTGCAGGGAACCAGGACGCAATTTTATATAGGGGAGGGAGATAGCCAGCATAAATGCCGGCACATGAACAACGGGTGGAAACCGCTCTTGTTGCCATCGGATTGACATTGAACCTGGATGCAAGACGGGCAACACATGAAAACGTGTTGACAGCCAGGTCAACAAGTCAGAAGTCAACCCAGTGATTTCTCAAACCGCGCTAATTAACTCTGTAACAATTAAGATTTTAAATTAAAACCGTTACTTAAGGATTATTTTAGTGAAAAGGCATGACCGAGACAAATCGCCTAAACACCTATGCCCGCGCCAATGGCTCGAGCAGGAGTCGGGTCGAGTTAGGCTGGAGGGCGGGCAACGCCCGCATGTGGGCTATCCATATGCATTACTTTATGAATTAGTTTATACTAACTTCACAGTTAACCACATTTATACTTGAATTTTCAAGGCTAAATATTTGATGTCGGATATTTACATGCAACGTTTTAACAAACAGACAACACTCTCTAGACTTTATCTATGGATTTCCATTAGAAACTTTTAATTCTAGATTAGCCTCCACAAATGTCATCATTGAACAAGCTTATTTGTAACAAAATTTCTCGTAGTTGTCGGACCTTTATGTTTGAACAAGCTTATTTCTAACAAAATTTCTCGTAGTTTCCATTATCAGTATTGGTTGCAATCCGTATTGGTCGTAAAATCTTTTAAATACTAATGTTGTAAAATTCATAGCACTGCACAAAAATAAGTGCAATTTTACATGTATACTTTATTAAATAGGCAAGGTGTTTTTACAAACTCAGTCGAAGTGCTACTAATATTGATGGGAACAATAGATGTCTGAGCTAGGATGTCATTTTGTATCTTCTACTTCACAAAATATTTATTAGAAAAATTATGATAAAAAGAGTAGGAAATTGTTAGAAAAACAATGAACTAGAATATCAAAAGACAAGATATTCCCGTTGGTGGATTTATTCAAAAATATAAATACAATACAATAGTAGTTTTTGGACAAAACAAGGTAGCTAAAAGCAATTAAATAATGTCGAATACAAATAAATAAACAAGAAAATTTAGTAAACTTATCAGTATTTATTTAGTATTGCAATGACTGAATCACCGGTTAGCCTTAAAGAAATATTCGCCCCCACTAATGACACGATGGGCCTACGATACTTCTTCCAGAATGAGATAGTCCAAATATACATTTCAAACTGCACTGCTACTTCAAAACTCACTTTGAAAGCTAATCAACTCAAATGTTTGCATGCAAACAATAGCACCTAATCTCGAAAGAGCAAAATGTATTTTTGATCTTACTTGACCAGACGTTCACTCAGAGAAATATAATATTTCTTATATTGATCAATTTTTCCAGAGAACAGATTCAAACACATTAATACCAAGAGGAAACTGCCCTTATTGACAGCCAGGCTAGCGGTTTCTCAAACCACATTTAATAATTACTATAACGATTAATTTAAATTAAAATTGTTACCTAAGGGTTATTCCAGACAAAAAAGCAAGCCCAAGGCTGGGACAATTCGCCCAAACACTCGAGCCCTGTCCCGAGTCGGAGCCAGGGTTGGGTCAGCTCGGGCGGCGGGTGACATGCACGTGTGTGGGCTACCCATATGCGGTCCTTTGTTAATTAGTTTACACTAACTTTACACTTAATCACATTTATAATTGAATTATCAAGGCTAAATATCCGATGTGGGATATTTGCATTCAACTTTTTCACAAACAGACAACACTCTCTAGGCTTTATATATAGATTTTCATTTGAAATGGTTAAATCCTAAATTAGCCACTACGAATGTTATCATAACAAGTCCAATTTCAACAGAAATTTCTAATTTATTAAAAATACAAACTTTTAGATATGAAAATAAAAAGGAATTTTGTACCTTTTAAATTAGAAAAAAAGTAATTTGAATGCAATATCATGTCTTACTTTTTTTTTTTTTTTTTTTTATAGAAACATCTAAGGGGGATAACCCATGGTAAACAAATATTATTACTCACATGGTTTGCTGTTGCGGCAAGAAATCGGTCGGAATAGGCATTTCGGAATTGGAACGACAACTGTAGTTCCATCGCAACGGACTGAAAATGTCTCAGGTATGGATCGATGACGCGTCGGCGATTTATCAGCAAATCCGCGTTCCGGTTTGAGGACTGGTGGCTCTTGATTATGTCCAGCTCCACGAAGAAACATCAATCAGCCAACCGCAAGTCATCACCTACTTTATTGGAAGAATATGGAACGTCAAATCGATGCTTGTTTCTTTGGCACAAGTTTTTGTGTGAGTTATCTTTTTTATTTACACAAGTTTGTGTTAGAATTTTTTTGAAAGTATATGGTATTTTTTTAGAATTGTAATAGTAATTATATGTTCTCTTGTCCGGCAATGGAACTAGAACAGTCTAGCCCGTTCCGTTCCCTGCTGCCATTACAACAAATCATAATTACACGGCATATACACTGTCCGAGGATAATTTGGTCAAAATACAAGCAATGGGACTAGAATCCCAACACTCTATCTCTGCAAAATTACAAGCAACAAACTTTGAAAAAGCATGAGTCACTGCGTTTGTCGATCTTTAAATATGGCATAACTCAATTCGTGTGAAGCTTGCTACAATTAGAAGAATTTTGTCTACCCAGCTTCTGTAGTGAGATATGCACGCGTCAGGCCACTCCAGAATATAGAAAACCTGGGCATTATCCCCTTGGACTGCTATAGTGTACAACCCCCCCCCCTTTCATCCATTCAAGCCCGATTAGCACAGCCCCAACTCCATCTCAAGCGGGTCATATCGTCCTTCTAGCACAACCCCTTTCGCTCCCTTGAATTTGCCTGAGGAGTCTCTAACTCCAACTCCCACGTCGATAATGCATCTTCCTAGATCCCATCCTACATCACAATTCAGTTTAAGCATACCAGGAGGCGGGGTGATCCACTATTCCTTTATCAATTCTTTTTGTGGAACTCCAAATTTTTGTCACCTAGTAGGTGAAAGCAGCCACCCACGGTTGTGCCTCACTGAACTGGGGTTGTTTATTTTCCATGTACACCTTATTTCAGATTCCCGATAGTTTTCAGTAAGTAAGCATAAGATTATCCGGCCCCCTCTTTTGTTTTTTGTTCAAAACCATAACAAACATAGCCATTCTACTTGATGGTCGTGAACCCGCATGAAACGGTAGTCCAGTATTTTCAAAACCCGTTGTAGTACAAGGGCACTCACATATTCTCACATAGGTTGCATCTGCTTGTTGTTGGGATTTTCTCTATTTTAGTGGTCTCATGTATTAATTATATTGTACATAGTGTGTTATCCCATTAAAATAGTCCAATTATGTGATCCGTTAAGAAATTAAGTTTAATGGGCTTGTAGAAATATCAGACTGAGTATAGGGTCATTTATATGTGTAGAAGCCTAGTCACACTTTAATTATTTTTGATAGATTCATAATTAAAGTATTTGACATAAGTCATATTATGGTATGGTCTCTAAGCCATAGTGACTACGACGTTTTCTTCTTTCTACCCCATCTGAGAGAGAACAGAAGAGTGACTGTATTTTTCTTAGCTTAGAATATCATTAACCCTAGGATTCACTTTTCTTCCGTATTTCTAATGGATCTAGGTTATTTATTCTTATTAAAACATTATTTGATTATTTACTAGTAGTCTTGTGCATAATCGATTCATAGTAATCGTGTTTTATATCTTGTATTATTGATTATTATGTGAGAATCTATATTTTATTAAAGTTTTCAACACTTTCTACTAGAACTCCAGGTTTCCTTAGATTGGCTCTCGTCACGATACGATCCCTCAACAATCGCCATATCCAAATCCTGATCTTCAATGGTAATTTCGGCCTCCAAACAGCCTTTAGTGTGTCTTGACATTGAGTGCTTATCCCTGGCCTGATCCTGCTATTCCATCCTTGCATCGTGGATTAGACGGTATACCGACCTTATCGAGAACAGGCTCGATGCTTCTGCTCAGTGCTCCCCAATGAGGTTGGTCGTGATCATTTGGGCGAATGCCGCGAATCGGTACATCCCGCTTCCCCAACTAACAAAACCACTTTCTCCTCCACCCACTATCTTTGAAGTCTTACTAGTAAAATAATATTTTACCATTTCATCTTTCCGGCGTAGATCTACAAGTAAAACTAATAAAATAGAGAAATAAAAAGGGCTTAGTAATTTCTAATATATATATATATATATATCAAATTAAAGGTGTAGCCAACAAATAAAATAAATGTAAAAATTGAATTTTAGAATTAAAAATTACACCAAGATAAAATAACTATAAGAAATAAGAAATTATAATGCTTTTCACCAAGATAAAATAACTATAAGAAATAAGAAATTATAATGCTTTTCAATTTTTCTTTAAAAAAAATAGTTATTTTTTTTGAATTTAGACGAGAAGGTACATAGCCGTTTAATATGAATTAAAAATTATTGGCTTCTTTGTTTTCTCAAAAATGTTAGTTGCTACAAGACGTTTGGAATTATAATTAAGTTTCAATATATGTATCGAGCATGTACATAGTGAACATGATTTTTCTTCCTATTTTATGTAAAGTTTTCGTGTCCGTTTATATTAATAAGAAGATTAAATGATAAAAGTTTTATAATGTTAAAGATCACCAGTAATATATATTCAAGAAGTACCAAGAAACGAATATTGAGAGAAAATGTGATTTTTATCATATATTTTTTTTGTTTTTCTTTTGTTTAGGTTGGGGGGGGGGGGGGGGATATTGCATAGCTATATTTTTTTACTAAAAGTGATATTTAATATTTCAAAAAGTTTAGCAATCCATTCTTTTTAAATTTTTAAAAGTTATCATGTCTTTACTAATTTGAAAACTTATGACTCCTTTAAATATAATTTTTCCTATTTTATTTTGTTTCATAAATATACAATTATACCTTTTAGACACATGGCATGCATCATATAGAATAAAAGACGAAATATTAAATAAAAATTCCAATTCGGACATGATTCAAGGAAATTTAATGATCAATCTATCTTCTATTCCAAAAGGTGCCTCATTTTCTATTCCATACAATACATATTGCACTTTACATGCAGAGGCCGAGCTACATTATGGGGTGTGTAACTTCAAAATATCCTTACACGCACATAACACACATAACACACATAACACACACACACACGCACACACACACAACACACATAACACACACGCACACACACAAACATATATACGTGTGTGGGTGTGTGTGGGTGTGCGCGTGTGTGTGTGTGTGAGAGAGAGAGAGAGAGAAATTTTTTGACTAAAGCCAATTTAGTCAAACCAAACAAGACATATGATAAATGTCAGTTCGGATATTCTATTGTTTAATTGTGTTACAACTTTTATTATACTCATCAATATATGCCACATGTATTGGTAAGCAGTCGAGATAAGGAAAGAGAACTTTTCATATCATCAATTTTTCTCTTCTTTTATCTTGATCGCTCACGAATAACGTGGCATGTATTGATGAATGTAATAGAAAACATAACACGATTATACAATAGAGGATCCGAACTGGATGAATGTATTGTCCTCGCAATGTAATTAGTCAATCTTACTAAAACAAACACTAATCATATGACAAACGCACCCCTTAACTTTAGGTCTTGCCTCCACCACTGCCAAGTTGCCACAAGTATAATAATATTCCTTTAAATCTATAATTAGAATGGATTACTCTCTCAGAGTGAATTAATAAATTAGAATAAACTATGAAATATCATATGAAATAAAAGATACAAAGTATTCATCACCACGCCTGATCTTGTCCCTCGAAGGCTATTGTCGAAAGTGTTTTGAATTGACGACATTTCAATCTGGTCGTGCACACATGTCCTCCCAACTTTTGGAAAAGGCAGCATTTTTCGGTTACGAGTCATATTGTTAATAATCTATATGTGATACTACTGATTTTTGCTACAATCAAAAGCTTCAAATCACGGAAAAAAAAAAGGAATTGCCTTAGAACTTTTAACGAACTCCATAAATATATATATCAATGAACAGAAATGTGACGCCAAATGATTATATTCTGCTGGTTTGATAGTAATAGTGCCTTTCGCACTTATAGGTTGCACTTTAGAATTTACGACAGAGTCCATTAGCAAACAAAGCAATTCCTGTGGCGCAGGATGTTTCGCCCTCTCAGACCGCCAAAATCGCCTCAGAATAGGATTAAACAACTAATAAATAACATGAAAGAGGATTATATAAGCATGGCAATTCGGATCTTTTGTAATATTTCTTCCAGGGTTTCTTCCACGTTAACAAACATCTCATTCCAAACTCTTAGTTTGTCAAAATTATCTAGGACTATCCTCTTCGCCAAGAACTAGAAGATTTTTCCTATGCGTAAAGCATAGGCAAAAGCATATGTCCATATCTCATAGCTTAAGGGTAGCACCTAGATGACCACCACATTGAGCCTGTCCATGTATTATCGTAGGGTGATGAATGTTTTATGTTCTGATGGATCGATGTTACCAACAACTTCGCCTTCAAATTGCAAAACTACTGCCTTTTTTTTTCTATAGCATTTTTAAACTGACGTTGAACCTCTTTCCAGGGACACACATATGACACTTTAGAGAATAACACAAATTAGAAAAACAATTACGAACAGATGTGGTAGCAATAAAAAATTAATTAACTGAGCTATGCCTGATTATAATTATGTAAAAATCATATGGTTAATCAAGCATGGATGAAATAAATTAAAATATATTGTTAATATTTATTTTCCAAAGTAGTAATATACGAACTTCATTCCTTTTTAATGCGACGGACAAATTCAAAAAAGAATGACATAATTGATGCTTAATTAAAGAGAAACTATTAAATGGGGAATCAATATATATCTTTCAGAAAGAAATTGGGGGAGATTAAAAATATGACTTTGCACTGAGACTGATATTTTATAGTTTATAAAATGTAACTTCGCTTACTCTTAAAATTTAGTACATTTCTTATAATTGAAGAAATTCCTTAAAACAATACACGAAAGGACAAGTAAACTATCGACTAAAGAATCAATATGTATGTTTTAGAAAAATAAAATAGAAAAAAAATAATATAAATCTAATTTAATAATTCAAAACCTTACAAAAAAAAATATATTATAATAATTCATAAGGTTTGACAATTACTTGATCTCCGTAATTAGTAAAAATTTATTGTCTCTTACAATTTCAAGAACCTTAATTATAACTTTTCTTCAATAGATATCACACGGGGGGTGCACTAAACAAGCTGGCATTTTCAAAACCCGAAGTACACAAGTTTCGACAAGAAGAGGGATTCATGTCACAATCTCTAACACTAAGAAGTTATCAAATTGGACAACTAAAGTACCCTCTTTCAGAATATTTTACAGAAAAGGAAAGAAAGTTCCGTCACTCTTTTATGCTCGTTTCTAAAGGAGATCTAACGAACAATATTCAATCACGTTAGCCTGATATTTAGTACCACTTGAGGTTTCATTCATAAATAATATACTCAAACAGTATACCAATTATTAAAAAAAAAAGAAAAAGAAAAAACTGTATACTTTCCAATACTAAAAAAATGTTTATTGAACCACCACAACGCGTCGCTCTAAGTGGATGCTATGACACTTTTAAATTCGAGCACCAATTAAAGCGGGACAGATTTTAGCATTTTATGGTGTCATAAAAAATACATTATATAGTTAAAATTTGGGATAATTGCAATTTATGTCCTCTAGGTGTAGCCTATTTTCAATTTTGCCCTTTTCGTTTCAAAATTTTCAATTTTGTCATCTCTAATTATCAATGTTTCGATTGTCGTCCAATTTTGGATATAACTTCTCACCGGTGACGATGTGGCGATTTTCTGACTGCAAATTGTGATTTTTCCAGTCATCACCATAAATTGCCAAAAAATCGCCATGTCATCATCCGCAAGAAGTTATATCCAAAATCGAATGACAATCAAAACATTGATAATCGGAGAGGATAAAATTGAAAAATTTAATAAATGAAGAAGTCAAAATTGATAAAATTAAAACGGAGAGGATAAAATCGAAAATACCATAAATATAGAGGATAAAAAAACACAATTATTCCTTTAAAATTTTGTACAACTTGCCGAAACACTTTTTATGAATTCACACAGATACTACACACTTGAGGAACTTTTTGACACGTCACGTATTACGTGTCAAATTTGGTGTCTCTTTTCGGTAGTATTGAAGCCAATAAAAGAATTATAAGAGGAATGAAACACATCTTTAAAGTGCTAAAGCCAAAAGTAAACTCACCACGGCCCTTCAATTTTTATATTTTTTTTCTTTTTTTTTTCTAGTAGTGCATTTCTTTTTATCTGTAATCCTCAGCACAAAAAAGCAGCTGAATTTATATTTTAAGGAAACAAGGTGATTGTATATATCTTGCCTTTTTCATTAAGCATACATCAACTTGCACTAATTAAGATACTTGAGTTAACAATCAGTTAGTTAAATAATTAAGTTTCCTGTACATCTTACTTAATTGGGTGCAGCTTCTCTGGAGATAATGAAACGAAAGGGCTCCCACAAATTCTACAGAAATGACAACAAAGCAAATTATATATTTACCTTTTAGGGTACCCCATTGTTTTTGTTTTTTTTTACCTTTATTTTTGCATAATTGTGCTAATCTGATTCAGAATTTTTTGGTTTTATCATAATCCCTGGTGGCATATCAACCCCATAGTGCTAGGAAAAGAAAATTAGACAACATTATAATGCACAGCTCAAAAGTAGGAAAAAAGCTTAGCCCGAAAGATTTTTTTTGTTATTTTTTTTGAATTTACAAGAATATTCAGAATTATATTCAGAATCTTTCTTAAGATTCAGATTAAAATTTTTTATTAATTTTTTATTTTTGTAAAATTGTGAATCATTGATGTTCATTATTATTCTTGCTTTCTCGTGGACGCATTTTTGGTGGTCACTTTTTGATATACTTCGTGATATTGTTTTTCTTTCTTTCTTACATTTGCTAGCTTTTCCAAAAGCGTGGATAATTCGATTAAGTAAAAGCATGAGGGCCATTGCTTTTTCATGGCTTTCTTGACTTGGAAGAGCCATTATGGTGGAGCAAAATGAAGTTTCAAATAAAAAGCCCTAAGACAAAAGAGGCTCAAAAAATTAAGTAAATAAATAATTAAAAATAATAAAAGGAAAAAAAGGGATAATGAAAAAAGAGGAACAAATGACCTTTCATGGGAATTCAAAGGTACTTCTGCTGGCTAGCTACTGCTTTTGAACATGAAAGTATGTCACTATTACTAGTATGTCTCGTAGACAAATCTCATAAATGTAATATTATTTTGAAAACATAATATTATTAACAAGATTTAAAAATGATAATGCAAAAATTGTCACCAATGATTGTATTAAATGATAACATTTTTTATTTTGTCATTAATTAAGTTTTTTGTCTTTGTGACAACAATTTTATATTGTTACAATATCATTCAATAGTGACAAAAATTAATATTTTAGTTGTCATCAGTGACAATTAGTAACACATATAGTGACAACCTGGTGACAATAAAAATTATCATTAGAATTTTGTGACAAGATTGTTTAGTCACTAAGTTGTCACAATGTGTGTGTCACTAATTGTCAATTTTGCACTATATTGTCACATTTTTATGGGATATTTTTCGATAAACCATTTTTGGTAGAATTCATAAATAAAGTCCATAGATATTGTGTAATTAGTTAAGACATATTTGCTAAAGATTTCATTCAAATTTTCTATGAACTCGCTCTATAACTTATGTTTGAATTCAGAATTCAAACATTGAGCGGTTACAGAAGCATTAATTTGCTACTTAATGTTGAGAAACAACCAACTTTGACCAGAAAACATGGTGGTTATTGCTTGGAACATTTCTAACCATTGGTTGGCATTACTAACGATTTCAAATGTGAAAATTCAATACTTTAATAGAACCTTTAATGTTTGGTAATATCAGATGTAAAATTCAATACTTTTAATGGCAGTTTTATTATCTTGTTTCTCTCATCCCCTATACATACATAGTGCAAGACTTGGAAAAGTATGAAATGGATAGAGACATGTGAGTAATTCTAACATAAGATGAAATTTTCTATGAGATCTTTGCGTGAATTCCATTAGTTGTGTCACGACCCCAAAATGATCTTCTTTTATAGCTATTAAAACTATATAACAACCTTATAGTATTAGTACATCATACTAGAATGATGGGGGTAACAAAAGATAGTACAATAGTAAACTCTATCTAATTAAAAACTTCGTAATGCCCTGTGATACCATCCTCCTTATATCCTGTATCAACTTTGCCTAAAAGTGTTCATAAGAAATGTCAACACAATGGTTGAGTAGGAAGTCTACTTAGCATCATAAGGTGTTTGTGTGTCATATAAGTGCATATAATCACATAATTTCACACAATATAACACATAAGTCACATTTTTGCCTTTCTTATCACAATAGCCGCCTTATATCTCCTACACAATCGTTGATATCAACATTCCCATCTTATTCACCACGTTGGTCATATCTCGAGTGTATGCCTCATTCTACGCCCCACTTCACACGTGGAACACTCCATCTATTGTGCAGAGGGATTAGGACCAAGGATAGGGAGAACCTTTAAGACCGGTAAGCCCGCTGCCGCCCGGCCGAACTCAGCCTGTGACACCCCCCTCGCTAGGATCATCCTATACGAGTAGGGCTCACTTAACGATCATGCTGAGTATCCAATTTTAATACTCGCAACTTATTCAGTACTGCTCAATAATAAAAATCGAGATAAAATTAACACACAATTGACTTACATAAAACTGTAATGTACAACTATCCAGGTACAACACTTTAACTTAGTGAGCTTCTATTTCCCATTAAACCAGCGAATCTTTGATACAGAATAAAGGACTATATACTAATGAATTGTAATGCACTGATCGCCTTAACCGAGTCCCCTCAACCTATGTTCCTGAAACTGAGGCAATGAACAGAAAGAACTTGGGGTGGTAAGTCCAAATGACTTAGTGAGGCTGGAAATATACATATAGATATATAAACTGAAAATAAGAGTTATAGACCAACAAAATAATGAATCATATAAAGGTGTGTATACACAAACTTGAACAAGACAAATGGTGAGTCATGAACGAAATCTCCAACCTTATTACTACCAAAATAGATAAACATATCATAAAATCCTTATGCCTCCTCTTTGTATCAAGGAGCGACCTTGACAACAGTAAACGGTAAATGGTAGGTGTAGCACGTGCATGTGCAATACACCGAGCCAATCCCTACTACAATTAACCTCTAACTGTATGTAGGAATCAGGTCCAACAGAATGGTATCACATAAGAAGGTTCTATCGACGGTCCGTTCCGCCCGATATACCCTACTCACATGTACCTGGGCCCAACTTCCCAAGGGCGTCCCCAAGGGTATCAATAGATCATATCAAAATAGAATGGCTCACAAACTTTCAATAATACACAGCTTGTTTCCGACACCAGGGATACATAAAACATAATTAAAACATGATATCCCAAGGGTGTCAATAAATCATTTTTGAAACTAATATAACTGACAATCTCGGAAATGAAATACTTTTCGGGTATAACTTGACTTGTAATTCAGAAAAACATTTTGTTCAAACGTAGAGAGTAAGATATAATTCCAAAAGATTCGGATAACATAAATCAGACGAGGTAGGCCATACGAAGATATTTACTACATATAGTTCAATGCCCCAGCAAGGAAGGTAAAAGGCACTCACCTTAGGAGTTTATCAAGTTTATAGATTTGTTTTGGCTAGATCAACTTGACTTCCTCCTTCAAGAGTGTTTGAGGGAAATAAAGGAGTATATGGACGGCTACTAGGTATATATGTGTAAAAAAAGAAGGGTTTAACGATATATATATGTGTGTGGAAGATATGCTATGATTTGAGAGTGTTTTGTGTGTTGAGAATGGAGTAAGTGTGGGTGTGTGTTTCTAGACGGGATTATTGTGTGTGTGGGAGAAGAATGAAGACAATGGCCCCTTTATATAGAGTTTAGGGTAAGAAATAGGATTTTTATAATATAAGGTCAATTTATAATAAATGCATAGAAGATAAGATAAGATAAGATAGGATAAGATAAGATAAGATAGCATAATACAGGATAAGATAGGATAAGATAAGATAATATAAGATAGGATAAGATAGGATAGGATAAAGATAAGATAAGATAGGACAATATAGGATAAGATATGATAGGATAAGATAAGATAGGATAAGATAGGATAGGATAAAGATAAGATAAGATAGGATAAGATAAGATATTTTAATAAAATATGAACACAAAATCAAACAAATAAAATCTGATATTTATTGGCCTAATGTTATAAAATCTGAAATTATATCCTTATTTAATTAATATTTCGAATTTGTATTAATTTATGTTTGTAAAAACTGAAAATTAGGGTTTTAGGGCATAAAATTAGGGTTTTAAGGCCTAAAATTCAAAATTCATAATTAATTTAGAAAATTTCCAAAATGATGAAATTTGATCTTTATAAATCTGAAATTATATTTATATTTCCCAGAAATCAAAAATATTTTAGTTATATTTTCGAAATTTACAATTTAGGACATAAGATTTCGAAAATTGTGTTAGAATGTCAAATTCATTTAAAATTAGAAAAATCATGTAATTATCACGTCACATAATTCACATATAAAAGAAGGATCATAGAAAACATGAAATATTAGTAAGCATGCACGTATATTATAAGAACCGGTTTTTATATCGTTGCTAGACAATAAAATCGGGATGTCACACAGCCTCATCCACTCCTGAATATATTTGGACTCATTCATGCGTAACAAGTTTCACGTAATGCATATTTCCACATAAAGATCATACTGTGATATTAATATGTTTAAGAAGTATGTACTTAACTAAGAATAGAATTTCTCATGAATATAAGTAAAACATTTATGGTTATTTTAAGCTATAGACATATATTGGTATATAATACAAGACATGGATTTAATTGAGCATTTCTACTTCTAAAATGAAAACGAGGTGCATTATTATTATTCTTATTTTTAAACATGTGTCATGATATTCGTAGTGAATAGAACGTATTCTAGCATGCTTGAAATTTAATACGGAAGGGTATAAGAAAACTATGACTTATGAGGTTAAGTAGAATTCCTACCTTAACTAGGTTGCTTTCTTCCTTGTATGTGACTTAAAAAATTTTGTGTGAGATGTGTGATTGTGTGTGTGTGACCGTATAGTAGTGTGTGTGTATATTGTGAGTTGTGATTTCCAATTGTGGCCAAGACCCCCTATTTATAGGAGTTGGTCCAAGAAATAGATATTATTTTATTAAAATTCTTTAGTCGTTAAATGCAATCTTCCAACTAAGGATACAAGTGTTACTCTAGGTTACACAAGTGTTATTCTAGTTACGCATGAGTGTTACCCTACCCTAAGAAGATCAATGCAAGTGTTATTCTTCTTTAAAGAGATTAATATAAGTGTCCCCTAATTTAATATGATTAATACAAGTGTTCTCTAGTTCATAATGATTAATGCAAGTGTTATGGACATGTGTCTTGCAATTAATATTTTATACCTTATCTTAAATTTTAAAAATACAAGTGTTCCATAGAATTTAATGATTTCCTCTTACATCTTGAGATATGAACAAGTGTACTATACATATGTAACAATCCTACTATTTTTATTTTATTATTATAAACTCATGTGACAAATAAAATAATTCGTACCATTATTATCATTGTAATTTGTGAAAAATATAATTTATTACACACTTAATTTTTATAAAACTATATATACATTTAGTGTAGAACATAATTATTATACCTATTTCATTATTAAAATGTCACACAATTCACATATAAAATTTAGGATGTCACATAAAAATAATGATCACATAAAACACGAAACAATTAATCAAGCATATAATTAATGGCTACAATAATGTTTGGAAGTACCGGAGCATTACAATTTGAGTGTGCCCTTTAGACCTTTGTAAGTGAACATCATAGTTCATACTTTTCTACTTCGTATCTATGTCTCTAATCGAGTCTGATAGTTTATAACTCATTCGAATATGAGTGTTATAGATCGAAGCACTTGTATACATCTATAAAAGAGTTTATTAGTTTTCGAAGTGAGATTCTCATATAATTGTGCGGCTTGTAGAAGATCTCTAGACTGACTTATCCTGCAAGGAATTTCATTATCCCAACGTATCGAATAGTGGGGTAAATATTTCTTTGAGGCAAGTCAGAAAAATAGATGATTCAATCATAGAAACATGTTACAAAAACGACATTCACCAATGTCTGGAATGCTAGTTTCTAGTTTCAGTTGTTGAAAAAGATAAATTTTCAAACTAGTTCTTTGTTTATCTTAATTCTGGTATTAGTTACATTTATACATTACCAATATGAAATACATATATATTGTATGATAGGAATCATACATATTTTTTATATCACATCCAAAATTATGAAACGAGACGTGATGCTAATGTGGAATCATATCTGAACTTACTGATTTGGTATCTATTTACTCTGTTTGTCATTTATTTAATTGGTATTAACACTAAAATCATGTTTTGGTATGTAAGTTATATACATCGCGGCCCTAAGATTACTATATAAATCTGAAATATCAACAAGAATTTATCAAATCTATTGCATCTCCTTTGGCCTATATATGAATTATGAGCTCTATCCAAGATCAATTGGACTTTGATTTGCTTGGTTTGTAGTATTTCCTTAGTTTAATATTCTCCACATGAAAGGCCGCAAGTAAATAACAATTCCAAATATATATCATATTTACATTCTAAACGTGTACGAGTATATATGCATTTAGCCATTGTGCTTAATTACGTGATGTAATTTTTGAATAGTTAGATATACGAGTTAAACTATTTCTGAAAGCACCCATTTAATGAATATGTTGGTTTCATTTACAGAACAAGGGTTCTATTAACTTAATTTCAATATTCTAATATTCAACTAAAGAAGTACATGTGTGGTATAGTTTCATAATTAATTTCTCGTTCATTCAAAGTTAATTTAAATGACAAATAGAAACACATGACTCGTATCTAGCTATTTCAAAAATATAAAATAATCCCACAAATTAATTTACACCCAAATTATAAAAATAAAACATTAAATAAATAATTCTAAGCGTTCCTCTCAAAAACTTTTCTGTTTTGGTCTGAGAATGGCCACTCCAGGAAACTAAGTACATTCTGCTATCGTACAAATAAAATGGAAGCATGCACCTTTTGTTCAGCAATTAATTTGCTTAAAGAAGAATGTATTTGTTGTATATTAAAGGAAATCACACGAACACACATTGACATTGCGTTAAAGACTAGTGACGTGGAGGAATGCGTCTCTGCCGCATCGATGCCAACTCAGGGTGAAGACCAATCGTGCAACGCCACATGGAAGAAGATCATACATGTGGCACCCTCAATCCGTCACCATGTGTCTCCATTTCCTCGGACTCTAAGGAGACCTTGGCATCCATGGCCCATATAACAAGTGTCTCCTTGAACATTAAACGTAGACTCTCCGACGAGGGGACTTACTCGTCCTCGAAGTGGTCCCCTTTACTTCCTCAAAATGGTCCCCCCATATAACTGTTTCTGACAAAATGGGAACACTCGGCGTCTCCACTACCATGTATCAGGGAATATTCCTTGTATGAATGATGGAGATAGACTGAGCTAACCCTAGCCCAGCCCATCCTCGTCCAACTACAATAAATAGCAGATCACCACTGTTCACAAGGGTACACTTTCCTAAACTCACTCTCCGTACATTACATCATCTTTCGATTACCTACTCGAATACTGACTTGAGCATCGGAGGGTATTCGCCGGAAACACCTTTGGCTAGGCTTACATGTGTTCCATTCTTGCAAAGTACGGACTGACTAGCATTTAGACACCTCTGCTGGAAGACCGATTCTGACCACATCATTTTGGCGTTAGAGGAAGGGCCTCTGCTTTAGCAAGTGAAAAATGGTTAATACCCAACAAGCTGTTACTAAGCCTGGGGACTCTGCTAATCCCCCAGTTGCCCAAGCTCCCAATAACACAGTGGAGCCACGCAACACTCCACTCTCTTAGCCACCTGCTCAAACTGTTCCCAAAGTATTAGTTGGACAAAACTTGGTTGGTTATCTTGACGATCGATCAGTTCCATATGCTTTTGCACAAAATTTACAGTCGAGGGGACCCAGAACCTACGCCGACAACTGCAGCCAAGGAGGTTCCTCCCTCGAGGAATGAGATTCACCCACCGCACGGAGTTCGCCTAAGCAACGCTGAACGGGATGACATTTGGACTTGTGATCAGATCCCGCCTCCTCCATTTCGTAGAGGAGGTGGCGAAATCTTCCGCAGGTGCCTCGTCGGACCATCCGATGAGGACAAAAAGAGAATGTCTGGAGGAGATCTCCCACCAGGCTTCAGAAATCCAAAGGCAGATCGATGAGGTCCGCAAGGCAGAGAGACCCAGATAAGATATTGATGAGCTCTCTCATTGAATGGAAGACCTAAATCGCCAATTGAACGAGGTATCTGCTCAATATGATCAAGGATCTGCCCAAAGGCAATTTGCGCCCGATGAGGAGGATCCCCTCTGCTATGAGCTCTAGAGAGGGAGAGACGCTCAAGGGTGCAAGATTTCGATGAACTTGCCCCATTACGATGGGAAGACTGATCCCAATGAGCACTTAATTCAGTTCAAGCATGCCATGCGCGTCCACATGATCGAGGATGACTTTACCGCCAAGCTGTTGGTCACCACCTTATAGGGTGTGGCCTTGCAGTGGTATGTTCGCCAACCTTGACGTTATTATAGGGGCCATAAAAAACCAGGCTTGCTCAGACCATCTAGCCAGGAAGCGCCCCACCACCATGGAAAAGGTCATATCCATCGCTCAACCATCCATGAACATTGAGGACATGAAGCATAAGAGGAGGATGGACGGAGGAGAGAAAAAGGACCGCCGACGAGATACCGACCTCACCCCTTTGGTGATGTTGAAGAACGAGATATTCACAACCATCAATACAGATGACCCTACAATTTTCCGCAGGCCGAAAAAAAAAGCCCGACAAGGACGAAGCCCCAAGGGAAAACAAATATTGCGCTTTTATAGGCAGGTGGGCGACCACGATACCGAGGGAAGCTTTACCTTGAAAAAGGAAATTCGGTGCCTGATTGACAATGGCTACCCCAAGATCAATAAGTACATCAAAAAGAAAGGAAATAAGCGAGAAGGCAGCAGCAGAAATAGCTCCCCGTCTTCGAAAGACGATGACTCACATTTCCCGATGAGCGAGAGGTCTCGCTTTCCGCGGAGAGAGCATACACCCCCTCCTCGTGCTGACAAATAGCCCGCCGTACAGGAAAACTTCCCACACTAGGTGTCATCCACACTATCGCTGGAGGTCCTAACAGCGAGACACAAAATAGCGAAAGAAGCAGGTAGAAAAGTGCCTCGGCCTGAGTCGCTATCATATTGAGGAGCACTATCACAACGCAAGAAGGCAGGTGAACTCCATCTCCAAGGGCACAGTGCACAGGAATGATGTTATGACTTTCAGTGATCGTGACCTCGATCATATCCCGAAGACGGAGGGCCTTGAGGAGGCCCCAGATTATCCTATGGTCATCACCCTGGGAGTGGCCAACTATGCCATCATGAGGACTCTAGTCATCAACGGAAGCTCGGCCAACATTACTTTTGCCTCTAACTTCGGGAAGCTTGATTTGGGGAGTTACAGCTTTACCCCTATGCAGACATAACTGATCGGGTTTGGGGGTTCCGAGGTTGTCCCCTAAAGACATATTGTGCTCCCCACCTCCCTAGGGGAGACCTCAAGGAAAAAGACCATCATGATCCCCTGCTTGGTGGTGGACGCACCCTTCGCGTACAATATTATCCTCGAGAGGCCTACCCTGAATGCATTCAAAGCAGTGGTATTGACGTAACACTTGAAAATGAAATTTCCAACCTCGGTCGGAGTGGGACAAGTCACCTGCCGCATCTTTAATACATGGAAATGGTACTTGGTGTCATTGGAAGGGAAGCAGACATGGGTACCCTGGCCTTTAGGGGTTGTAGCACCACTATTGGACATCTCCGAGTCTTCTAAGCTTGATCCTTCTAAGCGGAGGAAGATAAAGAAAAGCAAGATTGCACCAGCCGAGGAGTTCAAGACTATTAAACTTGAGGAGGGTGATTCGAGTAAGACTACACGAATTGGCACCCACCTTGAACCTGCTAAAGAAGTGATGTTGATCAAATTTCTGAGGGAAAACGTTGATGTGTTTGCATAGAAAGCCTTGGATTTTCCTAGCATTGATCCAGAAGTTATTGTCTATTGTCTCAATGTGGACATTTCGATCACGCCCGTGAGATAAAAGATGAGAATTTTCTATGAAGAGAGGAAGCAAATCATCGAAGATGAGGTTAATAGGATGTTGGATGCTTGATACATTGTGGAGATCCAATTTACAAAGTGGCTATGAAATGTGGTCATGGTGACCAAGGGAGATGGTCGTGGTGACCAAGGAAAATGGTCGTTGGAGAATGTGCAATGACTTCACCAACCTCAACAAAGCCTACCCGAAGGATCACTACCCCTTTTTAGGATCAACTAGCTAGTCGATTTAACGGTTGGATGTGAATTAATGAGCATGATGGGCACCTTTTAGGGCTATTATCAAATATATATAATCAAGGAATACAGGAGAAAGACGTCCTTCGTCATGGCCATAGGCACATACTGCTTCCTCATAAAGTCCTTTGAGCTAAAATAGGCGGCCGCAATATATCAGAGACTTGTTAACCTCATGTTTAGAGATGAGATTGGTAAAATGATGGAGGTGTATGTAATAACCCGGTATTTCTAGGTGTGTCAAAAGTTAATTATATGATTAAATTATTTAGTGTTTTATGTGATTATTAGTTTATATGTGAACTATGTGATTAAATTAATGTTTTATTATCTTATATGTGAAATGTGTGATAACTATTATGTTTGCATACCAACCATTTGATTCGACGTATATTCATATAAATCAATATATACATATATAATTTTATACATACATTTTTCAAAATTATAATGATAGGAATTATTTGTAATAAAGTCATAGTATTTTTATATGTTGAAGTATATATAAATAAATTTGTATATTTTCAAAAATATGTATATATCCTAGGTCATTTTTGTATTTTAGATGATGTAGATATATATATATATATATATATACACTAATTGATGCTTAAATATGTATTATTTAAATGTTATATGATTAATTTCTATTGCAATATATACTTTGCAATATATACCTATTTTTATTTACAAAACGCATAATTATTGGAATTATTTTCTACTTCGTTTAGTAATTATAAAATGCATAAAATTCAAACACACACACATATATACATGTATATAGGCATATATACGAATTTATATAGTTATATAAATAAGGGTTATATTATTTTTCTTGATATTACCATTTTCACTAAAATGTGTCATTTCACACTATAATAATTATTTTGAAAATTATTTTTAAATACCAGGTCATAAGATTATGATTTATATATATATAAATATCTTACACTTTATATGTATATATTTTAAAGAAAATTCATATACATAAAGGTATAAGATTATATTTTCATTTCTTTAGGCATTTTTCATCATAAACATTGGAAAATTTATATTTTGTGTAAAAATATCTTAAAAATATAAAAAGAGGAGGGGGTGAACGAAATTTTATGTATATATATGTATAATATAAATATATGGTGTATATTAGTACTTGCTCCCCAATTCTCCTTGCATTAAATGAATATTCACATATGTAAGAATTCTTCTAGATATGTTTATACATGTAAGGCTTAGATTAAACTAGATTATGAAGTGTGCATTTAGACTCACACTTAAGCTATAATTAGGTATTGAGTTGGGCATTGAGTTGGAAGATTTCATTTATTATAACCCTTAGTTGTAACCTTAGGTGGAAAGATAACAATAATTAGACAATGACTTAATTATTTAATAATCTTATTTCTTAAGCACAACTACTATAAATAGGGGATAAATTGGGGATTTATCACTTCATTTTTCATCACATAACACACACAAACACATCCACACACACAAAATCTCGCCTAAAACACCCCACTCACACTCACCTTACCCTAAACACACAAAACACTTCATATTTATAGTAAATCTTCTACCCACATATATATATACATAAACCCTTCATTTTACATACTTATAACCCCATAAAAGCCTCTTGAAAAAGGTAGAAGAATATTTAATTAAAGTAGGGACCTTACTTAATATCATAAGTAAAGGTTCTACTTTAATTCATAGATATTATACCTTAAAGAAGTGAATACTTCATATTTGATACAAGGTAGTGATTTCTCTTAATACGTGAGCTAGTTTTCTTATAGTGTTAACTTATTATTCTCCTATTAGGACATGGGATGTAACCACAAGTTGGTTACTATCTTAGTCCCAAAGGATTTCACGACAATTTAGCTAAATGCATGTTGTATGTTCATGAACAATTGTGCTGGAAATTTGGGCATTTCTGCTTGATTTATGTGCTGGAAAATTAGGATTTATGCTTGACTAGGGTTTATATACGTGTTTAGGGTTTTATTCATGTGTTAGAAGTTGCAAATTCAGTGTTTAAAACTGAAAATTGGAGTTGTTTTCAAAGCTGGAAATTCTGCCCTCAAAACTGGAATTACTGTTCCAGCAGCTGAAAATCTTGTTTTTCAAGACTGGAATTTCGAATTTTATAAACTGAAAATTTATTTTTGAAAGGCTGGAAATTACAGTGTATAATTTCAGTATGTTTTAAGCTGAAATTCGAGTGTTTCGCAAACTGAAAATTATATTCGCAACCTGAAACATACAAGCTGAAAATTATGTTCTATGCTGAAATTTTGTGCAACGTCCTGAAAATCAGTGTGTATTGTGCTGGGAATTGTACTGATTATATTGAAAATTGTGTGTATATGGGCCCAAAAATGTGATAGGGGTGGATGGGGCTGAGTTCGGCCGGGCGGCAATGGGCTTGCCGGTCTTAAACGTTCTCGTCATCCATCGTTGTCTAATCCTACCTTGCATAGACGGAGTGTTCCATGTACTGAAGTGGGTCGTAGGAAATTCGGCATATGCCCGGGATATGACCACTGGAGTGTTTGGTTGGGTGGGAGTATTGGTTGGAATTGAATTACGGCACGGCGAGATAAGGTAGCTGCCCATCGAGGTGGAAAACGGTAGAAAAGTGTGCAATTTATGATTCTTACGAATCTAAAATTTTATATGGTTTATATTGATGCAAGTATGTGAACATATGCATGCCCAAGTCACACACGCGCACCTTATGTGTTAAGTGAAATTGCTACTCAACGTGATTGTTGACGTTGTTAATATTTAATGTTTTAGCCCAACATGAGAACGAAGTTATCAAGGAGGAGGATAGCGAGGGATGATTTGAAGCTTTTGGCTAGGAGAAGTCATAGACGAGTCTTTGTAATTGTATCATGTATTTAGGACTCTTATTATGTACTTGGTGTTTTGCTATGTAATAAAAGACTTTTAGAAAAAAAAAATTTACTTTCTATAATAAAAGTATTCATAGCATATTCCCATAACTAGTCAATGGTTTCGGGCCGTCACAGTGTATGTGGACGATATGATAGTTTGAAGTGCAAAGGAGATTGACCACCTCGAGCACCTTGCTCTAGCTTTTGAGATTCTGAGGAAGTATGGGCTTAAACTTAACCCCAGGAAGTGCACATTTGAGGTTCGAGTAGGGAAATTCCTCGAATACATCGTGAGTCATCAGGGAATCGAGGCCAATGAGGTCTGTGAAAAGGGTACAATGATTGGTGGGAAGAGTGATCGCCCTGAATAGGTTTATATCCCAGTCGGTAGATAGAAACCTCCCTTTCTTCAAGGCATTGAGAATGGTACAAGATTGGAAGTGGACAAAGGATTGCTAATGAGTCTTGCTCGAATTGAAACAGTATTTGACCAAACTACCGGTTTTGATGAAGCCTATACCAGGGTAACCACTTTACATCTACGTACCTCGCGGTCTCCCCGAATGCTATGAGCTCGGTATTGTTCACAATTGAGGAGAGGGTTTACTGGCCCGTATATTATTTGAGCAAGCTCTCCAAGGCCCTGGCACTTGTCTATTCCGCTTGACAACTCAAGCAGTATTTTCAAGCCTATACAATCAAAGTTTTGATGAATGAACCATTAAGGCACGTGTTGATGAAGCCAGATGCGTCTGATAAGTTAGTAAAGTGGGCCCTGTTGCAGTCAACAACGTTATTGCCACGCTTAAAAGAGTCTCCTCCGGTGGGGAGATGGACGTCTCCCGGAGCCAGAGATCTTGCCCAAAAGTGTTGATCAAGATATATCTAATGTCCTGAGGATCTAGCAAAAGGTAAAAAGGTTCGATCAAACACCAAATCAAGAAAAAAATGAGAGTAAATACAAACCACAATATGATCGGTCCAAAATAGAGCCGGCGAGAGGAAAATTAGGTACATGAGCACTTGCTTCTTATGTCTAAGGACCCACTCTCTCGACCAGCTAGGCGACCCAAGCCCCGCTAAGGATAACTTCTTAGCATCAGGGGCTGTGGAGGTGTCTGACCAGCCATCCCTACGCAGAGTGAATGAAGCACCACTAACAATCACTACCGTACAAGGACGAGGTTGTTTCTATGAATTTCCTCCCGTTCTTGGCACTAACAAAGAAATAGTTGAACTCATCATCGGGGGGAGTACCAACTAGATTGATTTATTTGAAAAAGGTCCAAGAAGTTGGCTAAGGAAGGTCTGTGCTCAGAACTAAGATAGAAAATGACAAAGACACAGATCGAGGCATAGGAGTTTGGGGTGAGTTGAATTGGGCTAATAGTTAGGCGGTTGAGGATAGAACAAATAAATAGGAGGATAGGAAACCTAAGCCCATTCTCGATATGTATGGGGATACAACCCGGCGGTGGGTCGATCATCGATTCCTCCGAGGATGGCCAAAAAACAATGAAGCCTAATCGAATGTAATAGTTCATCACCTTCTGTATGACCTGATCAGAGTTACATTCGATGATGTTGCCCTAGATGATAGTGGTCTGGCTTCCCGAGATGGCCTTCCTCTTCCGTCTAGGCTACTCAGGCATTCTCCCCGTGGTCATCCTTTTCATTCAACTCCCTCCATCCAGGGATGGGCACGTCCAAGTATTCGCCCATCGAAGGGAGGTCGATCCCGATCTTGGCAGACATTTGATGCATCTTCTTTTCAATTTTACTAGGGCTTTTCCCATCTGCCCTTGGACGACTCATGCTTGTCTTACTGGGATATCGAGATGATGCCCCAACCTCAACCTCCTCCTCGGAAGTAGTTTCCATATTTGATGAAGATTTCACGTCTCGACCACTCATTTCCTCCCCAGATGGCAACCCCTTAGACCTATTCTGGCTATCACTACTCGCCAGGGACCCACTTATGTTTGTTTAAAGGTCTCAAGAAAATCAAGTGAGAAAAGGAAAGGCAAGAATTGTAAGAGATAGGGAAGAGGAATACCTAAGTGCTTGGCTGCTCGAAGAGTTTGTGTGTGCTCGGTGCTCTCAAGGTCCTACTTGGTATTGCTTTTTAGTTCAAATTTTAAAATGGCATGCTTTAGACCGTGCCTGGAGCCCCTAGTTATACAACGGTAAAAATTTCCTCAAAAAGTTCAATCGTCACCCGCAATCATTACCAATAGTCAAATTTCAACAATCAAAATTTGAATTTACCACCACATCCTCTGCACGGCTTTCCGCACAGAGCGAGACAATTCAAGTCCCAACAAGTTTATAGCTTGCTTGATCTTCCTTTATCCGAGCATCCTATAAACTGGGAGAGGGATGGGGCTAATGACGTGGAGGAATGCACCTCTGCCACGTCAATGCAAACTCAAGGTGAAGACAAATCATGTAGTACCACGTGGAAGAAGACCATACATGTGGCACCATCCATCCATCGCCACATATCTCCATTTCCTTGGACTCCGAGGAGACCCCCAGCATCCATGGCCCATATAACAAGTGTCTCCTCGAACATTAAACATGGACTCTCTATCAAGAGGACGCGCTCTTCCTCGAAGTGGTCCCCCCAGATAATCGTTTCTGACAAAACAGGCACGCCCGGAGTCTCTACTACCATGCGTTATGGAATACTAGGTTGAGCTAACCCTAGCCCAGCCTATCCTCGTCCAACTACTATAAATAGTAGATCGCCACTGTTCACATAGGTTCTCTTTTGTAAATTCACTCTTCATACATTATATCACTTTTCGATCACCTGCTCGAATACTGACTTGAGCGTCGGAGGATTTTCGCTGAAGACACTTTCGACTAGGCTCACGTATGTTTTATCCTTGCAGAGTAGGGACCGACCAGCATTCAGACACCTTTGCTCGGAGTTAAGAGCGCTTTTGCTCAAAGACAGATTCCGACCACATCAACTAGTAAACCTGTTTTTCCCATCAAATAGTTGAGCAAGCATCTCCGCCATACAATCATTAATTATTTAGCAAATCTAAAATCTTAACTATACTACTCAAATTTTTTAAATTTCATATATGATTCTTTCTTCTAATTTTTTTTTCTGCACTACTTAAAAAATTAAAATCGAATGTAATACATATAGTCTGATATTTTTTAAAATGTATTTATTATGTGTCTTTTTAACTATTTTTTATAATTAAAAGTGTTACAATATTCACTTAAAGTAGCACTCTATGATGTCAAAATAGCCATCTTGTTTAGTAGAGCCCAACCAAAATCTTGTGATTCGATATGACAGCTAATAGAATTGAACTCATGAATCTTCACTCTAATGTATGTATTTAAATAAGCATCAGTTCATTCATCAACATCTTTATCTAATGTTTTCTCTTATAAATTTTTTACCCACTTTATTATGTGGCACTCTCTGATAAGTTATTCCCAAAAGTTTGGGGGTTAGTATGCCTACACTTGATCAAATTTTTACCATTATATCTTCCTTTTTCTTTTTTTTTTTTTTTTTTGGAGGGTTCATTACACATGAATGATTGTGATTATCTTGATATCATTTGTCTATTATTTTGTGCTTCTTTATGTTGTCAATCTTGTAGGCTTGTCATATGTGAATGTTTATAATTGTCTTATGGTTTAATTACACTTTTAGTCTTGTAACTTAGGCCCTCTGATATATTTGGTCCTGTATGTTTGTCTTTTTCATATTTAGTCCCGTATGTTTCTAATTTTTGATACATTTGGTCCTACAGTGATAAATTTAGTCCTGAGCCCCTACAAATATAGTCCTGGGTTAACAAATTTAGTCATTTATGTTTGCACTTTTGGTCCTCCCTTATTAATCCATCTAAATTATTGATTTTTCGGCTACACGTGACGGTTAAATTACACTTTTGGTCCTGTAAGCTAGGCCTTCTAGCACATTTGGTCCTATAAGTTTGATTTTTCCACATTTAGTCTCATATATTTCTAATTTTTGACACATTTGGTTTTGGGATAACAAATTTGGTCCTGAGCCCCTATAAATGTGGTCCTGAATTAACAAATTTAGTCATTTATGTTTGTACTTTTGGTCACCTCTCATTGCTCTGGCTAAATTAATGATTTTCTAGTAGTTGATGAGCCCTTATCTTGTTACCATTCTGCAAATGACCAGCAATCAATATCTCATAAATGTTTTTGTTTGGAATAAATGATCGACCCTTTATTTTTTCAATATACTCCTCTGCTTCTTTTTAACTTCAATAAATGATCGACCCTTCAGTTTTACAAACCCTAAGGGACCAACACCTTTATGCAAAATTTAGCAAGTCCGAATTTTGGTTAGAAAAAGTGTACTTTCTCGGTCATATTATATCCAAAGAGGGAGTTTCAGTAGACCCGGAAAAAGTAAGGGTTGTTGTGGAATAGAAACAACCCTCTACCGTCACCGAAGTATGAAGTTTTTTAGGTCTTGCCAGGTATTATCGAAGATTCATTGAGGGATTTTCAAAAATTGCTCGACCGATAACTAGGTTAACCCAGGCTAAGGTAAAGTTTAGTTGGGACCAGCATTGTGAAACTAGCTTTCAGAAATTAAAGATTTGTTTAGTCTCTGCTCCTGTGTTAGGATTACCTAGTGGAAACGACGGATTTCAAGTATACACCGATGCCTCTAAAGAAGGATTGGGTTGTGTATTAATGCAAGATGGCAAGGTAGTAGCCTACGCCTCACGAAAATTAAAACCATATAAGGAAAACTACCCAACCCATGACCTCGAATTAGCCGCTATTATGTTTGCACTCAAGAAATGGAGGCATTATTTATATGGGACACAGCCTTTGATGTATTCACGGACCATAAGAGCGTGAAATACTTATTTTCACAAAAAAGAATTAAACATGAGACAAAGAAGATGGATGGAGACGATCATTGATTTTAACTTCAATATTCAGTACCATGCAGGAAAAGTTAACAAAGTTGAAGATGGCTTAAGTAGAAAGACCACCATCGCTCATCTAGCAATCAGAGATGGAAGTTGTTAAAGGATATTTCTGATTGGAATCCCAAGGAAAAAGAATCAGGAATTTTATTTTCCACAATTCAAGTACAACCTGCATTACTACGCAAAATCAAGAGAGCTCAAGAAAATGATGCAAAGCTTAAAAAGATTATGGAGGAAGTTAGTAACGGATAAAGGGTCGAATTTACCATGTCCAATGACGGGATCTTTAGATTTCGCAATAGGTTATGTTTCCCTAATGATAATAATCTCAAAAGGAAAATATTAGAAAAAAGTCACAAATCAAGATACACAATCCATCCGGGTATCAATGAAATGTACAAAGCCATCAGAAGGTAGTATTGGTGGAATAATATGAAAAGAGAATTGGTAGAATTTGTATCCAAATGCTTGACATGCCAACAGATAAAAGCCGATCACCGGAAACCCTTTGGTCTCTTGCAACCGCTACCTGTTCCTAAATGAAAGTGGGAACACATTACTATGGATTTCATTATGGGTCTACCCTAAACCTCCAAGGGTCATGATGCGATTTGGGTTGTAGTGGATAGACTTACTAAGAGTGCCCATTTTATTGCCTTTTCGAAGACTTGTTCCTTGGACAAGATGGCCGAAATTTATAAGCAAGAAATAGTCCGATTACATGGTATTCCCGTCAATATTGTTTCGGATAGAGATCCGTGATTCGTTTCTAAGTTTTGGCAAGGATTGCAAAGCACACTAGACACTAAGTTAAACTTTAGCACGGCTTTTCACCCACAAACTGATGGGCAAGCTGAAAGAACCATCCAAATCATAGAATATATGCTTCAATCTTGTACCGTCGATTTTGGAGGAAGTTGGGATCGTGATCTCTCATTAGCCGAATTCGCTTACAATAATAGTTAACAATCTAACATTGGTATGGCTCCAATTGAGGCCTTTTACGGACGAAAGTGTAGATCACTGAATTGTTGGGATGTGGTTGGTGAAAGAAAATTGCTAGGCCCCGAATTAGTACAAGAAACTACGGAATTCATATAAACAATTCAAAAACAAATGGCCGCCACTCAAAGTCATTAGAAAAGCTATGCTGATAAGAGATGAAAGGATTTGGAGTTTGAAGTGGGAAATTCTGTATTCTTAAAAGTATCACCACGAAAAAGAATTTTTAGGTTTGGAAAGAAAGGAAAGCTAAAACCTCGATACGTTGGACCTTTTGAAATCCTCGAAAAGGTAGGAAAGGTAGCATATAAACTGGCATTACCCCCAAGTCTATTTGATGTCCATAATGTATTTCATGTATCTATACTTAAGAAGTACCACCCAGATCCTTCTTATGTTGTAAATCACGATTCCCTCGAAATCGATAAGGACTTGACATATGAGGAAGAACCCGTTCGCATCTTTGAAGTGAGAGAACGAACACTGAGAAACCGTTCTATTCCCATAGTCCGAGTTTTATGGAAATATCATAACCTCGACGAAACCACGTGAGAGAAACTAGAAGATATGATGGACAAATACGCACACCTCTTTGACTAGTCAGGCCGAATTTCTGGAATGAAATTCTCACTTCGATTATGTATATATATAGATACACCTAAATGTGTATAATTTACATGTTTATGTGTATGAGTTTCCATAATGATTATGCTTTGTGATACGTGCTCGTTTTAATTGCAATATGTACAAGTTTTAGGATTATTTCTTGTCTTAGTTAATCATCATGCAAAACATAAACTTCAAGAAAATCCATGTATGCATGTGTGTATATATATACACACGGTTTTTTTTATATATGTATACCTAGAATTAGGAGATTTTCATCTAAGTCTTATAAAAGTGTCATTTTACCAAAATGTGACATTTTCATAAAATAATCTTAAAGATAAGTATTTAACTTACTAAGTTATAAGACAAAATATATGTATATATATATATATATATATTAGAGTATTTATATATATATATTGGGGAAAAACTCTAAAGAATGCCCAAATTGCATTTTCTACCCCTGGGTAATATTTTCTTCCATAAATATACAAAAATACAATAAATAATCTTCATTTTTCAAGAAAATGGAAGGGTGGACGGTTTTTAGAGGAAAATTGCATAAAAATACTAAATACTTAGTATATATTCATCCTATTGTCTTAATCTTCCAAACCATCAAGTATGTGTACACTTGTATGTACAATTGTACATACCCTTCTAGAGTATATAATACATGGTTGGTCAACATTCACTTTGACTTATTACTATGCACATTAGACTTATTACAACGCTCTTGAGTTGGAAAGAAGAAAATCATTAGATAATGACGTAGGAAAATGACTTGATTAGTATTAGACTCTTGTTTCTTCTATTATTAACTATAAGTAAATATCAGGCAAGAAAATACAAAATCACCACACACACACTAAGCTACACGGCCACACACGCTTACACTTTTCTATTTTCCTTGGTTTATTCCCCTACAATTCTCTAACCTTAGTCCATATTCACTACTATACACAAACACAAAAAGAAAAGAAGAACAACTTAGAGAAGGTAGAAACCTTGCCTATCGCATGAGTTAGAATTAGGTTTTTATGAAAGTGTTAGCATTTTATCTCCCCTATTAGAACCTAGGAGGTAACTACAAGTTGGTTTCCATCTTAGGTCTAAGGGAATATAAGATGATTTAGTTATGTGCATATAGTGATTCTATAAGCATATCACACTGAAATTCTCATGCTGAATTTTGCTTGATTTGTGTAAGAATGATGTTTGCATTATGGGTTTTACACTTTGTTAGTATCTTATTTACGGAAGCTGAAATTTCAAGTTTGTCAAGATGAATTTCTAGTTAAAAGACTTGCTGGAATTACTAGTTCACAGTGTTGAAATTCTTGGTTTCAAGCTGAAAATTCTTCTTTTTGCAAGGCTGAAAAATCCGATTTTTTCCAACTGAGAACCTGTTTTATAAGCTGTAATTCCAGTTTATAATAAACAGGAATTACAGTATTTTCAAAGCTGGAAATTTTGGTTACAAAAGCTGGAAATTTCAGAAGTTGCGCAATAAAGCGTTTTACATCTTAGTCAGAAAATTCCAGGTCTCGTAAGCTAGAAATTTGAAATTTTACCAACTAAAACCCTATCTTTCAATACTGGGAATATAGTTGTGGAATCAGCAGGTTTTAAAGCCGGAAATTCAATGCTCACAAACTGAAATTTTCAATTCGTAACAAGTGATCGCAGACTGAAATTTTCAGTTCGTAGAAGCTGGAAAATATGTTCATTCATGCGAAATTTATATGAAAACATGCTGAAATTCTGTAAAAATATGTGACATACATGAAATTTATGTATGCATGTTGGGCCCCAAAGTGCTAGGGGTGGATGTAGTCGAGTTTGGCTGGACGACATTGCGCTTGTCGGTCTTAAATTCGTTCTCGATCCTCCATCGTTGCCTAATCCCTCCTTGCATGGACGGAGTGTCTATGTATTGAAATGGCACTACTAGAAAAAATGAGCTTAGCCACGAAATTTGGCAAAAATCCGTAGCCAAGAAAATTAGCCACGGATTAGCCATGGATTTTATCCGTGGCTAAAAGTGGTGTGGCTAATTTTAGCCACGGCTTTAATGAGCCATAGATTAGCCACGGCCCGGACGTGGCTAACGGCTACGAATTTCTAGCCACGGTCAAGCCGTGGCCAAATGGGCCACTTAATTCTGGCAAATGCCAGTCCGTGGCTAATCCGTGTCCATTAGCCACGGCCTGGCCGTGGCTGATGCCTACGTGCCTTACAAAATTAGCCGCGGTCCTACCGTGGCTAATTTTGCCAGCTTTGAGCCATATTATTCCCCTTTTTTCCCTGCTAGCCTGTATCTGATTTCTATTTTTCCAATAAAAAAAAACAAGCATTCAAACAATACTAATAATGGCAATGCATTGAAACAATACAAATATAATGACGATTACGGATCGTCCAATACAAATTATATCATGAAATAAATTAGAAAAAGTCTCAATCATAACACTAATACATTACAAACTTAATCAGTTAACGTCTGATGTCTAACAAATCGTTTGTCATAATAAAATTAGTAAAATGTCACAAAGTGTCAATGTCTAACAGGGTCCAATACCATCATCTTCATCGTCATGCTCGTCATCACGTATATAAGTTGGTGGAGTGTGCCTGGAGGTGGATCGCTGCCCTCCCAATGAAGTCCCTACGAGAACCCCTCTGTTGGCTAAGGGTGGGCTGCACGTGCGGTGAACAAGCTGACGGGGGTTGCTGATTAGGTGAAGAGACAAACGTAGACTGGGTCAAACTTTGAACGCTCTGAAGCAAGGCATGGAGTGTGTGCTTCGTCTCAGCCAATTCAGAGGATCGTTTCTCCTCAAACCTATCAAGCCTTTGCTTCAACTCAAGCGTCGACAGATCCTCCCATGTCGGGGGGTAAGTATGGGAGCCTGAAGTCCCCGTACTACGTGATCCACCTGGTACGCCATACCATCGACCCTTATTCGGTTTAGCCACTGTCTCCTTCCACACCTATAAATCCATGAATATAGTTAGATTTAGCTGTAATATATCTTTCCCATATATATATATATATATATATATATATATATTAGAATATGAAAAGTTGAGTTATTTGACTTAAATCGAGCTTGGATGGTCGAGGTAGGAGCGTGCTATCAGGAGATTGAGCAAGCGGCTGGGAATTAATGTCGTTCTACTTCTCCTTAAATGCGCTCTACAAGTTTTCAGGTTGAAACATCAGCAACAAGAACCAAAATATCAATATTAAAGTTGAAATATAATTAATACTCACAAATGAACACTCCGCCCCCTCATCAGACCATTTCAAGTCCTCATTCTCATCTTTATAAGAGTAGAGATGGATAAATGATTGATCCACGGTCGGATATTCCCCCAGTTGAGCTTCCTGTAATAAGATATGTAATATTTTAATCCGATATATAAAAATGCTATCACTATCAATCATAATTTTGAAGTACTTATGAAATACACATACTAACCAACTCGTCGTTGTAAGTGAGGTGAGATTTTTAACCCCATTTGTGGCCGGTCATTCCCCTTCCACCAGAATCTGAAGCCCGATTAGCTTTTTTGACCGCGCTCTTTTTAAGAAAACTAGGCAAGCTCCAATTTGCTTGCAGCTCCTGCCAAGCGTCAGTACCGATCCACTCAGGCTTCTTATTTTTATGACGAGCTTTGTTAAGCCTATTCTTTAAGAGGTCCAATCCCTTATGCTTAAATTTTTCCAAACGGGGTCATGCTGGTCAGCTCTCCAATAGTAGACTCTCTATACAATGAGAAACGTTAAACTTATACAATAATGAATGAAAAAAATATAAAAGACAACATGTATATATATCAAGACATACTTGGAATTTGGAGAACTACATGTGTCTAGTTTGTATAGGGATTTCCTTCCACCTCTCTCATGCCTCTGTATACCCGTTTGTGAAAATATAGGTGATCGTCCTCACGGTCTCCAAGGCATGATTGAACCTAATGAATATGAATCATATGTAAACACAACAATCGAGATTTGCATAATTATATCTTAAATAACGAACAAAAATAAACTTACTCATGTCCCCGAGAATAAATAACGAGTTTTCCGTCAACTTTGGTATTATCGGAAGTCTCAGTCGGCATATCATCACTAAACGGCTCGTCTTCGCTATGGCCAGATGTGTGTTGATGAGAGTCGTCGTACGGATCGTCTCGAATGTGCAGGTCCGTCGTAGGGGGCATGTGAAGGCCACGTGGGTCTAGCCATGGCTAAGTTAGCCACAGATTAGCCACATTAGCCACAGCAAGACCGTGGCTAACCCGTAGCCATTAGCCACGGTCAGACTGTGGCTAAGTTAGACACGGCGTAGCCGTGACTAAACCGGGACTAATTCGTGGCTAACTGACGACGGTAAAATTCCCGCCAATTTCAACCACCAAAAAATAGTCACCGCCTAACCGTGGCTAATTTAGCCACGGGCAATCCGTCGCTGAGTTTATTTTGTACGAAAAAAAAATTTATCCGTGTCTAATCCGGATTAGACACAGATTTTTTCGTGGCTAAAATCCATGGCTATTAGCTGTTTTTGTAGTAGTGTGGGTCGTAGGATAATCGGTATATACCCGGGATATGACCACCGGAGTGATTGGTTGGGAATTGGAGTGTTTGGTTGGAAATATTGGCACGAAGTGATAAGGTAGCCGCCCATCGATGTGGAAGAAATAAACTTGAAATTATGTGATTATATATTTGAAAAATTATGTGGCAATATGCACAAACATCACATGAGCACCTCATGTTATATGCAAAGTTTCTACTCAACATGTTATTGACGTGTTTCATGTAATGTTTTAGCTAGAAACGAGGTAGAGTTTACTAGCGAGGAAAACAAAGCGGAGTGGTTCGAGGCTTTTAGTTAAGTTCGTTGTAGTCGGGTCGTGAAAGTACCAATATGTAAGATATGTAATAAGTGACTTCTTGTAAAAATTTGGGGTTTACTTAATAAAATCGTTTGTTGTGTATACTTTTGAGTTAAAGTTGGTCATTCTATTTAATATAGTGTAATTATGCTCTCGTGATCTTGGCTAGAAGTCTCGGGTCGTCACATACATAATAAATCGATCCTTAATGTATATAGTATGTAAACTGATTTATTACATTTTATAGTTCAATTGGTTAAACATGATACAAGGTATACTTTGGGAATGTAAGGTGTAATTAACCCAAGATTATCTAATGGCCTTGTATATGTATAATTGGCTCTGTTTTGGTATTTTGGTTCAATGGTTGGGTAGACAATAGAAAGTAAAAACAGGAAATGCCTGTCATGTTCAAAAAACGATTTTATTAAAACTAGTTAATCTTTGCGTGTGATTGAGAAATTTTTTTAGCTTTGTAAAGCTGCTTTTTCTGACAAAGTAAAAACTAAGCTTATCAAGTGAGTTGGCTATTTTTTCCAATCAATTTGCTCTTGCTGTGACCAAATATACCATCTCTGTCACACACTTGAGTAAAAGAGATTTCATTTAATTTTTATCCTTTTTTTTTTCTCTCTTGAGTATCTGCATGCCAATATTATAGTGATATTAATAAAGTGAGTGGGATTATTATAACACATCAAAAAAAATATAAAATCAAAAAGGGTTCCTTTTATTTTTGAATTTTAATATTCAAAATTGTGAGTTTTTATGGTCTCATCCTTTTGCTTTTGGCTGAATCTAGTGCCTGTTTAAGTACTAAAGCTATGGTGGAGATATAATCAAGATTCTCACTACCTTGCTGCTTTGAGTTTAATTCCCTCTGATTGATTGAAAAAAATACAATCTTCAAGTCATCAATTGATGTGCAGGTAATTCATCTTTTTTCCATATTCTATTATTGGTTTTAATTATCCATTTTATTTATTTATTTTTTTTTCTTGGGATGATCCCAATTTTTATTGGTACTTATAGAACTGCTAAATTAGAGTGTGTAGTATTATAAAAAAAAAAAAAAGAGTGTGCAAGTAATTAGGCACTCTGACAGATGATTACTTGTTATTTTGTCAAGTTTCTGGGTTGTTAGCCTGATATTTTGGGTTAATCACTCTATGGATTTTTGGTTAATCACTCTATGGATTGTTATAGAGCTCTTGCTTTTTCTATTTCTTTTTTTCATTTTCATTTTCATTTTTTTTTGTGGGTTTTTTCGTTTTCATATGTTTCAACTTTTTATTTTTTTATTTTTCATTCTATCTGTGTGTGTGTGTGTGCATGTGTTAATCTGTTGAATTTCCACAAATACAGAATTCCTTTATACCAAATGCACTTAAGAGTGCCCAGATGAAAGGCTATCTATTTCTTGTTCTCTTCTTTTTCATTTTCTTTTTGGCAAAAAGAAGAAAAGAAAAGGAAAAAACAACTATTTATTTGTTGGGAGATATTGTTCAAGTTATAGTTGTTTTATTGCCAGGAACTCATATTTGTTTCTATGACGTATTATTTATTAGGTATGATATGGTGACCTCTCTAATGTTATCCTCTGTTTTTGGTTTTGTGACATTTTCAGGTTGTTAATATGACTAGTCCAACTACTCAATTCGCCCCGTCAAGCAGGATGGGCTTATACGAACCCCTCCACCAAATCAGCATGTGGGATGACGCGTTTGATGGTAATATCAGCCCTGGATCAGCTGTCTGTTTAATCAACGAACCGGACACAAAGCTCGATCATGACAAGGTGAACCATCAAACACACACATGTATATATCGTTTTCGTTGATAGCATTTTCCGGCTGATGTGACTCATTGAGAACGCTCTAATTTGGAATCCAGACTGAATATACTTCTGATAAATCAGTTGAGCATGCTGAAGATAGTCAAGCATCAAAGAGTATTTCGGAAAAGGTGAGCCCACAACTCGAATCAGATGGACAGAGATAGAAATTTAAATTTTTAACAAAATATAAATGAATAATTACAACATAGACACCCTGAAGTTTGGTGGAATTACACTCAAACGCACTGTGGTTTGCATAATTACACTTACCCCCGTGCCTAGCTACCAGCCTTATGATGTAAACATGGTCTTATATTTCTTGTCTGTGCGGATGCTTGACTAGAAACTTGAAATTTTGAGCAATGAGAGAAAATTTTGAGAATTGTTTAAGAAACTTGACTTAATTGTCTGACATTTTCTGTCTTAATTTTTGATAGATTCAAAGACGGTTAGCACAAAATCGTGAAGCTGCTAGAAAAAGCCGTTTGAGAAAGAAGGTCCATGAGTTGTTGATGTTCACTAAACAACCGTTTGACTGATTGATGCATCTTTGAATCATCATCTTGTTGCCTCTTTTGACAGGCTTATGTTCAGCAATTAGAAACGAGCCGTCTGAAGCTGGCACAGATAGAGCTAGAACTCGAGAGGGCTAGACAACACGTGAGGAACTAAACAAAGTCATTCTATGTTTTTATAACCTGTCTAGATCTTCTAAGGTTCATTACAAAATCTTCGACCTGTTTTTACAAAACATCATGTGGTAGGTTTGGCCCGTTTTTACAAAACAACATGTGATAGGCTTAGCCTGTTTTTACAAAACACCATGTTGTATGACAAATTACATCTGCATACCCAATGTTTTGAAATACAAAACCAAACATTAGGGAGGTACCTGTAATTTCAATACCACGGGAGGGTTTCGCCAAAACAAGCATGACCTTGGGCGGTTTTCCATTATTAAGCATTGACCTTACTGAACCTTTTAATATTTTTGTCATCTGAAAATTTCAGTTGATTCATGATTGCAGGGCTTGCTTATTGCTGGTGCAACTACTAATATTGGACTATGTGGAACTGTAAATCCAGGTACTTAAGTTTCCTCATGATAATTGTACAAGCATGTATGCAATATTGATTTTAAGATTCAACTTCTATTAGTAATCCCCATTTGCATGATTTGGAAAATCTTGTGGAAACTTGTCCTAGATAGCTTGGAATACAAAGCCAGAAATTTTTATTTCTTGGGGTAGAAAATGTTTACAAAACGTAGACAACACTTTTATCGTTTTAGGGGTCAATAAAAAGAAAATACAAAATATAATTTTACATAGGCTTGTGAGGGAAGGGGGTCGAGAAGAGGTGTGGGGACATGTCTCAGTTCACCAATTACACAGACTCAATCTACATTTTATGAAATGTTTTCAATGTTTCATATCAATTTTGTAACGTCCGTACGATCAATGTGTGTAGCAATTGGTTTATTTGAGATGGAATACGGACATTGGATCGAAGAGCAAGAACGGAAAATGTCTGAGCTGAGAAATGCTCTGCAGTGCAGTTTGAATGATGGAGAGCTGCGTATGATGGTGGAGAATGTATTGAGTCATTATTGTAATCTATTCCACATGAAAAGAGATGCAGCCAGAGCTGATGCTTTCTACTTAGTGTCCGGAGCGTGGAGGACCTCGGTCGAGCGCTTCTTCCTTTGGATCGGGGGGTTTCGGCCCTCAGAGCTCATAAACGTGAGAATTTCTTCACACTTACATATATACTTACATATATATTTATATGGTCTCATTTTTCGGCACATTTACAATCCTAGCACTAGCTCATCAGTTATGAAATTAATGGAAATTTCTAGCCGGAATCAAAGTTGGTCACATCAAACTAATATTAACCATCAAGTGTACTGCCATTGTGATGTGGTTCGTTCCTCTCTCTAAACTATACACCAATGTCATAATAAGCGCAATTCACTTGGCGTGTGATAACACTGGTCTGGCCAAAACCAGTATGGGCTAGAATTTACTGAATAGGGTGTCCGACTAAATTTTACTTAAAAGTCTTATAAGCCTTTAAATAAGATCATATAACTTATAAATTATAAGTAATAATAATTTCATAATTAAAAATGGCCGAAAGTAGAGTTTTTTTTTAAGATTTCAAAATATAAGTTAGGAGTTCCTTACTTTAAAAGCTTGTAAACTCATTTTGTAAACTTTTTAACGAAACACTTTGAAAACTTTCTTAAAATTGTTTTAAGAAGCTTACAAGCTCGCTCAAACAGTGGTTCACAATGAGATTTTTTTTTTTTTTTTTTTTTTGGTCAGAGTTCACAATGAGTTTTTTGAGCAGGTGGTTATGCCTCAACTGGAGCCATTGAGTGACCAGCAAATTGCTAGTGTGGGCAACCTAAAACATTCTTGCATACAAGCTGAGGATGCTCTATCACAAGGAATGGAAAAGCTTCAGCAGACTCTGGCACAGAGCATAACTTTTCTTGCTGCAGGAGTAGGAAATTACAGCACTCAAACAGCTTCCACTCTCGAGAAGTTGGAATCACTCGAAAGCTTTGTATACCAGGTATGTATGAGCCGTCTTTGGAAGAACTTAATGGGATTATTATGGAAAACCCCTCGAGGTTAGGCCAATTTTCACAGAACCGCTGTGGTACCGGTGTGAAAAATTACCAACACCCCTCTTATGGGTATCAGTAACACACAACCAAAATATTTATAATTTTTCGTACTATAGATGGTTTTGTGGAAATAGGGCAAACCTCCGGGGTGTTTATAATCAGCCATAACTTAAAATAATTAATTTTGAGCTAGCATAATATGTTGTCTAACACTTTCAACTTTTACGAGTAACAATCTTTTTCAAAATTTCTAATATCAAGCACTTCAAAAAAACCTGGCGTATAGACAAACTAACTAAAATACATAACTGATCTCCTTCTCCGGCGTAGGCTGACCATCTTCGGGAGCAAACGTTGCAGCAGATGTCGCGTATCTTGACAACACGCCAAGCAGCAAAGGGTTTGCTCGCTTTTGGTGAATATTTTCAACGCCTACGTGCTCTCAGCTCACTCTGGTCTTCTCGTTGTCCTCGTGAACCTGCCTAAGCTACAAACTCAGCCACTGTGTACTCGTCGTACTAGTTCATCCTACTTACTATATATGATAGATATAGGTGTAAATAAAATAGTCATAAATTTTGCTTAGACAATATTATCGATTTATAATCCAATTATATGGGTGAATGCTGGCTTCTTGTGTATATATTGTTTAATTTATAGTTCATAAATTTACTCAGTGATTTGGTAGCTTGAAATGCTGTAAATTTGAAGGAACATGTTATTTTGAATGAATATCTCTTCTTGTTGGATTGCAGTCTTGTAGTAATCCATAAGCATGCAAATACTAGATACGGGATAGCTTATAATAGAATAGGAAAGTGCCATTGAATATTGGCGCAAAAACATTTCCTTGACGATACAATCATCCTAATGCACTTTCATCTTAATTTGCTATTTTCTATTTTCTCTGGTTTTGGTAATATTGGAAATAATAGTGCCTGTATCCAATTTGGAAAATTGCGTTTCTGGTATTGTAAGTTGACCTAATTGTACTTGGAGTACTTTATTTGGGGGGTCTAGCAAATCACATACAACATCTTAAAAAAAAATGGAAATTTCAGAACAAATTTTGTTGCAAGACAATTTCGCTAAAAATGGTAAGGGCAAATTACACTGATCACCCCTGAATTTAGGCTAATTTACCAAAAATCCTATATAATTTCAAAAACTATCAAAAATCTTCTAAGGTTATACCCATATTCAAGCTAGCACCTAACCTTAGGTTGATTTATTTCAATTTATGAAAATACCCCTTCCTCTTTTTCGGGTGATTTACACTGACTACCCCTGAGGTAAGGCTAATTTACAAGAAACTCCATGTGGTTTCAAAAATTACCAAAAATCCCTTGAGGTTATATCCATATTAGAACTAGCACCTACTAATAAATAATGTTAATTCAAGCATTGATATGTTATATTTCATAACTACGGCAATAAATACGACACAATATATTCTTTAGGGTGTAGAGTGTAACTGACCATTTATTTTATGTTCTATGCTATAAATTTTATACTAAATATACGTAATATGTGCTAAATTTATATTTAAGAAAAATATAATTACATATGTCTCATATATCTATGATGTGAAAAGAGAAATATAATCGTTGACTGAAATAAAAAATCAAAAATTAAATAATGTACTTGAAAATTTTATTTATAATGCAGTAAAACATAAATTTTGACCTATTTGAGGACTCTAACTCATTTCTCTTAAAATTTACTCTGTATTAGCGATAATATGTCATACTTGATGTGTTGGTAGATACTTTTAATGCATTACATTTAAAATATTTATTTGAATAAATAATCTCATTTTTTTTTTCAAGTCTATTACATGAAATTTTATGATAACAATATTATAGAGGGAAAAAAAGAATTAATATTGTTGAAGAATAGTATTAAAAGAAGGGCAAATTACTTCATATCATATAGTGTAATAAGTCAACCGAAGCAAGTGCTAGTTGTAATATAGGTATAACATCATGTGGGTTTTTGGTATTTTTACAATCAAGGGGGTTTCTTGTAAACTAACCTAACATCGGGGGTGGTTAGTCTAAATCGTCCAAAAAAGGGGGAAGGGATATTTTCAAAAATTGAAATAAGTCAACCTAAGGCTCAGGGGTTTTTTTTGTAATTTTTGAAATTATAGGAGTTTTTTCGTAAATTAGTCTAACCTCAGAGATAGTCAATGTAATTTGCCCAACTTGTAAAGTTATTGGAATACAACAAATTTCCTCTATCTAACATATAAACAGTGTGTATGCCTTTGTGTGTATGTGCTTGTGTGCGTGTATTGTAGGTTTGGTTGTGCGTGTCGTGCGCCATGGGTGTGCGTGCACGGATCGGGCCGTGCATGTGCGTGTGTTGTGTTGCGTGCTTGTGTGTCATGCGGATGCAAGAGGCACTGTGTGTGCGAGTGTCGTGTGTGTGTGTGTGTGTGGTGTGCTTGATGTGTGTTGTGTGTGTTTGTGGTGTGCTTGATGTGTGTTGGGGGTTTCGCATGTGCTAATGGCGGTGCTCGTGGGTGTACTTGTGCATGTGTGGTGGTGGTGGTGGTGGTGGTGGTGGTGCGTAGTGTTCGAGGACACCTCGGGTTGCGGGTGCTAACCCCACGTGAGCAAGGGAGCCGCACATGATGGGCGTGCAGTGAGCATGCTAGATGCACATTTTGCGTGCGTTGTGTATGTATTGTCAATGCGTAATGTGCACACAGTGCTGTGAGAACGAGGATGGGTAGCCATAAGTTGTGTGAGGATGCGTCTTTCCTACTATCGATTGTGTATTTCTGTTTCATTTCCCGATTAACGTATTTTACTAAGGTTTAATATATGCATATTCATACATTGCTAGGTTAAGAAAATCAATCGTAAGATATTTCATTTGACATAGCCTATGTATTAAGATTCAATAAGTGGATTTACCAAACTTACACGACTTGAATAGAACAAATTTATATATACATGACTAATTAACTTGCTTGACTGGAATTACTTGCTTTTCTATGTATTTATATTTGCTCGAGATTAACTGAGAAGTATGTTATGTATGCCTTAAAGTTTCCGTACCGTTACAAGTATATGATTTGAGTGTACGATGAAGTAAGATCAGTAAGTCTACGAAATGCAACAAGTATGTGAACACATGCTCCGAGATTTAGAAAGGCTATGCGGTATGGAACTATTCCGTAAACTAAGACCATGGGTTTAAACGTTGGTAAGATCCTAGGGTGAGCGATCAGAGGTGTCCTCTAATCACCACGATGAGACTGGTTCCTCTTTTAGTAGACTCAGCTATGAATATGAATGAAGAAATGAATGACGGGCTCTTTCTTTCACTGCTAACCCCAAGACGTTTCAACGTGCTAATACTTTCTCTTTCGTCGAGCCCCGAGCTTGTGGTCCTCCTTTGAGTGTGGATTCAATTGGATGAATCTATCAAGTCAAGGAAAACATACATAGCAGCAAGGATGGTGCATTGCCTATTTATCGTTCTCGCTCGGGAGCCAAAACGAATACACCTGCTATCTATTGTATTGGACCTTCGACTAGGCATTCTACCTTTGTCGAATCGGAACCAAGCATTGCGCTCAAACAACTGAGCGACTAGAAAGAAGGCTATTGCATGAGGCCTTTCTAAATGAGAAAACTATCCATGGAACCCCTTCTTCTATATCAATCATAGCAATCACCAAGTCAACGCTGGAAAATCAACCAAATATAGAGCGCAAAAACAGAAAGGATGGAACCATATTATATAATCGGTAACATCATGCTACCAAGATGAAGGCCTAAATGGAACCAATATGAGCAAGTAGACCAATGATTAGGGAGACGAAGAATGGAATTGAAGGCATAGTCTCAATAAAAAGAATTGAACACCAATCAATGAGTGGCGGATTTTGATGGAGTCTCGCAGAAAGAAGAAAAAAAAAAGCTTTATTCTATAGGGGCACTAGCGAGCTACAACTCTAATCTGGGTTGAAGATTAGGCCTGCGACTGAGTTATGCAGTATTAGGACCCTCCTAATTAGGGTTAAAGGTTAGGATTTAATCAAATTAGTCGTTAGGCAATTTCCAAATTCCGTGTATGCAATTTCATATGCATTTATGTGAACTGTTTTCGCAATATGCCTTATAAACCTATTATAACTTGATAATGCATTACTCGTATTTCTCTGTTATTTGATTTGGGTAAGGCATTTAAACCCCAAAAAGGGTCAATGACAACTATTTTTAGGGATGGTGACCATGGGATGGCATAGACTATCATTTTCATTTGTGTCCAATTTTTCATTTTCATTGTTACATAAGCAACTATTGTGTTTTATTATTGTAATAGATTAAGATTTGGATCAAGGCCTTCCATCCAAAGCACTTTCGTTTGTTGGGGTTGTGTATTGAAGATGGTGTTCATTTGGATTAGCATGATGTTTAATCTAAAGCTTGCTGACCCCGCACTAGCTGCCGGGTGAAGGATTAGAGCCGGCTGAGCCACAAGCACTGTTTAGAGAACATCCCTGAATTATAGCTGCTGATCTGTGTGCTGCAGTCATACAAATGGATTTATTGATTGTCTAGAGAACACAAGGACACAAAAAAAAAAAAATAATCAGGCAATTTCTAAAAACAGATAGTTGCAAGTACAAAAGCAGAAGCTAAGAATGGTTTAACACTTTCATTCCTTTCTTCTATAACAAAAAATGGTAACTTATTATCTGGTAACAATTGTTTCGTCATACACCAAATCTTCCATCAATGCTAAAAATAAAACGAAAATGGGGATTTTCACTTGGGATCATTTTCACTTAATCCCATTCGCCGATATGAAGCACCCGTAGAGGATCATTTTCTGGTTATAACAAATGGTGTTGCTTTGAAATCATGACTCAGAAGTTATATAAGCAGAGTGCCTATCCACAATGAGTTTGATCAGTGGTTCTTCTACATCAGCACCCTCCTGAGTTGTGTCTCGGAGAACTGTGACGTTTCCACTCTTCGCAACGACTATAACTTCCTCCTTACGTGTTAAAAGCTCATTAGCTACCACCATATGCATATTGTACTTATTAAGGGCCACACCAGCCTTATCCAGAAGAATCTTCGTATCAGTCTCGAGCTGTCATGTTATGCACAGAGATAAAACATAAATACCAACAGTAATATTTTAGCTATCCATCTAGATTTTTTATATCTTCTTTTTCCTTTCTTTTTGGGTGTGGAGGACTTTATGAGGCAGAGATTTGATATATGTGAATGAAATTATATGCAGGAAAGCAACTATTTCCAACAACTAAGACCACCACAAGTGGCACGTGGAAAACAATTAAAAATTCAATTCTCATTATGTTCAGATGTATGATCTTGTAAAGTTATAATATTTATGGGATGAACTAGATACATAAGAGAGATTGGTAAAGATTTAGATAGGTTAATTGATACCAGTTTCCACTCGTCTATGCCTCATTTAAGAGTTGACTATAACTAAATTGTAAAATGAAGTTAGTGACAGAAAGCTTACCTTAAATGATATGCAAAAGGCCTTGGGTGCCCAATCTTTCCTCAGCACCAAAAGCATCTTAGGAACCTGAACAAGCCGCATGTCTAGAGGACCAGACCCAGATTGAATTTTATGCACTACCTGTATTAAATCAATAATTGCATAAAAGAGTGCCAGATACATGATGCATGCAATTTTATCAGATCATTTTGATGCTAATGCCTGTAAAAGAATCATGAGATTTGTACTTCTCCAAGGATGGAGAGAAGACTGTAAACTATAAACAAAATGATCAATGTCATCTCTTCCATGCAGTTTGAACAAACGGATATCAATACAGGCCAAGGATCAATAGCTTTCCTAGTTTTTCCAATGACAAGGATTTTCCTACTTTGTCCCATTTATTGAACATTAATTTCTTAAGTTACTATTTGAAAAAAATGTTCCATTGCAGGTGGCATAGAGTTTATTAATCTACATGCTGAAATGGCATTTCAAGTAGATGGCTCATTACCATGCTCTCCCAAGGAACATAAAAATCAGAAACTGCTGCAGCCAGATAGAACACAGCACTTCGCCCAATGCTCCTCATTGACAGTGCTACCAACTGCAACATCTGCACATGATACAAGATAGTGATCACAAGTAAACGAAGGAAACAAAACCAAATATGCAAGGCATGCAAAGTACCAAGCGATTAAGTCGTGGTGAAGAACACCCAGAGTAATTTGTCATCCAAATGACAAGAAAACTATCAACTACAAGAGTATGCGTTCTTAATTTTTTATTGTCTTTTGTCCTTGAAATTTGAAAAATATTTTTCTGGTACCTAAATGGCAGACATGGGCCACAACTAATTTGAAAGAGAGGAAAAAACAACAAAGAAAAAAGAAAAAGAAAAAGAAAACGGCCACCATTATCAACCACACAGAAGTTTCTCATTGACAAGAATAAAAAGTAAAAGGCAAAATGCAAAACTCAAAGAGTTACTCATGGGAACAACATAGTAAGACTTTGGAACTGGCCCCACGTCCTCAGATGAGTACAAAATCATATACTTGATTAAGTAGATTAATTTAATCTTCTCGAAAGATAAAATTAACAAACATAAAGTCAACAAATTGAAAAATTGGGAGGCTCACCTTTGCAGATGATGGTAAATTTCCATTCTTCCCAAACATAAAAAAACATGCAGCCTTATTTAAATTCAAGAACAATAAATTTCTAAATAAGGATAAGACCGGAGGTGATTCTGATTGGATTTAGCATTTCAACATGACCTTAAATTGTTAAAAAAAGAACTCATTAAAATAGATATACAGGAAATTAGATGGTCATGGAATTGCAGTAGCTGCAAGTATCCTGGAATAAATATTGGATGTAAACTCGTCAAGTATTAACTTCCCCTCAAAGTTTTACTTCCCTTTTTGATTATAAATGGTAAAGGTAGATTTCTCACGTACATACACCCCTAAACCATAGTTTTGGTAATTTTTCAATTGAAGATTTTAAGATAGCATGGTTTGAATTTTAGGAAAACTTAACAATAAAACAACCTGAAGATACTCAAAAATTGTTGTGAAGGGAAATTTCAACAAGGTGCCTTGAGTAACTGCCTGCAACAAAATTGAACAGCATCAGTGTCGTTTAGTCACACTATTGCAAAGATTCAAAAGTGGTGATCCTAACCCCACGATGGTCACTGATGGCTCCATTGACAGCTTTTGCATGAATAGGGTTAACTGAAATGTAAAATGAAAAATTAAACTCTCAAGCAAAGAACTATTGATTTGATATAAATGAAAATAAAGAGAATCGTAACCTGTAATATTTGATTCACTAGTAACGTCAAAACACTCAAGCAATGGATCATCTGGAAGAGACCTGCAATATGGCTGGCAGGTTCCTCTGCATACACATTCACATGCTGTTGTGAATACGAACAAATCATGCAATACACTTTAACAAGCAAATTAATAGCCAAAACAAATAGGGAAATTGCATGTGGATGCTTAAGAGCCCACCTACGATAAAGAAATACCACAGCATATCCAGCCTTCAAAAAATATCTGCAGTTACATTATTCAGCTTATTTGTGTCAAAAATATAGGTTAAACATCAAAATGAGCCAACAGAAACAAAGCATAATGTAGTTTACTCTGTGGATGCAGCTCCTCTGTGACCTGAGCTGAAATTGTCGATGTAACGAACACACCGCTGTTCCAAAGGAACAGTTGTCCCTCCAGATGTCACGCATACAACCCTACCGGCTCTTCCATGATCTGAAGATACATGTTGACAAATCCAAGCGATAAATGTCAAAACTTGAACCTATGTGTCTGCATGTAAGTGGTGAGAGAGAAAGAGAGAGAGAATCAGGGATGGCAAAGGGTCCGAGTACCCAAACCTGCCCCTAATGGTGGGGTTTCTAAATTTTAAACAAGTCTGACGAGCATCACAGGTTTTACTTTTAGAATCTAGACCTGCCCCGTTTAAATTTTTATGCATATCCTTATTTGTTAATATACATATATATATATATATGTATATGAGATGTATTTATACTTTACAAAAGAATCCATATATTACATATAGTCACATATAAAATATAAATATCATATCTTTTATATATTAAAATAATTATATTGCATTAGTAATCAGTTTTGCTTTCAATGTATCTAAAAATAAATGTGTTTAAAATATTTCCCTTTTCAAGAATTAAATTATGCTCATAGAAACTTAATAATTAATTCTTTAATAATACTATTAAGTTTTTTCATCTTTAAAAAAAATATTGTGATATCATGGTCTTGCTAAAAACAAAGTATTTTTAAATTGTAAAGCTGGTGTAATGGTTCCAGAGTTGGGTTTGGGGTGTTTACAGGATCCAATAAAATCTTGGGAGTGGGCGTCTTGGGTTTTGCTGAACCGGCTGAACCTGCCCCAATTCCATCCCCAGATAAAATGTAATTTGTAGATAATTAAACAAGCAAACTTGCCTGATGATGAATAGTTCTTTTCCATGAATTCTTCTAGTTTTCTCTTGATTTCTGCACTATCCTTTAGAGGAGGAGCAGAATCAAAGAAAGACTTGATATCATCATAAGGTGTTTCTTCAAGAGATACCAATCCATTAGATGCATCCATTTAAAGAACTCGCTACCTGTAACTGTAACAATCCGGACTTCAAATTTTGAGGAGTCAGAAAGGCTATATTTTGTCAAATCTGCAGCGAAATGCCAATTCCCAGTGTAGACAAAATGGAACAGAATAAACGTTTGGCATGAATGAGACACATATCAACTCAAGGCACTAACTAGTTCATCCAAATAGAAGTTGAATTGCATGAATAGTTCATCCTTTTATAGTGTTATCAAAATTACATACAATGAAATGCAATCACAGTGCAAGAAATCTAGTAGTCCAGCAAATGCCTCAACTTAGCTTGCCAAGTCTCATCGGCCATACCTCGAACAGTTTATCTGCAACCAAAATATAAATTGTTTTCGCACCCATCACTTCTTAAACAAGTTCCATTCATCACTGCACAATCGAATGTCAGCATAATTTACTGTTTCCCTATTTTATTATCAGTATTTTGCTCACTTCCAACACAGGTTCTAAGCACACAGCACGTTGTCTAACTACCATACACAAACCCTGTTTAATGAATGTTTTGTTAAATTAGCTCACCGCCTTTGGGGTCAATTCATCATAAAATAGCTTTTAAACGATCATCTTACCGTTATGTGACACAAACTACAGAAAATTTATACTTGCCTTTATTTTTTTGGTAAGCTGGCAAAATGCAATATATATATACATATATATATATATATATATATATATATGTTTTAAAATATAAACACTACACACCAAGCAGCACCCCGAGAAAATAAATAAATACCAGGCGGCGCCGACGGGGGAGGGGTGGGCGCCGACGGCGGTGGGCCGCGATGGAGGAGGGAAATAAGAGATTCAGAGGAGTCGGGCGTCGCTTTGGTGTTATCAGGTTGGAGTGGCGGCGCTATGGGGGGAAGGGGACGGCGGCGGCGGCCGCCGGAGATGACCCTGGCTGGGTAGTATTGGTCTTTGGGGTGGGGTGGCGTGGGCTGAAGAAGAGGTACATTCCAAGTTTCCAACAGACGCGGGGAAAAAAAAAAAGAAAGAAAGAAAATCAGAAAGAATTAGAAAATTTTGGAGGGCAGCGAATGTCCACATAAATTTAACTTTTTTTCAGGCATATTTAAAAATTTGTAAAATCTTTTCCAAGATTTTTATAACACAAGGTTTTAATTTATTTATTTATTTATTTTCAATACTGCAAAATTTTTACAACACAAGTAGCGATTAGGCATAACACGCACACACACACACACACACATATATATATATATTATATCCTATCAAGTATCAAAGAAGGTGAAGCCCATCAAAACAGCTTAGCCAGCCAAAAAATATTGAAAAATACATATATTATGCCGATTCAGAAAGAAAAATCTCATAAATACTCACATAAGCAAGAGGAATCGAAACCTCTTTTTTTTAAAAAAATAAATAAATAAGTTAAGAGAAATTGAACTTTACCTTTGAGACGAGGCGGACTGTGTGGGTTTGCAGCAACAAAAGTGGTCGATTCCAAGTTCCAACCAGCCACTATATATAAGAGAAAATGACGTTGAACAAGACATGGTTGCTTATTAGTGGCTATAAGATACTTGTTAGAAAAATGATTTTGCCAGAGCGAACTTTTCTTCTAATCCCATTTATGCCCTTTGCAGATTCCGAAAAACGATCATCCATTGTCCATAGTATATTCATATAATAATATTTAGTGTGAGGTATTTCGATTTTTCTTTCAGTGTATTTAATTGTGGTACTCAAAATTTTAAAATTTTGGCGCCTCCACATACACTTTTCTCTCTTCTGTTATCATTTCTATTTTTTTTTTTCAACAATGTATTTTGTTTTACTTTTCTTTTTTTATTCACGTCTCCTGATCTCACATTCCTCTTCTCAAAATCTTATTCTGCATTATATTTTAATTTACTTTTTTGAATCTAAAATTTAATCTTGTTTTACATTTACTTTTTAGTGTATCACGAATTTAACAATTATATTTAAAATACTTTTTTTTAAAAATATAAATTATAAATATATTTAAAAATTTAAAAGATATATACTTATTTTGATGTATTTAAGAATTTTCAAGTGGAAAAAGAAGTCCATGAATATGGTTTCAAGTTATTTATTTTATAATTAACTAAAAGTCATTTTATTTAATAAAGTTTGAAGAGTTTAATAAAATTTTGGATCAAATTGATAACTTTAATTGTAAAATTGGGGTTTGGTGCGACATAATCTATTATAGATTTGACAAACCAAATACAATGAATAGAACTTAAGGCTACTTTTCTTCATTCAAATCATTTTCTTTCCTTCTTTTTTTTATTTTGGATGAGGGAAGGGTATTAGATGCAAAACTCATAGTAGAGCGACAACATGAATTTAACTTATAAGCTAAGTCACATAGTTTTTTTATTATCCCATCGCTCTCATGCTCAGTATTCGAATTAGCAAATCTAATGTTGAGTTCTCGCTTCAAGGTGATTTAAAATTTGTTAATTCTCTTAACTAATCATGCCCTTATATTTTAGACATAATATTAAAAAAAATTAAAGATTTCATATTCTCTCGATAAATAAACTCTATCAATTGCTTTTTTGATTTAGCCTATTGAAAAAAATTAATACGTATAGTAATTAAATATTGTATAAATAAACTTTGATCGATATAGTTAGTTTTTAATAATTCTAATTGCTATATCGTGAATAAATATACATAGGAACATTAACTAGTTTTTTTTTAAGTTTTTTTTTAAGGGTATTTATACCAGTAGCTTTTTGTGCATAAACTATATATTTGTATTAAAAAATAGATTGTAATAAGAATTGACAAATTTAGCTAATTATATTAAATTATCAATGCTATTATTTAAGTGTAGCATTTACTAAATTTACTTTGCTCAACTCCATCTTTAACTGTGTTTGCATTGATTATATGTAATTTACATAAAACATTTTTTGTCATTAGGCATTTTAAATCGCTTTTGCATTTAACTTTTTTTACTTTATATGTTCTGAGGCACTCACACTCGGTACATTCTCGTACACATATTCGTTTTATGTGATCCAGTTTATAAGTAAACAAATCAAGATCTCTCAGGGATCATACTGTAATTTAACAAAAACTAAATCTAGCCGAAGTACTCCAGCATCTGGATAAAGAGAGAGATGTGGCGGGGGGGGGGGGGGGGGGGGGGGGGGGGGGGGCGGCGCGCACGGGGGAGGGAGTTCTTAGGTTGGGCTATAAGTGCAGACATGTATAGTTGCTTCAGGTACAGGCATGTGCGGCCACGTGTAGCGGTGTTTATTGGGCTTTAATAGCCGCCATTTTCATTTCGATCAAATGCAGTTGTTGGGGTTTAGTCAAACTTGATTTTGTATTTTATTAAATAAACTATCTTTTTTGTGACACATTTAAATATTAATCAAGTCATTAATCACATGTATAATGACATATGATTATTAGGGCAGTAAGTGAATTAGCCAAAAGCATCCGTATCCGTTTATAAGGTATATTATTCATATTCGTATAAAATGCATATTATATATATCCAGTTATAAGCATCTGAATAATAAATTAATACGGATATGATAATTGCAAATCCGCTCCGAATGTGTATCCGACGGATATGTTTGTTTAATATATATCCGTTATCCGTATCCGTATCTGTATCCGTATCCATATCTGATAAATAATATTAAAAAATTATTATTATTATTATTAATAGTAGTAGTAGTAGAAGAAGAAGAATAAGAAGAAGAAGTAGTAGTAGTAGTAGTAGATTTAGTGTGTGTTGGTGTGGGTGGGTGTGTGTGTGTTTATATATTATAATGTCTTCTTATAAGTAAAATAGAAAAAATCTAATTGATTTATATTTTCATAATTTACAATGAAATAAAAATATAAGTAAATATATTTACTTTACTTATATTAATGAGCATCTTTTCATTTTTTCACCATTTTCTTTAGCTTTATTTCTTTATTATTTTTCTTTTTTTTTTATTTTAAAATGTTATGAGTAATTTGATTTTCATATTAATAATTGATATTATTACTAATTTGAGCTTAATATTAATAGTTGATTTTATTCTTCTGAAATGATGGTTGGAGATTTACTACAATTGTGTAGTTTTTTTTTTTAACATGGTGAGTGATTATTAACATACTTTTTTTAAAAATTACCCACACACACACACACACACACATATATATATATGATTTTTATGATTAATACTTAATTATGATATAGAAAGCATACTTAGTGTTTTAATTTATAGTTTTTTGATATAAAATTTATGGTTTTAGAATTGACTGTCAATATAAGGCTAGAAACATCAAACTAGTTAATACCACTATCTCTTTTAAAGATGACTAAAAATAATGTTGTGATTAATATTTTCAATTTATGTATTTTAAAAATCAAACTTAATCTTAAATTTTATGAAACTTTTTAAGTTTTTAAAAATTATTTAACTTATCGTGTTTTACATAAAGAGAGTTAAAGAGATTAATTAAATATAAAAGGTAACAAGTGTTATGTAATATAATTTAGGAGAGTGAATGAAAAAAAGTTTTGTTTGGGAGTGTATTTGATACAAGAGGAATAGCTTAAGGAGGGTCAAGTATTTATTGAAAATATAAAGAGGTAAATAAAATAAATAGGAGTTATAAAATGCGAAATGTTTTAGATTGAGTAATAATTTGAAAATTATTTTCTATTAGAGTCATATTTTGACAAAAAACTCTAAATTTCCACCCATTATCTCCGCGTGATGATCGCTCTTTATTTAATCCCAATAAAATAGCTTTTGTAATTTCTTTTCTAACCCCTCTCATAGATTAATTGGTTTACTTCTCTCCACCCTTTTCAAAATAGTTTTTCTCTCTTTATTCTCTCTAACTTCATTCTCTCTATTTTTTTTATATCAAGCATATAACAAAGTCAAGCTATTATAGTTAATTAATTAATAAAATATATAGTAAACATGAATTATGTAAAATTTTTAGTTTTATATGTATTCAAATTTTATATATACACATCCAGTGTACTATCATGATTAGTTGCAACAATCTATTGCACTAAAGGCACCGAACTACATTGATCACTCCAAACTTTTGGGCCCCGTTTGATTGTGAGTAGTACAATGTATTACCAAAAATAAATTGTACACTAGAGTTGTTAATGGATCAAATTTGAATCAAATATTAAAAAATTGAATTCGAATTCAATCACATTTTTCAATAGTCGAATTCAAAACCTATTCCGAATAACAGTAAGGAAATAAAAATTTTAAATCAAATAACCAATTAAAAGTTCATACCTTGTGCAGAAAACTAAATTAAGTACAGTAGATGTGTGTTATAGAACATTTGTAAAAACTTTATCTTATTTTGTTAAATAAATTGCATTAAAAACAAAGGTTAGTATATAATTTGTTATAATGACATATATATTACATTTTATTTAAATTTTTTTTACTTATATTATATACACATAGTTATTAATACAACAAAATGTATTACTAAAATCCGAATTCACATATCTAATATATTGAATTACTCGATTTCGTATACGTTCCACTTATTTCTAATTATAAATATTTAAAATCAAATTTGATTTATTAATGTTTAATCAATCTAATATTTTTTAGGGTTAATTACATCTACTACCCCTCTAAAGATACGAAACTACAGTTGGTCCTCCAAAAATTTTCAATATTACCAACACATACCCTGATAAATTCCAAAATTACATATACCGCCCTGGTCAGCCGGTTGCCGGTCAAAAGTAGCTGACGTCAGCAAAATTCTTAATGAAAACCCGAATATACCCTTACTCTAATTTTCATACATTTTTTTCATACGTGTCCTTTGTAATATACCTAAATTGTAGGGGTGGATTAGTAATTTTGAAATTCCTCAGGATATGTCTTGGTAATATTGAAAAGTTTTGGGGGACCAATTGTAGTTTTCAGTCTTCGGAGGGGTAGTAAATGTAATTATCCCTAGACATAAATACTTAAATTAAAATATTAAAATATACATACTTAAATATTTAAAAATTTCATATATATAAATAAATATACAGTGTACAAATCAGTCGTCGGCGGGAGTACGGCCATCGGGGAGAAGAAACGGGAAAAGAAAAGAAGGAGAGGTGTCACATGCGATTTTGGGGGAAGAAAGGAGTGGTTTTTTTGATGGAGTTTCAACATCTGCAATAAATGTAGGAATCAGAGAGTGTTGTGAAATTTGAAATTTGACTCTCTTTGATCGCCGGTCAAACGAAGTCTGATGGTGTTGACTAGGGCGTCATTGGAAAGTTGAGATCGTGATGGTTCAATTGCCGCAGGTTTTGTTGGTCTTTACAAGCATTTATTTTTCAGTTTATTTTTTTATTTTTTTTAAAGTTAAAAATTAGGGGTAAGACCTAAAGTTCATGAAAAAATGACTGAAAATCGACTGCTCAGGGGGGTATTGGTAATTTTTAAATTTCTCAGGGTATGTTTTGGTAATATTAAAAGTTTTTGGGGACCAATTGTAGTTTTCAATCTTCTGAGGGGTAGTAGATGTAATTATCATAAGTTAAAAATTAGGGGTAAAATCGGAAGTTCATGAAAAAATGATCGGCGACCGGCTGACCAGGGGTTTATTTGTAATTTTGAAATTTATCAGGGTATGTGGTTGGTAATATTGAAAATTTTTGGGGGACCAACTGTAGTTTCGTATCTTTAGAGGGGTAGTAGATGTAATTAACCCTATTTTTTAAATTAAGATCAAATACGAATCGAATTTGCATTAAAATTCGCTCAAATTACAGTTACCTTAATTTGGTAGTTCTCACCCCGGTGGAATAAGGAAGATTCTTGCCCAGACCCGGTTTGGCCACATCCAACCAATCATATAGCAAGTGTTAATACACTTGTCATGTGATTGGTCACTCTCTCTAAACTGTACACAAATCACATGGCAAGTGTAAAACACTCGTCACGTGATTAGTTTTAGTGTGGTCAAACCCGGTGTGGGTAAGAATTTTCCGTAGAATAATAGTGGTAGGTCAACTCCCCACAAAAATTGTGTTAATTAAGAATTACAAAGTAGAGAGATTTCCTGGATTTCATTTTGTATCTTTTCATTTGGATTTGGAAATTTATATACCAGTATACCTCATCAAAGCAATGTAGAACAATTTGGGTTTATGGCCATGATAACTAACAACCATCTAATAATTCAAAAAGGCACTTTAGAGCCAAAATCTTGAAACATAACCATCTTCTCTCTCACTTAAAATGTCTGTAAAAACGTAGGAGATAGGATTTCATTAACCAAAAATGAGGAAATATTTGTTCATAAGGAAGCGCTAGGAAAAAAAAAAAAAAAAAGATCAGCATTTAGTCTCTTTGTGCACAATGAAGAAATTTCAACTCTTTGATGCCTCTTCTTCTCTTTAGTTTTCCCTTTCGTTTTTCTCTTTTAGATTCCAATCCATAGTTACACGCAACATGGACAGGTTCATTGGACTTTTCTCTGATGGCAGATAGAAAACGTAAATAAGAATTACATGAGAAAGCCATTTGTGTTGTTCATGTGAGGATGTGTAGAACAAGAAGTTTTCCAAACATATACATATGCACAAGTATACAATAATGCAGATTATAATGATCACATTTGGTTTCTAAGGGCTCCTTCTGCATTATCTAGATGTTTTTCAAAAATTAATGCAAAATATTACGAATACCTTCCCTCTATGTTATGTATATTACAGAGGGCATCTTTTGGAATAGAGAACACCAAACCCAAGTGAAGGGTAAATTAGGAACATCACTTTTTTTGGGTGATAACATCAAACACATTTTGGCCAGAAACCTACCGAAGAGAGGTGTCTCTGTAATATTCAAATTCCCCAAGGTAGTAAACTGTAATTAAATTAATTTGAAGGGAAAAGCTGTAATTTAGCAACTTTCGAAGGGGTGTAGATGCAGTTGACCCCACAAAAATTTGTTCATTTTCAAATTATAATAAATGCCCCTCAGATTCATCTCCAATTACAAGTTTGTTCGCCAATTCATATTGGGGCAATTTCTCGTTTTCTACGCCAACAAAAATTTTCGCTCCCACTTAAAGAAGAAGGTACATTTCCTTCATAAGGGCTAGTGTAGTAATTACGCATGTTACATTGAGCTGTGAACTGCATCAAACACACGTCAATGAATATGGAAGCTGAGTGGTAAAGGGAGCAAATAGAGTACCAAACAGACTCGGTAACTACCACACATGGGCTGTTAGTAAATGCATTTCAACTATACTAGTTTGATATTTAGACAGAATAGGAGTAGTCTTTTTTTTTTTTTTTTTTGATTACAGATAGAATAGGCGTTTTTGATTTCATCTAATATGCACCTAAATTATCGCGCTATAGATCCTCATTTAGTTCATTTTATTTGCGTGTATGCATCTTCTATAATTCAGTTTGACCCAATTAGATAAGCTGTAAGACGGAAGTTGATAGTCTTTATCTTAAGGGGTGAAATTGATGAGTGATTAGATAGTTATGTACTATGTAGGATACTCAAACCTGTTTGAATAGACCTTTTAGTCTTTTATTTTTTAATTTTTTAAAAAGTCGAGCTATTTTGTGGATGCAACAATTAAAATTATTTTAGATGGTTATTTATTAGTTATTTATTTTTTATTTTTTGAGGTTTCACTAGATAGTTTTCAAAAATGCCACTTTTGGAATTTTTATGTGGCTTTTCCTTTTCCAGAAAACCCCAACCAAACACTTATTTTTCTCACTGAAGTGCAAAAAAAGTGCTTTTTCTTTTGAAAAAAATCTATCCAAAGGGCTTTTAATCATGCTTTTGCGCTTTTGTCCTTGAACATTGCAATGATATTCCCTTTTAGGGACAATTTAGTAATGCACAAGAATCTAATATTGTTGTAGTACCATAAAACCAATGTAGATTCACATTTAAATAATGTTAGTTCGGATTTTCTATTGCATTATCATGCTACATCTTTTATTATACTCATTAATACACGTTACGTGTTGGTAAGCGGTTAAGATATGGAAAGAGAAATTTTTTTTTTCTTATGATCAATTTTTCTCTTTCTTTATTTCAGCCGCTCACCAATACATGTGGCGTGTATTGATGAGTATGGTAATAGAAGATCTAGTACGATTATGCAATAGAAGATCTGATCTAACAAAATTTTACGTTGTATCACTGAATATGATAATTCTAGAATTAACATACTCTTATAGGCTAAATTTGTATGGTTTTCATTGAAATGGTTAAGTTTGATTGATGGAAATTGATTAAGAACGATTAAACTTACTTTCTTTGTTTGAGTGTTAACCATTGGAAAAGTGAGCATGAAGATCACAATCTTCATCACTTTTAGATTTTTGCTAACAAGAACACGACTTGAAAAAAAATTCACCAACGGCCACTTTTAAAAAACAGAACACAAGAGCAAATCAGCAAGAAAAATGGCTATGCCATTGAGGTTTCTACTCCTCGTTTTGGCAGGACAAGGAAATTGGAGCGAAATTGGAAGAAAAATTGGCTGATCGTTTTATTTGCAACGACTATTTATATTATGCCGAGCAATTTTTTTTGTTTTATCAAGAAAAGCAGCCTGGTCGTTTATCTGCAACAACCATTTTTATGGTATGCGGAAATTTGTAGAGAAAAACGACTTGACAATGACCATTTTTATTATCCAGGAAAATTTGCAGAGCAAAATCATTTTTCTTGGCACAACGGTTTTTCCCAGTTTGATCGCAACTAGGGATCATGTTTTTGGTAGAAGTTCTACCTAGGAACACCTAAATGGGAGAGCGCTAGTAGCACATTAGGATTGTTTTTCAACTTATGGCATGGATTAACTAATCATTAGACTTGGGATTGCATAGTAATATTGGACATGGACATCTATAATTTGATATAGGTACCAAAACCATGGCGAGTCTTATGGGGCCTATGTTAGGTATAGATCTCCCATGTACCAATGTTTGTGAGAGTCGATAAAGAATCCATTTACTCATCTTGTAGAGTAGTGAATCTCCTATGTAACCTATTTTAACTAGTCTACAGAAATTCGTGGTTGCGGTAGACGACAGTGGTTAGAGAACAAGTTTTTTAGATCGATTGTCGAAAAGACTAATTATAAATAAGAATAATAGAATTGAGGTTAATAAGATTTTTGATAAATCCCACATCCTAAACTTCAATCGGGAGATTGAATAATGGAAGGACCGTATTGCACTGTAATCATAGGTGGACAAGTTCACGAATTTCATTTCACCTATGGACTAGGCGTTATGAGTTTGTTGTTGGACATCGACCATGATAGATGAGTACTATTGTATTAGAAAGGGTTTCAATTCAAAAGTTATTAGTTAAATGAGTTTCATTAATAGATTGATGAATTTATCATCTAAAATATTGCAATGGGTTGTGAGTCCATTTCTAATCGATTGGTGAATATAAGAGATCACACAAAAATGAATGAATAAACTCCTAAATATATATGAAATGTTTAATTGGATTAAATCAAGGTATTGATTTAATCAATTGAGATATAATGTATTCAATTGATTAAGTTAAATAATTAATTGATGGATTTAATTGAATCAAAATATTAATTTAATTTAATTAAATTAAGTGGTTAATTTAATTTAAATAGTGGGAGATAACTTATGATCAAAAGACCATATCATATTATGATATTATCAATTAAATGTATGCTTATTTTCCTGCCGTATTTGCAAATATTGATTGACCCATTCATAATCTTACCTTGAAATTAGAATTGAATGGTCCCGATCATTCTCATGTCCAAAGGATTTCAAGAATGTCTTGAAAGTCACTAAAATGACTAATCAATACTAATGATTATATCTATGACTTCTGAAGCTTTAAAACTAAATGGGAAAGACTCCTATAAAGGCATGAAACTATTAGATGAAAGAATAGTCAAATAGTATGAGCATAAGAAGTGTTTCTATTGTAAGAAGTATGGACATTGGATAAAAGAACCGCAAGAAGAGTCCTGCACTTCTGTCCAAATAAAGTGCTTGTTGAAGTTAATTTTTTGATTAATAACACTTCTTGGGTATTGGATACCCACTATAGTGCTCATTGTTGCTATTACTTTCAAAGAGGACATATAAACGTGTGATAAGTTAATCAATTATCTTCTTTAGGGGCATTTATTGCTGGCTATAGTGATGATATGTGCAAATAGTTGCATAAGATAAACAAGAAACGACATGAAAAGTTAACTTTAAGATTAACTACATATCTAAAGCTCATCTATGCAAAGGGTTGCAAGTGACAATTATAATGCACACACTAAGTGATAGAGAGTAAGTCCTAAGGCTAAGAAGCAATAGTTGTTTCAATAGCTAATAGGACAAGATCACGTAGTAACTAAGGACTATATTAGGATAGAGTTTAATAAGCATTCCTTGAAAGTTGATCTTATCTAACTTAATGTCCAAAATATTGTTCTAAAAGTTGAACAAGCAAACAAACATTAATAAGATGACCAACCCTATGTTGAGTTAATTCCTTTTGATTTATACATAACTCCAATGAATGGGATGCATAAGTTAACTTCCTTTGAACTTATCATTCAGATGGATATAGAGGAATTGACTACTTATATATCCTATCCAGAGGGAATAGATGACTAAAGTCAAGGTCAACATCTATTGGATTTTGATCTCTGAGAATATTAAAAGCTCACTAAATTGTTAGCGAGCACAACGAGTGTCAAGACTTTACCACAAATAGTAATGACCATGGTCATAGCTAGCTTGTAGTTAATCAGACACTAAAACTGAGACTTTTTGAAAAGTTCAAAGAATTTAAAAGTAATGAATTCTAAGGTCACCTGAAAGAGAGTAGGATTCTCTCACAGTGAATTTTATAAGGAACATACTACAGAAATATGGTGGCCTCCTTAAAGAGTTTCACAGATGTTCCTTTATCTTTCTAAGGTTATACCCTTTAAACCTTTTGTGAGGATACTAAGAGTAGTATCCACTAAGACAATGTCCAAACGTCACACTAGATGAGACAATAAAAAGTCACATTTCTAATCTTACTAAGAAATTTAAAGGTTCTAACATTGAAAATTTAGTAGGAGACAAGTTGGATGCGAGAACCATGTTGTGCTAATTTGTGGGATATCTAAAAATTTCTTTTATGTATATTATTTCTATGATCTATTTGAACAAAGTGTTTGTTAAGAGAAAACTCTATATGTTAAAAACAATAGAAACAAGGAGTTAAAAACAAGGCTTTGACCCCACAAACAATAGAATTACAACCATAAATACATCTCCTTAAAGATCCGAAAAGATTTCTAGATAAGTTTGAAACAATGAGATTATGTTAGGCATGAACTCAGGGATGTGGCTGTGGGACATACAATCCAAAGTGGAATCCACATATTCCAAACAAGGTATAAACCTTAGCATATCCTCTTTAAAGACTTGAGTTAGATGGTTGCAAATGGATCTACAAGCGTAAACTTGGACCAATTAGAGAGGTAGTGACCTATAGGGTAAGATTGGTTGCTAAAGAATACCCACATGGGCGTACTCACTAATCGTGAGGCCTGAAATAATTTAGATTGAATTTGCCACTTCTAAATAATTTGATTATTAAACTTGGCAAAGGGTATGAAGATCGACTTCTCATTGGTAACACTAGCTAAGACATACACTTATTGCAACCAAAGTGGCTTTATATTAAGTGGGAGTGAGCAAAATGGTTTGTAAAATCCAGGTCCATTATTTGGACTTAATCAGGCATCTTAGAGTTGGTTTATACAATTTAACGTGATAGTCCAAAAGGTTTGACTTTATCAAAAGCCGTCTTTGAACCTCGCATTTACATAAAGGCTAATGGGAGGACCATTACATTTTTAGTGCTTTAAGTTGATGATATTTTTCTCATAGAGATGAGATAGATGTTTGGAAATCAATTAGAGCATAGTTGTCTGATCAGTTCTCCAAATGGGATTTGAGAAAGTGTCATCTGTCTGAAAGTTTATAGAGATAAATCCAGGAGAATAATTGACCTTTTCAGTCCATGTGCATACTCTTTGATACTAATGAGATTTAGTATGTAGCAATCTAAGGAAAGACTCCATCGGTAAAGACACATGAGCAAACTCTCTAAGTTAAAGTGCACGCACTATAATAAGGAGAGAGATAAGATGTCTAGCATACCTCGTACATCCACCTTGGGAAGCATTGAGTATACAATCCTACACACTTGATAAGAATCATGTACACTTTGAGTGTAACTAGCATATCTGGTCAATCCATGGTGATAGTCACTAGGTTGCAATCAAGTTCATCCTAAAAGTACTTGCAAAGTGGAAATGATACAGTGCTTGAATGCGAAAAACATGGAGAAGTGGAACTGGAGGGATCTTTCAATTATGTTTTTCCAATCGAATATCAACAACCAGAAATCCATATTTGGATTTGAAATCGGCCTCAGTAGCAACTTGGTTGGATGGAAAAGTTCCAAGCAAGAAATGATATCTGACTAAGCTATTGAAGCAGAGTTATATGCCCCAAGTGAAATGGTACTACAAAGTGTCTTAGATGAAAAACTTTTATCATAGTTGGATGTAAAATCTCCTAGCATTGCCAAAGCATGTTGTCTTCTTTGAGATGATATCGATGCAAGTCAAGACTCATCAAAGATCCAAGAACAAATATTCTAAAAGCATTTAGAATGAAGAGACCATCTGGTTTGAGAAATTGATGGTTTAAGCGATACTAAAGTGGATAGAGTCGCTTAGTGGAAAATGTAGTAGACCCACTAATTCATTCCCTTAGCCATGAGGTTTAAAACAACATCTTTGGAAGATGGGCTTTTACTCCAAGGGTCATTCACTTTAGGGCAAGTGGGAGATTTTTAGAGTAGTGCCTGACAAGCCAATAAGAATGGTGATGCTTTCTGATACTATTCGTAATAAAAAATCTATTTGATTAATAATAGAAATGAATGTTTGTACATTTTGACTACTTTCATTATAATGTGTAAGTTATACTCAAATATAATCTATACATATATGGTTAAAGATCCTTGATTACAAAGGGCTATAGGACTTGGCCTCAAATAGAGATAGAGGTCTTGAAACAAGTCTCTAAGGTGTGATGAAAATCACTCCAAGTTGAAGAGTTTGACTAATATTAGGGGCATTAACCTGACTCGGATTAAGAATTGTATTTGTGACATTTCTCGAATGGGAGGATGTTGATAAGTCCATAATTTCTAGACACATACTTACTTAATTGAATGGATTTATTATACTTGTCCTTATATTTTAAATTATTTAAAAAGGTTCATTGTTAGTTTTTTTTTTTATTTTAGGAAAAATGAGTCTAGAAGGGCAAAAAGGCAGCAAAGGGGTGCGATCTTGCGCAAGAAACAGTGAATCTGCGTAGGAATAGAGTAATTTGATTGAACGGGCTGTGATCCTGTGCACAAAATCTGCGAATGTGCACAAGTTATGAATTTAGCAACTTTAAACTCCTACCCTAGATAGGATTTTAGGTTAAACTAGGGCTTTTAAGGGTCGTTAAATTAGGGAAAAATGCAGTAGCCGAATTTCATCATACTTTTACATTCTCTCTTTTAGTTTTTCTCTAGTTTTTTAGTTTAGATTAAATTTATCTTTCAAGACTCCATTGAACAACACAAGATTAAAGGCTAATGAAATGAAGATTCGGCATGCAATTAGAGTTTTCACTTCTCTTTATCTTTAAATTTTAGTTATATTGATGGATAATTTCTATTTTCTTTTGGATTTTGTTAACATGAGTAGCTAAACATTTTGTTATGTGATTATAACTAAACCTACTATGCAAATTGTTAAGAGTTTTGTCATGTTCTTACAATTTTTTGTGTATTTATTCTAATTGTTTAGTTTAGATTGTTTGCTTGCAATTGTTTGGCCATCAATTGTATGTTAGGAATTCTATTTAAGCCTTGACGAAGGAAATTTAGGAATCAGATAATAAACTGAGCAATGCATGTTCGATTTTATGTTTGTCAAAAGTTGATTAGTTTGTAGGATAGACATATACTTACAAACCATGTGTAAACCAATGAGTGAACTTAATGCGTTATTAATTAATTGCTAGCTATAGACATATAGTATAGCATTAATTGATAACATGTTTGAGGCAAGTTTGATACAAACCCACAAATAAATTCGTTCTCTTGGTTAACAGAATAATTCACGTGATTATAAGAGTTTTGGTAATTCGAGTTAGAAAAGCATATTGGGGCTTGTTGTAATCCTAGACTTGAGTTAATTTTGTTAATTAATTTGTTATTTATTATTTGTCCAATTTGATTTTAATTTTTATTCATCTAATTTAATTTACACTTCTAGAAAACAGGATTTAGCCATGGATTTGGCTACGGAATTTTTCCATAAATGTGGCGTGGCTAAGCTTACCCATGGATGGTGGCCACGAATTTTTAGCCAAGTCCTAGCCATGGATATTTCTGTGGCCAACCTTTTTATATTTTTTTTAAAAATTACGTTTAGCCACAGATAAATTCGTGGATAGTATTTAATATTTTTTTTAATTTTTCAATTTAGCCACGGATTATTCTATAGCTAAGGTAAATATTTTAAAAAAAAATTAAATTTAGCCACGGCACAATCCGTGGCTAAAGTTATTCAACAAGTTCATCATCAAATTCATCCTCCTCATCATCGTCATATACATTCGCATCATCTCCTACATTATCATCTTCAAATTCATTATGAAATGCATTATTGTCGAAATTCATCTCTTTTGCTTGACCATCAGCATCTAGCAGAAAGACCCGTAGGTTCATTATCGAGTACAAAATTCACAAAGAGTGAAGATTCTTGCAACGGATCACCAGTAGCAATTTGTTGATTGGTTACTCTACTACGTGGTCTGGTTTTAATTACAAAATGCCAATTCAATTTATCCCTCTTTGTGACTGGATACGGTACATAATATACTTGAGATACGTGTGGTGCAAGAATGAATGGATCATCTTTTGGATATCTCTCATTAAGTTTGATCTCTATAATGCCATATTGCGGGTGTATCTTCATACCTCTCCTAAAAACGGAATCAAACCAATGACATTTGAACAAGACAACATTCTTTTCGGGCACACCGGGATATTCTAATTGAATCACTTCTTTAAGTATGCTATAGAAACCTGTGGACCCATCGTCCCGAACGCAAACACCAGTATTATAAGTGGTCATACGTTGTGTGGTCTCGTCTACATGAAAGGCATATCCATTCACAACGTATCTTGGCCACGTCTTAACCTTACGCACTGGTCCCCATGCCAAATCATGTAAATTTTGATTAGTGAGATTATTTTTGGGATCATGAACCTACACATATATCTAGTGTCATAATATTTATAACAAGTGTTGATATATACATATTTTTTTCAATTAATGAAGCACTTACATATTTTTGAAACCATTCTACAAAATTCTCCTCGATAGAGTCCTCAACTTCTTGGTCGGTTAAATGTGGCCAATGGTTTCGAACTAACAACCTATACATTCTACATATTGAAATAAACATTTTGGGAGTTAAAATTTTATAAAATTTTTCACCAATTTATATTAGGTATTAATTACTTACTAGATGATAGACACAACATCGTCGCAATTAATAAGGACATGTAATGCAGCTTTCCTCAACACATCATCATTCAAAAATCGCTCATCACATTTACCACCGGGCTTACTAGATTGATTGCAGATAGACAATGTGTAGGGTATTTCTTCAGCACTTCCATCATTTCTATTATGCCTAGCTCTTGTACTCTTCGACTAGATGTGGCTTTCGAAATAATAAGATGTGAAGTAAGATGATTCTTGATTTAAATACTCCTCACATATTGAGCCCTCTACCGTGCTTGATTCATTATCATACCTTTCAAGTAATGTAGGAACCTATAATCGTATTTTATACGACAAAGTTACTATGTTTTTTTTTTGGATCACAGAAAAAAAAATTACACGCAGGCGAACCTTCTAAAAAAAATATTTATCTCTCGAATGGATACTTCCACCTATATTGAATAGGTCCACATATAGCCGCTTCAAAAATCAAGTGTATGAGCAAGTGTTCCATGGAATCAAAAAATGCTGGAGGAAAAAAGCGTTCCAATTTGAACAAAATCGAAGGGATATTCCTATCCAATTGTGACAAACTTTCCTCATGAAGCTCTATGCAACACAAATCTCTGAAAAGCTGACTTATTTTAGTTAGAGGCATCCAAACATTTTGTGGGAGTGCGAAAAATGATAAGGCCTTTATCAGCTATACACTGCGGTTGTGTAGTTGCGAATTGCATAAACTGATTAAGAGCATTCATAAATTGTTTGGTGTAATTTTTTCGATCAAGACTTAACCTATTATATATCCAACTTCGAATTTTGTGTATATCCATATTCTGTAATCATAAAATGAATATTACTTAAAACAAGGATAATAATATTGATCAACATGGATTTCAAAACAACTTGTTTAGTAATAATCTCCAACTCAAGGCACAAACAAATAAGACAAACACTTATAACTATATATAACACCTACATATTCTATCCCATCATCCCGCATATATGCAGTATTCTAGCAAATCATCACGCATATATATACATCTCCATCAAAATTCACACATTTTTAAAAATTTCACCACAACAACAAAACTACATATATTCTACTTCACCAAAAATTCATAATTTGTTCAAAATTTCACCCCAACAACAAAATTCACCTTGTCCAAAATTTCACCCCAACAACAAAATTGCTCAAAATTCACCCAAACAACAAAATTCATACCTTGTTCAAACTTTACCTCCACAAAATGTATACAATATCCACCTAAAAATAACATATAAACAAAAAAACACACAAATTAAAATTTATAATCAAAAAAATTGAATAAAAAAAATGAAAAAAAGGGGTTGGATGGGTTTTTGGGGTGGTGAGCTGTGGGGTGGGGTGGTTGGGGGCCGGGGCCGAGGCCGGGGGGAAGAGGGGTCGCGGGTTTTGGGGGAAGAGGGGAGGGAAGTGCCGCCGCCGGTTGCCTTCTCCGCCGGCAGCGCGATAGGAATGGGGAGGGGGTAGGTATTTGGGGGAGGGGGAGAACAGAGGGGTAGTGCCGATGCCAATAGACTACTCTGGCGGCGGTGCGATGGGGTGGGGGAAGAAAGAGGTTGGTTGAAAAAAGCTAAGTATTGAATTTATAGTGTAATTTAGCAACAGCAAACTCAAGCTTAGCCACAGTTTTATCCGTGGCTAAGTGTACCTTTTTTTAAAGTACACTTAGCCGCGGATAAAATCGTGGCCAACTTAATTTTTTTTTAAAGTACACTTAGCCATGGATAAAACCTTGGCTAACTTAATTATTTTTAAAATTTTTCCTTAGCCATGGATAAAATATGGCTAAGTGTGCAATTTTTTTTTTAAAAAATTAATTTTAGCTAGCTGCAGTTTTATCCGTGGCTAAGTGCACTATATAAATTTTTTTTTATACTTAGACACGGATAAAACCGTGGCTAAGTGTGCAATTTATTTTAGAAAACTATAATTTTAGCTAGCCGTGGTTTTATCCATGGCTAACGATATAAATTTTTTTTAATAATTAGCCACGAATAAAACCGTGGCTAAATATGCAATTTTTTTTTTAAAAAAAAATTATAATTTCAGGTAGCTACAATTTTATCTATGGCTAAGTGCACTATATAATTTTTTTTTAATATTTAGCCACGGATAAAACCATGTCTAAGTGTGCAATTTGTTTTTAGAGAAAATTTATAATTTTACCTAGCCACAGTTTTCTCCATGGCTAAGTGCACTATATACTTTTTTTTTTATACTTAGCCATGGATAAAACAGTGGATAATGTGCAATTTAAAAAATAATAATAATAATAATGTTCTAGCCATGGTTTTACCCATGGCTAAGTGTATGATATAATTTTTTTTTTGCATCTATCCACGGATAAAACCGTGGCTAAGTTTGGAATTTTCAGAAAAATGATAATTTTAGCTAGCCACGGTTTTCTCATGGCTAAGTGCACTATACAATTTTTTTAATATTTGGCCACGGATAAAATTGTGATTAAGTGTGCAATTTAAAAAAAAATTATAATTTTATCTAGCTAAGGTTTTTTTTTTTGGTGAAATCTAGCTACGGTTTTAATTATTTGTGGCTAAGTTCACTATATAATTTTACACTTAGTCATGAATAAAACCATGGCTAAATGCGCAATTTTTTTTAAAAAAAATAATAATTATTTTCTAGCCACGGTTTTACCTGTGGCTAAGTGCACTATATATATATATTTTTTATTCTTAGCCACGGATGAAACCGTGGCTAAATGTGCAATTTTTTTTAAAAAATAATTATTATTTTCTAGCCACGGTTTTATGCATGGCTAAGTGTACTATATAATTTTTTTTATATAATAATTATTTTCTAGCTAAAATTATAATTTTTTTGAACTGCCCACTTAGCCATACTTAGCCATGGTTTTATCCGTGGCTAAGTGTAGTGTGTGTGTATATATATATATATATATATATATAAAATTATACTTAGCCGCGGATAAGACAGTGGTTAAGTGTGGAATTTTTTTAAAAAAAAATTAATAATCTCACCTAGCCACGGATAAATTCGTAGCTAACACATTTTCTTCAAAAATAAAACAAATGTAAATAATGAACATGATAATAGCCACGGATAAATCCGTGAGTATATTTTTTAAAAAAATTAATAATATTAGCTACGGATTTTCCGTGGCTAAGAGTCAAAAATTAGTAGTTGAATTTTTCCAAATCAAATGTTTTTGTCAATTAGTTTAGACATAACTGTACATTTGGAATAATATAACTTGAAAATGACTCAATATACTTGAATTGATTGTTTTAATTATTTTTTTGATAATTTGTGACAAGTTAATTGATGTTGGTGTACAATTGTTACCGAACTATGAGTCATTCATATATATCACTTTAAAGGAAACGTATTTCTTCAAATAAGTTGGAATATTTAACTTATAAAACAAAATTTGTTCAGGGATATTGTAAAATATAATACTTATGATGGGAAAAATATGAATTTGAAACAGTTTAAACCAATATAACTCCTGAAAAGTGGGATTAAATGAAATGATGCAAAATCTAGCGACAGAAAAGTTGTAGTGTAGGAAATGATCTCGTGGCGACGGTTTTTTCTGTGGCTAATTACGTCTCCACTTAATCAAAAATGAGTTGGTGCCCATCAAGCCCCGGATTTTGAGGATTTAGCTATGGAAAAATCCGTGCTTAAGTTTTTTCGTGAAATTTCACAATCCGTCGCTTATTCCTTAGCTATTGGTGACCGATTTTGTTCGTGGCTAAAATCTGTGGCTATTTTGCTGTTTTCTAATAGTGTAATATCCCTTATAATTTAAATTTAAAAAGTTTAATTTCAGTACTTAGTTAGCAATAATTTACAAGTCTTTGTGGGATTCAACACTTTATTCACTTTATATTCTTTGTTGGCACACGTGCACTTGCATGTTATAAAATTCCGCAACAGATGTCTTGTTTTATGGACATCGAATGTAAAGACATTTGTATGCATAAGTAGGTGCACATTAGAGAATGAGTTGATTGAGGATCGTATCGAGGAACACTTAAATGGAAGCACCAGTAGCACATCAAATTAGGATTTTCTCAAATTATGGTGTGCATTAATTAGTTCTTAGACTTGAAGCTCTATAGTATTATGCATGGGCATCTATACTTTGATATAGGTATCAACCCCATTGTGAGTCTTATTTTTGGTTATATATCTTCCTGTACGAAGGTTTGCGAGAGTCGATGAAAAATTTATTTACTCACCTTATAGAGTGAGCAAATCTCCTATGTAATCTATTTTAACTAGTGTATGGAAATTCATGGCCGCGGTAGATGACAACGTTTAGAGAATAATTTCTAGATCAATTGTCGAAAGAACTAATTATAAATAAGACTTAGAAAATTGAGGTTAATAGGATTTCTAATGAATCCCATATCCTAAAATTCAACAGGGAGATTGGATAATGGAAGGATCATATTGCGCGTAATCATAAGCAAGCAGGTTCACACATTTCATTTCACCTTTTGATTAGGCATCGGCAGTTTGTTGTTGGATATCGACCTTGATAGATGGGTATTATTGGATTAAAAATGATTCTAATTCAAAAGTGATTAGTTAAATGAGTTTAATTAATCGATTGATGTATTTATCATCTAAAATATCGCAATGGGTTGGGAGCCCATTTCAAATTGATTGATGAACATAAGGGGTCACAAACACATGAATGAACAAACTTCTAAATGTATATGAAATGTTTCATTGGATTAAATCAGTGCTTGATTTAATTTAATCAATTGAGATAGAATATATTCGATTGATTAAATTAATTAATTAATTGATGAATTTAATCAAATCAAAATATTGATTTAATTAAATTAAATTTAGTGGTTAATTTAAATTGGGCTAGAGGGCCCAATCCATTAATGAATTAGATATTATTAATCAATAGAATTAGTTAAATTAACTGATGGACTCAATTAAATGAAATAGTTAATTTAGTTGAATAAAATCAAAGAGTTATTTTAATCAGCCCTTAAGGCCTAAGCCCATTAATTAATTTGGTGGATAAACTTAATTTATTGAAATTGATGGAGAAATTAATTAATTTAGAATTAAGTGATAAAATCAATTAAATAGAGATTTAGTTTATTTAGGATTACTATGAGGTTACGTTTGGTAGTTGTATAGGATTAAGTGTTATATGAAAGCCATAAGATATAATGACCAAAAATATGATATCAATCATTTGAATTAAAATATTTGGTAGTTTGTTTTATTTCAACGGATATCTCCAAAAGGGTGTTTGGTTACACTATGTTTTATGGATGGATTAGATGTAAATTATATAAAATCTTTCCTTTTTTTTTCAATAAACACAAAATGCCCTCTATAAGTTTTTAATTTATTTAATCAGTCTTTGAATCTGTTTTTAAAATACAATCGTTGAACACCCATAATTATTCTTCCCAATTGCTGGAAAATTGAGATGACCTGTCTTTTTTTTTTTTTTTAAATTTTCTACCTCACGTAATACACTGATGCTTTGATTCACTATCAATTAATGAGATTTGATTGAACATAGCTTAGGAAATAAAACATGCACTTGATATATATATATATGTATGTATATATTTACAAAATCAATAAATATATTACAATATATTTTCTTAACAAACCATCATTCTTGCTTATAAAAGTATGTCTTAAGTTAATCTTGAATAATTGCATAATTTTGGCAACTAATTTCTTTTTTTTTTTGCAACGACGTCAAAGGGATTTAGGGTTAAATGGGTAATTTGAAAGTTATATAAGGTAAGCCTAAAATCAATGGATTGCATATCCTACCCCCTTTGCGCTATGGGCTATCCCATGATGTGTAGGATAAGAGAACGGACCTAAGTTATGTCAAAGGCCAAAACAAATGCTACCGTATATAATTATGGGTGGGATACCTATGTAATTCCATCCATAAATCCCTACCAAATGCAATTTAAGAAAATGATTGGGGTCTACCTCCAAAGAGTTTGAATTAGATTAGAAGAATACGTTATAATATTTATATAATATCGATTCCAATTACTATTTTGGCTTGGCTATCCACTAAACATGAGGATTTCCAATTCTTTGTTTTGCTTTTGCCAGAGAATTGCATAGCCACTGCACACGTCCTATTGTGTGACATGTTTGGTTCTTCCTATCTTATTCAATATATACGCTCTTGGTTCTTGATTATTCGATAATCAATACATCAAGTTGCATTCACAAATAAGCATTTACAAATAAATCCACTCTTTATAGTAGATTCCTAAAGGAGTTTAAAAATTATTCTAAAAGTTAAAATATATATAGTTCAGTATTCATCAAGAGGGTTTTTGGTTCAATTTCAACATAGAATCGAGAATCCAAGGAGATATGTTTGTGTTGACTAACTTTAGAGGGAGAATGCTTGGGCTCCTATTCGCGTGGAACTGTTTGGGTCGACGGGAATTGAGTTCAAAGATGCTGTTCAGTTGATCGAGATGAGGTTGGGAGCTCGAAAATGAAGTTATATTTGAATACGATAATTCCCTTTATCAAAAGAGGAACTCAAAGGTATAATTTCATTTGAATCTTATAGACGTGTTTGTTGTTTGCATATGCATTGCAATAGCAACAGGATACATATTTACATAATAGTTATGTGTTAAAATTTTTATGTTTCCATTGCGTTAGTGCTCCGTAGCCTATGTGAAACTGATAGTGGATTAGAGCCAATTATTCAGGACAATCATGATTATTGCTCTAATAATTGAACTAAATAGTGATTCATTTGTAGAAAATTGCATGTTTAGGATTAAATTATTTAATCACTTTCATTTTGAATTTGTTGGATCAATTTTCAATTTCTATTGAAAAATAATTTTTCTTGTTTTTCATTCTTATTTTATTTAATTGAGATTATTTGAAAAACTAGAATGAAAGAAAACAAAAACAAAAAATGAAATATTGGATTTTCTCTTTTATTTTTGTTTCAATTAAAATTGTTTAATTATTTTTGAACTTGAAATTGAAATTAAAATTTTAAAAAATGTTTTTTTTTTCAAAAAATAAATTGATCTAACTTGAAATTGAATTTTGAAAGTTTACATGTAATTGTGTTGAAAGTCAAAATTCGGAATTCCAATTAAATTAGGAGCTTTGAAATCCTATTTGAATTGGAAGAGGAAATCCAAATTCAAATGGAATTGGAAAATTACAAAGTAAATTAGGATTAGAGAGTTCTAGTTAAGTTTGGATTTGAGAATTCGAATTAGATTGAGATTGAGAATCCTAATCAAACTTAAATTTGAAGTCCATACTCAATTGTGATTAGATAATCCTAATTAAATAAGGATTAGGAAATGCAAATTGAATTATGATTGAGAATCCTAATTGGAATTGGATTTGAAAATTCAAATTGAAATAAGAGAATTTCAATTGAATAAGGAATAAAAATATAAATTAAAATTAGGATTGTGAATTCTAATTAAATTTTAAGTCAGTTAATCCAAATTGATTTTGAATTAGAGAATTTAATAGTTGAATTGATTTTACCTTTTAGTTAAATTAGAATTAGATTTCAACATATTTAAAAATTAAAATTAAGTTGGAATCTTTCAAGATTTGTATTTATTAGATAAATGCACGAATCTTTAAATTATGGGCAAATTTAAATTCTTGATTTTACTAATGTTCATGCGATGAATGGGATGATCGTAGGCGCCCAGACCTTTTAATTTGTGGTTAATTTATCTATGATGTAATTTGTTTTAGTGAGGCATGCGTGTCTTTTTCTCTTTTCTCTTTTATTATTGATGTAAAATTCTTCTCCCCCTCAAATGTACTCCCCTTGAATTGATTCAAGGTTTCTTATTTTAAACATGTAACGAGACTAGACTACTTAGGATGTGAGGATAGTTTATAGGCGATGGACTTTTCAAGAAGGCGAGGAGTAAAAAGCGTTCAAGGCCCATGAATGTATGGCATACATTTAAGGTAATAAATATGGATTTATTCATGAACGTAATCGATAAGGGCAAGGGCCATGGCATCCCTTTGCCCTCTACCAGCCATGCGGTGGGACCATCTAACCTACCTCCACCAATCGCAGGAGCAGCGACATAAATGGTAGAGCAAATCATGACTATCACTGTCAGCCGCGTTAGGCAATTATTAGGAGCATGTGATGACCAAACCCTCAAATGCCTACTGTCCTGAGGACTCTCTCCATCATCAAATGAAATGAAAACCTCAGTGCATTCGCATCGAAATGAGCACCCGGTTCCATCCTAAAGCAACTTATGCTCATAAAAGAGCAGCCTCCCTACTTACCGTGAAGAGGTGGCCAACTCGGGGAACCATGGACCAAATCAATGCAGGCATAATTTTCATGATCATCATGGCCACTTAACTAGGCCAGGGGCACCCGACTGCCGCGATTGCGGCCTTAGGGACCTCGAGAGACAACGGGTTGACGCAGGTACGCCACTAAGTTAGCTAGCTCCACACGTAGATTGAGCGCCTCTCCTGGCATTGAAAAAGAAAGAATAGAAGACGGAGAGGAGGGAAAGCGCCGCGCTACTTGCTGCCCTACAACCCCATGCTGGAATGATCTCATTTCATTTTTTGGATATAGCCGAATTGTGATTGGCTCTCGAAGAACACATGCCTACAAGTCTGCTTGCGTACGATGGCTCAACCGATCCCAATGAGCACCTCACTCATTACGAAATGTGGTCGGAGTAGCCACCAACAACCTAAATGTGTGGGCCTACTTTTTCTCAACAATCTTGTAAGGGGTGGCACTATCGTGGTTCAAGAAGTTGGAACTATAATCCATTGCATCATATGAGGAGTTGGTTGATCAGTTTCTCAACCATTTTTCGGCTGGGACCTCCACTAAGCTATCCCAAACACACCTTTAGGGAATCAAACAAAAGGAAGGGGAAACCCTTCATACATTCATGGAGCGCTTCAATAGCGAGCTCCTCAAAGTCGGGATACCAACATGGAGTTTGTTAGGCATGCTCTCTACCAAGCCTTGACGAATGAGAGCTATATCGAAGCCATCATCATGTAGTCTCCTCAAACCATAGTTGGGATATAACACCTCATTTCTAGATACATGGAGGTCAAGGAGCTCAACCCTGTGAAGCACCCACCAAAATGTAATCCTGAAAGAGGAAACAAGTCGGCCGAGAGGAGAAGGCCAAGAACAAAGGAAAGAAAGATCCCCTAGAGAAAGTTCAAGGATTATGCAGCACTCACCAAGACTCCTATAGAAATCTACACCCTTATCAGGAACAACACATTCCCCATACAAAAGAGAATACCCTAGGACAAGGGAGCAATACGGAGCATGAAGTATTGTAACTACCACAAACAATATGGGCATAATACTGAAGGCTGCTACAACCTACAGGATGAGAACGAAGAGCTAATATAAATGGGAATGTTGAAGGAATTTGTGAAGAAGTTGTAGTATTTCAACTTCCAGGCCTCTTCAGTCCATAGAGAGTGTTCTCTCTCTCCCCAAAGGCAGGAGTCCCCCAAAGAATAGGGATCTTTGAAGAGGGCTGACAAGAGACCCATGAATGGTATTTAGCCCAATCTAGGAGTAATCTACATGATAGTCGGTGCGCCGGTAGGGGGAGACACGAAATCTTTAAGGAAGACAGTAGGTAGAAAACTCCGGTATGATCTGTTTGCCCTTGAAAAAATAGAAAGACAGCAGTAGGTGAACGCTATAGGAGGGTCACCGTTGAGTTCACCGAGAATGACAAGGTCCCAATGAAGAACCTGAAAGGCTTGGCAGAGCAGCTGGACTATCCAATGGTGGTTATAATTGACGTGGTAAACTTTGTCATCACCAAGACCCTTGTCGACAATGGGAGTTCAGCCAATGTCCTCTTCTATTCCATGTTGAAGAAAACGGGCATGGGAAAGATAGACCTCAAGCTATTCAGAACTCCATTGATTAGCTTTGGAGGGTTCCAAATCATTCCCCTTGGGCAGATCAAGCTGCTGACCTGGCTCGGGAAAGACCCTACCAGGCAGACCTCGATAGTAAGCTACTTAGTGGTCGATGCTCTATTCGTCTACAACCTAATCTTGGGGTGGCCCACCCTCAATGCTTTGTAGGCGATATTGTTAACCTACCATTTGAAGATGAAGTTCTCTATGGCCGTTGGAGTTGGGCAGGTTCAGTGATGTCGTCGACGTTTGGACTTGCTGCTCCATTTGCTTGGGCATGAAACTCAAATCTAAGAAGAGGGGATCTCCTGAAGTAGGCTTAGATGGTGAATCTAATGAACCAGATTGCTCGTCCTCAAAAAAGAGAAAAATTGAGGACAATAAAGTTGAGCCCACTAGGGAGTTCATAACTATCAAGCTAGAACCGGAAAATCCCAAGAAGACCATGAGGGTAGGATTGCATTTGGGAAAAGGAAAAGAGTTGATATTGATTCAATTCCTCCAAGGGAACAAAGATGTGTTTGCATGGCAAGCCTCGAATCTCCCAAGAATCGACCTCAAAGAGATAGTTCACAGGCTAAATGTAGAATCTATCTGTCAAGCTTGTCAAAAAAAAGAAAGAAGTTTTTGGGGCTAAGGGGAACAAAATCATTGAGGCCAAAGTGAACAAGCTGCTCGAGGTAGGTTACATTATGCCCATTTAGTTCCCCAAATGGTATGCAACGTGGTGGTAATGCCCAAAGGACAAAATAAGTGGAGGGTGTGCAACGACTTCACGGATCTCAATAAAGCCTGCCCGAAGGACCCTTATTCACTCCCTTGGATAGACTAGTTAGTAGACTCGATATTGGGCTATGAAATAATGAGCATGATAAACGCATCCCTAGGTTATATCAAATTTTGATAGTCCTGATAGATTGAGCCAAAACCTCGTTTATAGTGGAGATAAGACTTTACTACTTCTTGGTGATGCCTTTTTATCTTTAAAGCACAGGGGCTAAGTGCTAAAGGTTGGTGAATCTCATATTTAGAGATTTGATTTGGGAAACTGTGGAATTGTATGTGGATGATATTATTGTTAAAAGAACTAAAGAGACGGACCACTTTGAGCACTTGAGAAGCATCTTCCATGTTTTGAGGTAATATGGTTTGAAACTAAATCCCTCAAAAGGCACATTTCGCATTCCAGGGGGAAAGTTTCTCGATTTTATAGTTAACGAGATGGGGATCAAGGTGAATCCTAAAAAGATCGAAGCTTTTAGAAAATAGGGACTCCAAAATCTATGACGGATGTGCAAAAGTTGTGTGGCTGACTTGTGTCACCGAACAGATTCATTTCACGATCGGCTAATAGAAACCTCTTATTCTTCAAATAGTTGAGTTCTAGAGTTCAAATGGACTCTCGAATGTGAGAAGGCCCTGCAAGAGCTGAAAGAATATCTCTCTCAAAGCCTTCGCTCCTAGCCAATCCCAACCTTGGTGCATCGCTGTACATTTACTTAGCGGGATCCACTGGGCTATCGCCTCAGTTATAATAGCCATCAAAGAGAGGAAATAACACCCAATGTATTATTTGAGCAAGTTGCTGCAAGTGGCAGAAAAGAATTACCTCAAAATTTAGAAGTTTGCTTTTGCCCTTGTTCATTCAGCAAGAAAGTCGAGGCAATACTTCCAATCACACTAGATTGTAGTATTGACCGATCAACTCCTAAGGTAGGTCCTCTCAAAACATGTTGCCTGTGACATTTCGATTTTTATACATAGGTCTTACAACTACATAAAAAATCGGTTCTTATGATATACGTGCATGATTAATTGTATTTCATGTTTTATATGCATGTTTTATATTATCCTTATTTTATATGTGAATTATCAAAAACAAAAGAATTTATGATTTATATAAATCGAGTTATAGATATAGGTATATACATGTATTATCAAGAATTACAACTTCTTAATTTATTTGTAATAAAGGCATATGTATAAATATATTTATATTTTGAAAATATAGCTCTATGTATATGTAATTATCGAATTTATGTGAATATATTATATAATAGGTCAATTTTTTTATCATATATATATGTACTTATCCAAAAATGTCATTTTCTCTTAATAAATATTCTTAAATGTTAAGATCTTGATAAGATTCTTGATAAACATAACAAATTGGATAACTACAAAAATATCTTATCCTATCTTATCTTATCTTCTATGCATTTATTATAAATTGATCTTATAATATAAAAATCCTATTTCTTGTCCTAAACTCTATAAAAAGGGGCCATTGTCTTCATCCCCCCCCCCCCCACACACACACAAATCCCTCCTAAAACACACCACATTCACTCCATTCTCAATACACAAAACACTCTCTATTTATAGCATATCTTCCACACACACACACACACACATACACACACATATATATAAACCCCTCTTTTTTCATACATATATACCTATTAGCCTTCTATATATATCCCCTTATTTTCCTCAAACACTCTTGACAAAGAGGATACCAAGTCAATCTAGTCAAACCAAGTCTATAAAGTTGATAAACTACTAAGGTGAGTGCCTTTTACCTTTCTTGTTGGGGCATTGAACTATATATTATAAATATTATTCGTATGGCCTACCCTATCTGATTTATGCTATCCGAATCTTTTGGAATTATATCTTACTCTCTACATTTTGACAAAGTTTTGTTTTTGAATTATAAGTGAAGTTATACCCGAAAGTGTTGCATTTCTGATATTGTTAGTTATATCTGTTTCAAAAATGATTTATTGACACCTTTGGGATTTCATGTTTTAAGTATATTTTATGTATCCTTGGTATTGGAAAGAAGCTATTATTTTATTGAAAGTTTGTGATCCATTCTGTCTTAATATAATCTATTGATTCCATTGGGGACGCCCTTGGAAAGTTTGGGCCTAGGTACATGTGAGCAGGGAATATCGGGCGGAACGGACCATCGATAGAACCTTCTTACATGATACCATTCTATTGGACTTGATTCCTACATACAGTTGGAGGTTAATTGTAGTAGGGATTGACTCGGTGTATTGTACGGGCATGGGGTACACTTACCGTTTACCGTTGTCAAGGTCGCTCCTTGACACTAAGGGGAGGCATAAGGGTTTTATGATATTATTTTGGGTAGTCATAAGGTTGGAGACACTGTTCACTGCTCATTATCGGTATTGTTCAGTCTTCATATTGTGTTACTGAAATAAATATTCCACACTACATCATATTTTAATATTTTAATATTTTATGAGTCCTATTATGTTAAAATTCTATACATATTTATGCTCGGCCTCACTAAGTCATTTGGACTTACCACTCCAGATTCAGGGAATGGGTCGAGGGGACTCAGTTAAGGCGATCAGTACATTAGTACATAGTCCTTTATCATGTATAGAAGATTAGCTTGTTTAATAAATGGAAGACCACTACTTGAAATGTTTTACTTGGAGTAGTTTGTTACCCTACGGGTTTATGCAAGCTAATGGAATTTTATTTCCATCTCAATTCTGTCGTATCATAAACGATTGTCGTGTTGGGTATCGATTGAAAAATGGGTACTCAGCAAGACCGTTAAGTGAGCTCTACTCATATATGATGATCCTAGCAAGGGGGGTGTCACAATACCTCGGGAAGATTAATCACATGGGCAGTAGAGCTAGGAGAATTCGACATCTCTTACCAATGGTATTACTAAGTATAATGTTATATTATCATTATCATCATGAACACCACCACCACCACCATCACCATCACCATCACACACACACACACACACACATATATATATATATATATTAGGTTATTTAATAAATAACCTTACTAAAATTCAGATTAGGACATTTAAGCGATTAAATCACTTGATTCAATATTCCATCAACTAATTTCATGTTACAGATATTTATAATTGAACCTGGTTTGTCAGATATATTACTTGTCGAAAAAATTAAAATTAAAATTCGAATCGAATTCTGATTAAAATATGCTCCATTAACAACCCTAGTTCCATGTATTATATAATCATATTATGTTAAATAACGTCCATTTCATGGTGTACAACTAAAAATAAACGTAACTAGCTATTACATTCAAATTTTTAATTAAAATAATACAAATATATTATATTTCAGGAACATTTAGTTCCCTGCATTGACATCGCTAACTTTCAAATACAACTCCATGTTTGGTTAGAATTAACCTATGTCTCATCTGTAATAGCATTGCTCATATTTTTTTTTTTTTTTTTTTTTTGTAATAATATTGACCTATTGACCTATGTCTCATCTGTAATAGCATTGCTCATATGTCTACCATCGTTGTTTTATATTATTAGTGGTTTAAATTACTTTATATAGATTTAGGAAAATAAATTAATAGTTATAATTTTTATACTTTACTAGATTAATTTATCCCTATTACTGGTTCATTGAAAATTTTCAACAATTATTACAAATATTAATGACTCATTGAGGGTAAATTTGAAAAATCTCATTAAATGTATGTTGTCTTATTTTCATAAAGACCGATAATGTAAAAGAAAAAGTAAACTTTAATAATATGAAAGCATTGTATTATTATTTTACTAAAACTCAAACTAGCTGGCATTTGGCGTTTGGCATTTGAAAAAGATAATTTTCTCATTATACCCTCAAAGTTGAATTCTTTAATCAATATAAAGTACTGCCTGCTGTTTATTTCCTCTGTACATATATAGTTATTGTTGCATAAATCTTTGGTGTTCTGTGGCATCAACATTTACATGCGCGTAACTTTTAAAAATTTGGAAGTAATAATGCTTTTGTGCTATTCAATAAGCTTTATTTAATTTTGTACTCTAGTATTAAAATAATTGCTACACAACCAAAATAATTCGCTCTTCAATTTTGCATCAAAGACGATTGAAATGAAATAATTGAACTACATGAGTTATTGAGCAACAATTGAGGGAAAACAAGTTGTTGAGCTGTAACTCAGAAAAACGGTTACTAGATCTGTCATTGGCACCCTAAATAAATTAATGGTACTTCGTAATATATTATTCACCGCTTAAAAAATGAATGGATAAATGCCGGACCCCAAGTACGTCTGTGAATCTCGTCCTATCAGACTTTGTAACATCTTCTATAAAATTGTTTTGAAAGTGTTAAAAGTTCAAAAAATAATAATTTTTGAATTTTTAAAAAGGACTAATTTCATAATCATGTCAAAAAGTATTTCGAGTTTAGTCATTTCGATGAGGTCAAGTTGGTCTGCATCAAAGTGCGGGCCAAGGCTGAGGATGTTCAAAGTAAGAGTATTTAATTCATAGTCCACCCGGCCAAATAAAATTGTGATGCGCAAAAACCATGTGGTCAAAACAGAATAACAAGTTAGCACCCTATGAGGAGGGTTATAATCATATGGCTAAAATTGTGGAATGTTGGCATAATCGAAACACCAAAGAATAAGGAAAAAAAATTACATTTTAGAGTTGTATATTACAGTGATTTGAGATTTAGGATATTAATTTGTCCCATTTTAATTTTAGGACACCAATTTAATAAATATTGACCTATTGAGGACTTATTCCCTCAAATTGCGCAATTTAGTCAAAAATGTGTAATAGTTCACCTGAATATGATGTCCCCGGCGGGACCAACGGGAATGTTTGACATATAAGCAATTACGTGGTGTTTATGTGTACCGATTCACCACCCCCCTTTAATCTTCCTGAAGCTAAACGAGATTCGGGGAAGAAAAATACGTTCTTGTTTACACACAAAAAATTACACTATCAAACGGGATAAAATCCACAAATTGAATCCATAAATAAGTTGCCCGTGAAATGGGAACAAAAACATAAAACAATTCGAGAAAAAATGGCCGGAGGTAGCTTTCTCAAATTCCAGCCATTTTTTCTTTAATTGTTTTTTCATCAATGTGTTACTTATAGCGTGGCCCAACCATCTATTGATTCCATTTGAGGATCCAAAATGAATTTTATGGGGTAATTTAATGTGTATATGTGTGTTTGTGTGAGCTTGATAGGTTTTCTTTTCTCTGTGTCCTGTCAAGAATCTAGGATTTGGAGGTGGGTGGGGGTTGGGAAGAATAATAATTTATTATTTTTTTAATTTGTGATATATATTTTTATATTATTTAGTTTTCTAAATATTATTGTTTAGAATTATTTTAATTAATTTATATTTAAATTTTTATTTTGTATTTTATATACATATACATTGGTAGATTTTATCTTTTTTTACAAAAAAAATATTCAATTTTCTTGTGCCATGTCAATATCAATGGTCAAATTCAGGCCAAGTTTTATGTCACATAAGTAATTTTTAGCTATGTAAGCAAAATCCGGTCAATTCATACCAGAAATACTCATTGTATCAAAAATTATGAAATTGGTGTCCTAAAATTCAAGTGGTACGAATTAGTGTCCTAAAACTCGAACCAGTATAACTACAGTCCTAAAAATGTGTTTTTTTTTTTCAAAAATAAGGGCATGTGTTGAAATACATTGCACATCCAGAGTTCAAATTTCAAATAAGGGAGTTCTACCCCAAATAAAGTTGAAAGTCTGGTAGAGGCTAAGCTATAGAAAAGAAGAGAAGCACAACGAAGCAAGGTTGTCTACACTCACTATCAAATCAACAATTTTAACTCGAGAATCTACACTTTTTCTTGATTTTTAGATAGAATGGACCAAGATTAGCTTGGTCGTAGGCTAGAAAATCGCCACCTGAGAATTCATAAGTATGCCTATTCCACTCGACATGGAATTTTCAGTGTGTCTTTTCTGTAGCATTGGTAGGTCATAGCCATCACTCATTCTTTCGAGATGAGATATCAATGTGGCTTAATGGTATCCTACATTCATGTCGAACATCATATATGAGAAATTGTAGCTAAAGTCATCAATGTTCATAGGATGCTATGACTGTTTCAATGGATTTGTGTGCAACCATGGCTAATGTCATCAATGCAGACATTTGGCCAAAGTCTATAATTTTCTTTTTGAATAGTATCATTTTCAATGCAATTCCTTTTTGCCTTTTTCTAATTTTTTTTGTAACCCTTTGTCACTAAATTTTTAAATTCTATATTAAGTTGTACGCAGTCAAAGCTTCAGAAGTAGTGTTTGCCTATTCCGATTTGATTGCTCTGATTAGAATTTAAGTGAAAGGCGCAATTCACATTCCAACATAAAATCTTCACCTCGTGTGCTCATTGTATACTGGCACACCCACAACACAAAATCTCATTTTGAATGGCTTCCATCATCGAATTCAACGGCTATGAATTATGAGCAAATGTGTTAGACTAGCACGCCCAATAAGACTGATAATTTTTTTAGCAAATAAGTGCTTTTTCGCAAACAGAAGGCAGTTTTTAACAACATTCCTCTTCTATAAAATCATCACCCTTACTTAGTTTGCCTTTATTCCTAGGCGTCTTTTCATTGATAATCTTCTGATTGCATACGGGATAAATCACTTTTGAAATATAAGAATAAGGATAAAACATGCTTTATGCAGAGTAAGCTTGACATGGATACGCTTAAAATGTATTCATTTTTGTTTGCATGTTTTGTGTGCTTTTAATTAATATTCATTTTTGTTTGCATGTTTTTTATGGTTTAGAAATAATCATGCTCTTGTGCAATTAGTTAGTTAACTATTGTGCACTTTTTAATTAATACGACTCTTGTGCTTAAAAGGACCATTATATTGACTTTTTGTATGTGATTGTAAAGTAGACGAATCTAATTCTTAGGTAAATTTGTTTTAATCATACAGATAAATACATATTTGACTGAAAATGAGACTCAAAACTGTTAAATCATAATAAAGTGCACGTAGTGTGAAGTGTGTCTTAATGATAATAAGTGGACTGAGTAATACTGTCAGTGAACCAGAGACGGAATCTCCAACCTTATGACTATCCAAAATAGATAAATCATAACAGAAACCCTTAAGCCTCCCTCGTTGAGAAGCCACTTCGACATTAAACAGGATAGAGCTGTAGCACGTATCTGTGCAATACACCAACCCAACCCTACTACAATCAATCTCCGATTATATGTAGGAATCAAGCCCCACAGTATGGTATCATATAAAAGGTTCCATTAATGGTTAGTTCCACCCAATAAGTCCCTTATACATGTACCTGGGCCCGAACTTCCCTAGGGCGTCCCCAAGGGTATTAGTATAACAGGACAAATATGGCTCACAATTGTTCAATAAAGCAGTAAGTTGTTGCTAACACCAGAGATACATAAAAATAATTAAAACATGATATCCCAAGGGTGTAAATTAATCATTTCGGAATATAGTTTGGAGCAATAGAGATTTAGACAATAGGCAACCGGATAATATAAACCAAATAGGGTAAGCCATACAATAGTACTTATAGCATATAGTTCAAAGCCTTAGAAAAGAATTGGCAAGGCACTCACCTTAGGAATTTATTAATTCACCAAGTTTATAGATTGGGTTTGACTAGATCGACTTGGTAGCCTCCTAAAAATTTGCATTAACAGTTAAAGTTAGGATACTACACTATAATTGCCTATGACTAGTGATCATTGTTTAAGGGATAACATAACTTCTTATATTCCTGAAGTAACACAATACTTACATAGACTCTATACTTTGATGAACTACTTATGTTTAGTATCCACTTTAGGGAAATATTACACATAAGTAATATTCTTAAATGAGTGCATATCTACAATTTTCAAAATAACTTCATGTGTATAAAAAGAGCATCTTTACCCTTTTTTCTTCAAAAATATGCATGAGCATGGGTATAGGTATTATACTTTTCATGTTAGCATATAATTTATGCATAAGGACCCTAGTCTTGTATGAATTAACATGTGAACTATGACGTAACATGTGAATTATGAACTAACAAGGGAAATATGAACTAACATGTGGGTTATGAACTACCATGGAAAATATAAATTAACATGTGAAATATGAACTAACATGTAAAATACATAACATATTCTGAACTAAATTATATAGCATAATATGAAATAAAACATATGATGGCATATGGCATAACAAGTACTAAAGTAAGGATTTCTACTTATGAAATTAAGCAAATCCCCTACCTTAGTAAACTATCACTACTAGAAAATGCGATTTTGACTACGGATGAATTCGGTTGCCAATAGCTACGAAAATGACCACGGATATTTAAAAAAAAACGAAAACATATGGCCACGGATTTATCCGTGGCCAAATATCCACAATTCCGTGGCCATTTCAATTTATTTAAAAGAAAAACATAAATAAATAATTTTTTTTTTAAAATTTGGAATTGGCCACGGATTTATCTGTGGCCAATAAATAAATTTATTTATTTATTTTTAAATTTGGACTTGGCCACGGAGTTATCCGTGGCCAATAAATAAATTAAAATATTTTTCTAAAATTTGGACTTGTCCGTGGCCAATAAATAAATTTAATTTTTTTTAAATTTGGACTTGGCCACGGATTTATCCGTGGCCAATAAATAAATTTAATTTTTTTTAAAAATTTGGACTTGGCCACGGATAAATCTGTGGCCAATAAATAAATTAATTTTTTTTAAATTTGGACTTGGCCACGGATTTATCTGTGACCAATAAATAATTTTAATTTTTTTTAAATGACTCGCTTAAATCGCCCGATCCGACATTACGGGGCACCAAAGGTTCGAGTCATTTCAAAATCATATTATTTTCATCGCGGATATTATATTTCCCATCTTATGCGTTGAAAATTACAGTTTGCTTAGCGAGAATACATTTTTCCTCTTTCGGTGACATATACGAATGACTTCGTAGTCCGATGTCAATGTATGCTAACATTAGTTAACTTATATAGGAATTATCAAAAAAAGGGACTTTCAAGCAGATTGATTAGTGTTGAAGTTGTATTGCTCCAATCGTACGGTTCCGTCTAATCTAATTAACGAAAACGCACGATTCGGCAAAAGTCAACATGAAGTTTGACCATTGGCCACAGATTTATCCCTGGCCAATAAATAAATTTAATTTTTTAAAAAAAAATTTAAATCCGTGGCCATAAATAATTTTAATATTTTCTTTAATTTAAATGACTCGCTTAAATCGCCCGATCCGACATTACGGGGCACCAAAAGGTTCTAGTCATTTCAAAATCATATTATTTTCATCGCGATTATTATATTTTCCCATCTTATGCGTTGAAAATTACAGTTTGCTTAGCGAGAATACATTTTTCCTCTTTCGGTGATATATACGAATGACTTCAAATTTAATTAATTTATTTAAGCATTTAATCCTTTCAATCAATTCAATTAGTCAATTATGTATAATTGTAATACTATATAATTTGATAATTTAATCAATTTATTTAAACATACGAATCGAATATTTTGTTTTAAATTCTCTTAATAGCTAATCGGTCAATTGTATTTTGAAAGTATTGATCTAACGATGGCACTATATTTTCAAATTTGATTGATTTTATTTTGTCAATTACACTAAATTTAAGTAAATAAATTGATAGTTTGACATACAATGAATAAGATCACTTTAATTTCTTAAATTGAGTCAAAATAATCGATAAAAAATTTCAAATTTTTATAAGGTCAAAGTTATAATTTTTTTAATTTTGATTTTGTATCCCAGAATTATTTGTGGATAAAAGTAAAATTAGAAAGAATTATAATTTGCAAGATTTAATATTTCTTAATTAAATCATAATAAGTATAAATTAATAAAATATATTCAAATATTGATATAAATTAGTAAAATTTGATAACAAAATTCAATATATAAATGTATATAAATATTCTTGGCATGCCTTGTTAATCAACAAGTTCATCATAGCCTGGCGGTAATTCGCTTGGCAATATACCAAGAGGTGTCGAGTCCGAGTCCCACTAGTAACGGTGAAATTCGATTAATTGAAATGGACCCGCAGAGTTGGGCCGGGTCGCACACTGGGCTGGTAGGCGTGCGGGTTGGGCGTGGTTGGGTTTAGGTCTAGTTTTCTTTTTTTTTTTTAATAATTTTTTTTAGCCACGAATTTATCCGTGGCTAGATTTAATTTTTTTAAAATATTTTTTTTCTTAGCCACGGATATATCCGTGGCTAAATGTAAATTTTTTTAAAAAAGAAAAAAGGTTGGCCACGGAAATATCCGTAGCCAATTTTATCATTTTTTTTAATTTTTTTTATTTTTGGCAACGGATTTATCTGTAGCTAAATTTATTTATTTTTTTAATAATATTAATTTTGGCCACGGATAAATCCGTGGCTAGATTTAATTTTTTTTTTTAAATTTATTTTTGGCCACGGTTAAATCCGTGGCCAAATTGAAAAAATTCGTGGCCAAAAAATCCATGGCCAGTGTCCGTGGCCAAATCTGTGGCCAAATTCTTGTTTTCTAGTAGTGTATCTCTCTTTATGTATATAAGTATATATAGATGTAAATATTTTAGAGAGAGTGTTTGTAAGTATGTGTGTGTGTGTATGACCGTGTATGTGTGTTTGCGTGTTTTGTGTGATGAAAATGGGGTGCCAAGCTCCCCTATTTATAGTAGTTTGGCCAAGACACATGCTTTATTTTATTAAGAAAATCTCTTGCGTTAAATGAATTCTTTACAACTAACCCTAGTTATTAAATGTGTTCATACACAAGTGGTGATCTAGTAGCTCAAGTGCTAACCCTAGATCTTCACATGTGTTACCCTAATGTGTTTATGTGGTAGCCTAAGTCAAGATGAAGAAGCCAAGTGTTATTTAATTCAAGTTGATTCATACATGTGTGATTTTATGGAGGAAGATCATTACAAGTGTTAGTCTAATTCTTGCAATGATGATAACAAGTGTTCTTTCTTTAAAATCAACCCTACAAGTGGTTATTAACCTACATGAGATTTATAGACCTGTATACTTAGGTGTAAGATAACATTTATTTAGAGAAAATGACATTTTAATATATATCTAGGGTATGTATACATATATATATATATATTCAAAAATATATAAAATATTTATATTTATTTTATGTTTAGAAAGATATTTTGAAAGATATGTATATTATATATATATATATAGTTTGAAATTTACACATACTTATGTATATATATTTTAATTGTTAAAATAAATTTTAATATGTAGATATACTCAAAATATGTGTATATATTTATATTTTAAATCCCACCACAAATAAAATACTTCTTAACGAATATAATCACGTATAAATTATAGGTGTACTACTTGTGTTATAAAAATAAATTTTCTATTAGTAAACTTAGTTATTATATTTTTAAAATGTCACATAATTCAAAAATAAGGATCACATAAAATAATGATCATATAAAACATGAACTAATAATATATAATAAATTTTGAACATATTAGGAAGTACCGGGGCGCTATAAATGCTATATATAAAATTTTAGTGTTTCATGCACGTATATCATAAGAACCGATTTTTAATTAATATATAGTTGTTGGACCTATTTTATGTGTAAAAATCGGGATGTCACAAATACTGTTTGTCTAACTTTAGTAAAACCAAGGGCATTACAACCTCACATTAAGTGCCTCCTAACATGTTCGATAAGTTGGAATTTTGTTATGATACAGAAAGGCAATATGCTTTCAATGTATCAAAAACTAAGGCTATTTTAGACTAGCTACTTGTTAATGGGAAAATTAAAATTCCTAACAATCATAGAATGCCATCGGCTAAAGAGCTATAGGGTAAGTCTTGTTGTAAACTTCACAATGCTTAGACTCACACGACTAATGAATGTTTGGCTTTCAGATCGATGATCCAAAGCTATTTAGATAATTGAAAATCTACATTTTTTGCCCAAATGGATGAGCAAATTAGAAATGGGGATCGACAAGGAAATTTTCCAGGCAGAAGGAGTAAACATGGTCAATGTGCACAAAGAAACAACTGATCAAAAAGAACAACATCACGAACAAATGGGGAGACCGCTGGAGTTGTAATTAGGGCTCTGTGTGAGGTTTCATTCCCAAATAGCAACAAACCATGGTTCTATTTGCTAGGAACGATGAATCATATTTTCCCTGGGCTAATCCCATGGTCAGGTTCATTATGGTTTTGAAGGTATGGATCGAAAAGATAAAAGAGCTCAATCAGAAAGATAAGGAGTTGCCAGTGGAAGTTTCAAGCAGATAGCCTTCGGACAAAGTCTTAGTCAACGGCAATACCATCTACATGGAGTGTAACATAGTAGTGGCACTACCTCCTGACTTTATGGCTAAAAATTACAGTGATGCAACAGGTTTTGGCAAAGAAGGATGAGATGATAACGTATCCGTGTCCTTCTTTGTTGGAGGTAGTCATGACCTTGACAAGGCCGTTAAGAAGAGTAATACGCTCAAAGAGATGAAGGCTTTATTCCATAAACCACTGCGAAGTATGACGAAACACGTGGAACCTCTCTTCGTGGTAGGCCATCTCGATAGCAAGCCTACAAGTAGAATGTTAGTAGACCATGGAGCTGCAATTAACATTATGCCTTTCCAAACCATAAAGCGCATCGAAATGAGAGGGTAGATCTTCTGGAAATGGACGTGGTGATCGACAACTTTACAAGCGGAGAGGCTGTTATCATAAGAATCTTGTCTGTTGAGGTGTCCATAGAAAGCAAAAGTGTTATATTTGCATCCTTTGTGATAGACGTAAGACTTCCTATAATGTACTACTAGGAAGGGATTGAATTTATTTCGTCATGTGTGTCCCATCAATACTATATCAACTCTTAATCTTTTTTGGGGATGGACAAAATGAACCAGAAGTAGTGAGGATAGAGGAAAGGCCATTAACGACTAATGTCAATGTTGTAGAGGCTAGGTACTATTATGAAATTGCTGGACTATATACGTTCATCAGACCAGACAAGTATGTTTGTCCATTTCATACAACCTTCTTTGTTGCGCTAGTTAGTTCCAAAGTAGCCATGTTGCCCAAAGAAGTTAGTAGGCCTTATAATATCAATGAAAGGCTACTCTTTAATTAAAAACATTTTTCAACTTTGTGTTATCTAAAGTTTGTATTTATAAAGATAAATATTTAAATATTGAATATCAATTTATATATTGAATATATTTTTGTTCTTTCAATTTTTATTAAAAACATTATTATCTATATCCTTTATGGCAAAATCTACAATCATCCAAGATTTGAAAAACCTATAATCATTTAAAATTTGAAAAACCAGCTATCATTCAAATTTTGAGTTATGTCAAAATATGCAAAAAAAAATCAACAATCATTCAAAATTTGAGTATTTATGTCAAAATATGCAAAAAAATCAACAATCATTTAAAATTTGAGTATTTATGTCAAAATATGCAAAAAACCAACAATCATTCAAAATATGTAAAAAAAACAAATTGTACTTAGTTGGATTTATGCCTAAGACCACTTGAATGGATATATCATGCTTTGCCACTAAACTATTTCCAAATTTGTTCATTTATGTTTGTATTTTTTGTTTCATAAATATATTTTTATTATTTAAAAAAAATTACTCTAGCGGAATATTCGGCCGAGTTTGTTTGTTGATGGGTTTTGTTTAAATATATAGTATAATTATTATTTGAAAAAAACACTCCGGCGGAATTTTCCGTTTGAGTTTTTTTTTAAATTCGGGGGAAGTTTCCCCTGAAATTCCACCAGTAATATCCTGTGGAATATTTTTCGCCAAATATTTTCCGCTGGAAAACACGCGTTTTCCTGTTGTGTTACTTATATATCTAAAAGCAATATATTTTCCCTAAAAGTAGATACTAAACATAAGTTAGTTCATCAAGTTATAGAATTATGGCTATGTAAGTATTGTGTTACTTCGAGAGTATAAGTAGTTATGTTAACCCTTAAACAATGATTAGTAGTCATGAGCAATTACGACATAGTATCTTAACCTTAGCTGTTAATGCGAATTTTAGGAAGGTACCAAGTCGACCTAGTCAAATCCTATTCATAGCCTGGTGAAACAATAAACTCCGAATATGAGTGGCTTTTACTTTCCTTGCTGGGGAATTGAACTATATATAGTAAATATCTTCGTATGACCTACCCTGTTTGATTTATGTTATTCGATTTATCTTCAAAAAATATTGCATTTCTGAAATGTCACATTTATTCCGATATGATTTATTGACACCTGGGATATCAAATTGTAATTATGTTTTTATGTATCCTGAGCGTGGAAACAAGATATTGTTTTATTGAAAGTTTGTGAACCATTTCGTCTTGATATGATCAACTGATACCCTTGGGGACACCCCTTGGGAAGTTTGGGCCCAGGCACGTGTGAGCGAGGTATATCAGGTAGAACGGACCATCAACAGAACCTTCTTACATGATACCATTCTATTAGATCTGATACCTATGCATAATCGGAGGTTGACTGTGGTAAGGTTGGATCGATGTAATGCACGGGCACGTGGTAAACCTACAGTTTACCCTTTACCGTAGTTAAGGTCACTCCTTGACACAAAGGGGGTCATAAGGGATTCTATTATGATTTATCTATTTTGGGCAGTCATGAGGTTGGAGATTTTGTTCATGGCTCACTATCTGTCTTGTTACTACAACGTACTTTCCCTTGATTCATTATTTTATTTGGTTTTATGAGTCTTATTTTTTCTATATATATATATTCAACCTCATTAAGTCATTCGGACTTACCACCCCAAGATCTTTCTATTCATTGCCTCAGTTTCAGGAAAATAACTTGATGGGACTCTGTTAAAGGGCCACAGTTAAGGCTGTCGGTGCGTTATAAGTCATTAGTACATAGTCCTTTATCCTGTATAGAAAACTAGCTTATTTAATAAGAGATGAAAGATCGCTATTTGAAGTGTTGTACTTGGATACTTTGTTACCCTACAGTTCTATGTAAGTTAGTTGCATTTTAGTCTTATCTCGATTTTGTTATTTGCGGTATCAAATAAGTTGCAAGGATTGGGCACCGATTGGAGAATAGTTACTCAGCAAGACCGAGAAGTGAGCCCTACTTGTATAAAATGGTCCTAGCGAGGGGAGTGTCACAGTTTAGGCTCGTATTCAAGGGCATTATTGACAGTTTATCCTCATATTGGGGATAATTTTCCATCTTTAAGCACAATAGCGCTTCAAGAATTTCCCATTTCTAGGGCTAATCCTTGCGCCATCTTCAACAACCGGCTCGTATACGCCATTTATGTAGACTTTCTTGACGATATAAGGCCCATCCGATTTGATGCGAACTTGTTTCCAATTTGATGAGTTGATAGACCTTCTCGTACCCAACACCAAACTACCCTAATCATTATGCAAACGAATGCTACTATGGAAGTATTATCTTAGAAGGCCTTTTTTACAGACTAATGCCCCATCACTATAACTATTTTGTATGGAAGAGCATAATCTGAGGGAAGGATTGGCTCCAAATGGGCTTGAATTAGAGGGTAGGCGATGACAAATTGGTGCGCCTATTAGCGGACTCCTAGACAAGAGAGGTGCTCACTCCCATGCATCCTCTCCTGTCTGGGGTTGATGATGCCACTCGAGTAGCAGACTATATATATCGGATTATAGGGGAGTGGAACGCAGAGAAATTGTGATGCTATTTGGTGAGCCAGGTTCACTGTGCAAGTAGAATCCATTGATACAAGCCAAAAAGATCGAATGTTTTAAGCGCAAGAGATTTGTGGGGTTTTCTCTATCCGGTCGATTACAGGAAAACCAAGGGACATGGACCCGAAAAGGGTGAAGTTTACAAAGCTATTTAGCGCTCAAACCTTCTGTCGAAGTTCAAAATCTGGAGTTGGTGGTTGATGAGGGGCCGATGATCCCTAACTGGGCTAAATTGTGGGCTCGAGGGTGCTTGAGGTCGATATCTGCCAACTTTGTGGTTAGGGTGCTAAGATGGAAGACCATTTGTTTTATTTATGCTTGCAAACATTTTTGGCATTCGATACTGGAGCATTAGATTGGCTTGCACAGTAGAGGCCCGGATCAATAAGTGCGTTTTTCTCGTTGGTCGGATAAAAACAAGATTCACATAGATTGAACTAGCTAATGTTGGAGAAAATTACATTTTTCGTCCCGTATGTTTGACACATTTCGATTTTAGGACGATATGTTTAAGGTATTCAAAAATAGGACCGTTTGTTTTCAAAAAGTTTCAATTTCAGGCAAGTGAGTTGGAGTAGGTCACATCCATCGAAAAATGACTGAAATTCAACAGAGAATTGAACATGAAAATGATGTGTGCTAAAATTTGGGGATTTTGACCTAATCAAAATTTTGTGGATGTGAGGTGGCATGAAAATGCCCCATTTGTGTCCTATGTTGAACAATTTGGAGGGAAATGGCTTCATGTGCTTAGCACATGACTTGTATTTGTTAAAAAAAAAAAAAAGCTCATCAATCTAACTTTTCCCCCAAATTGAGAACGTAGAAATCCATAGGGTTCTTTATTCGCCCTCTCAAATCTTCCCACAATCCCTTTCTCTTTTCCCTTTTGAAAACTTGAAACCTTGAAATTGGCAAGAAATCGAACAAGAAAAGGGGCAAGTCTGTGATATTGCCTCCTCAAATAAGAAAAACTAAAAGGAGCTTTATGCCTCCCCCACGCTGTGGTAAATACTTTGCAGACTTGGTTTTTTTTTTTTTGAAAGTTATATTGTTTTTTGGCCTTCATGAAATGTTGTACTTGTTCTGTGTTTGATTTATTTTTGGATTTGTTGGCCTTTTGTTTTTGGCTCATAATATGTACATTGAAGACAGTGGTGGGTGTCTTAGTGTGGTCCCTTTTTGATGTCTTTATGGCATTTCCTTTTCATGAAAAGTGCTGTTTTTGGCTTGAATTTTAATTGTTTAATTAGTGTGTTAGATTTTGCTTTTATACTGTGTAGTGCCATGTATGTTTGCTGACTGTGCTTTTTTTTTTTTTTGTAGACTCTCAAAGTAGGTTGTTGACTTTGAGTGTTCACTGTGGGGTAAGTTTACTTCTACTATCAAACCTCAGTATGTGGGTGGTGACTAGATTAAATTTGATTATGTGGAAGTTGAAATGTTGTCTCTTACTACCACTGGGCATTTATGTGAAGTCAATGGTGTGAGTGGGTTAAAGAAATATTATACTTTAACCCAAACTGGATATGTGCTTATTGGTAGTAATGAGGAATTACTTAACCATTTAGTTGGAAAATTGAACACTTTTAGGGAGTTTCATGTACTTGTTGAGAATGTACAGGATGACATAGGTGGTAGTAGTGTGGAAAATGAGGATGAACAACATGATAATAGTGGTCAATATGGTGGGGAAAATGGATTAGAAGATAATGGTGGGGATAATAGTGGTCTGAATGGGTTAGAAGATATTGGGGATTTTTAGGTGAATAATGATAGGTTAGAGAATAATAATAGGGCTGGGTTTGTAGAGGCAAGTGTTGATAGCGATGAAATTGCAGCAAATACTGAGGATAGTGACTACACTCTGGAAAATGAGTTAGAGGAAGATAATGCAATGTATGTTAGGTTTGTTGACACTGATGTTGAATGGAGTGGGTAGGAAGGGGAGTATAGCGTGGTGAATAGAGAAGAAGTTGAACAGAGGGATGGTGTGGAATTTGGAGAGGAGAATGTGCTACATAGTGAGAAAGAGTTGAACAGTGCTAGGGGTTCTGATAGTGAGAATGAGGGTGTCCATGGTTCTATGTTTAACCAAAATCATAGGTATAATACCAACTATCAATTGGTCTAGTGGGATGAGGTGCTAGATCCCTTAAGCAACGTCCAGAATTCGAATCATGGTGTTCTGAATGGAGAACTGGGTCGGAAGGGTTGCCCCCATGATAGGCCTCTGCATGCCCGATCCGAATTAGTCAGCCAATGGTTCAAAACCGGATGGTTAAGACAAAAAAAAAAAGAGGTATAATCCAAATTTTAGGCTATGGATGGAGTTTGATAACAAGCATCAATTTAAACATGCTATACATTCACATGCCATTATGTGTCAAACGAATATTACCATTACAAAAAATGATAAGAATAGAATGTGTATGCTACGTGTGGTAAGGAAGCTAACTATCCTTGGAGAATAACTGCAAAGAAAAAGTTAAATGAGGTGACACTTATAGTAACTATGCTTCATCCAGAGCAAACATGTGCTACTCATTATAATATTGAAATATTAAGTCTTCATGGTTGTCTGAGAAGTATTTGAATAAGTTTAAAAGTAACCTAAAAAGAAGTGTTGAAGTATGGAAGGATGATACAATTAAAGAGATTAACTGTCATATTTTTGTAGCCCAAGCGTGTAGGGTGAGGAAGAGAGCCTTACAAATTCTGGAGGGCTCACTTGATGATCAATTTGCCTTGTTATGGGATTATGTAGGGGAGGTTAAAAGAACAAATCCTGGGTCAACAATAAATGTAGGCACTGACCAATCTTTTAGGGAAAATATTTTTGATAAGTTTTATTTGTGCTTGTATGCATTAAATGTTGCTTTTTTGGGTGGGTGTAGGCTTGTAATTGGGGTAGATGGATGCCATCTTAAAGGGCCTCATAATGGGGTTTTGCTAACTGTTGTGGGTGTGGATCCTAACAATAATATATTCCCTATTTGTTATGTTGTTGTGAGTTGAGATAATGGTAACATATGGGTGGTTTTTGACACTCGTAAAGGTTAACTTGAACATTGAGCATGATTATGAATACACTTTTCTATTTGACAAGCAATAGGGTTTAATCCAAGCCTTCCAAGATGTTTTCCCTCATTCTGAACATAGATTTTGTGTAAGGCACATGCTTGACAATTTCAGAAGTGGTGGTTTTAATGTGTTGGCTTATCAAAGTGCATTGCAGAAAGCTGCTAAGGCATACACTGTTAATGAGTTCTCTAGAAGGATGGATGAATTAAAAGCACTAGATGAAATGGGACCTGAGTGGTTTAATGATAAACTACCCCAACAATGGAGTAAGTCCCATTTCTCATGCTACCCAAAGTGTGATATGTAGCTAAATAATGCGTGTGAGGTGTTTAACAGCCATATTCTGGAACGTAGAGAGATGTCTATTCTCTCAATGCTTGAATGGCTATTGGAATATTTGATGACAAGAATGCAAGACAATAGGAACAATACAGCAAAATGGAGAGGAAAATTGTGTCCAACGATCAAGCAGCAGGTTGAACAAACGAAGACAAAGGTTGGGCAATGCAAACCTATCAAGTCTAATGACTTCCATTATCAAGTATCTTGCAGTGATGGGACAAGATACATTGTGAACTTGGAGAAAGGAAGCCATGGTGGTAGAAAATAGGACCTTACAGGGTTTCCCTGTAAGCATGTGCTAAGTGTACTCAACTGTCAGGTGTGGAGATATGAAGATTTCACATCAGTGTTGTTACATAGATACATACAAAAAGGTGTCTAAGACTGTCATATATCCCATCAATGGCAAAGATGAATGACACAAGAGCCATTTGGAGACTCCACTTTCCCTTTTGATTGAAAAGTCAGCTAGAAGACCTGCTAGGGCTAAGAGATTGGAGAGGGATGAGCAAAAGAAAAGATAAGGAAGAGGCAAGCCATGGATGAGCAACAACCCAAATAGACTAAAGAGGCAACAAGATTCTGTGAGATGAAGCTTGTGTGGTAACAAAGGACATAACAAAAGAAAGTGTACAGGAGAAAGACCAAGTAATGGGCAAGTAGATCCAAATTTGGCTACGGAGGATGAAAATGTAAGTCATGAGTCAAATGTTATTGAAAAGATGTAGTTGAGTCAAATAATAGTTGACTTAGATGTACTTGAGATAAGCTTCTGTTTTAGTGTATTATAGTCTCTGATTTATCATCATATTGTCACTGGCCAAATGGTTTCATTACAGAAAAGGAACAATTTAGGGCTAAATTTATCCTTTTCCTCTACACAAGAAAGTGCCCAAGGAACATGCCTCTTCAGACCATTCCAAGGAACCCTCCATTGGTCCCACCAGTACCTCCTTCATTGTACAAGCAATTACAAGAAGGTCAAGTCCCAATTCCAAGGCCAAGAATACTAGGAGCTACCATTAGGGCTCCATCCCTTTGTACTGGTAGAACAACATCAAGGCTAAGAATGCAAGAAGGTTAAAACATGTTTATCGAAGGTGGTAAGAAGTATGTCACCTTGTCTAACCTTAATATTACTCTTTCTAAGACTAGTGCTCCAGGAACTTCCAAGGACAAAGGGAAAAGCCACTTTGATATAGAAGTTTAGTGTTGTTTTTGTATTGAACAATTTGGGAAACAATATATTGCTCGTGTTTTTGGTCTGACTAAAGGCAATGTTTTGATAAACAATGTTAATGTTTTGTATTGCTTATCTTTTTGGTGAACAATGTTGGTATTGTGGATTGCTCAAGTGAAGCACATGCGATGTTATTTTGTGATCTTGAAGCAATGCATCAATGTTAAGATTGTATTCATTTAACGTAGTGTTGTTTATTACTTATTCATTTGACATAATGTTCATTACTTTTAAGACTCCTATTCTTTTGACAATGTTAATTCATCTCAAACCATGCCTTTTAACCATATCACACACAAATTTGTAGCATAAATTCAACATAACCATAACATTAATGATATCATTATAGCCGATTTTTAAAAGAAAATTGGGACTAAACACATATCCAGCCCTCTGCTTTTCACCTACAAAGTCCTAACTACATACTACTAAAAAAAAGAAAGTACAAATAGAAGCCAAGATAGAACAAGCATCATCATGAGGATTTCATTATGCTTTGCCAACGATCCAACAAGGGTTTCCAGTTCAAGCTTGTCACGGCACAATAGAGGGATGACACTCATGGACCTAGCGCACACGGGTGGGTCTACCTAGCTAAAAAAATAATATCCTCCTCTCCATACAATCCAAAAAAAAAAAAAAAAGTAAAACTCAACCTTCAAAATCATTGAAAATACAAGAAATTGAAAAATAAAAAAAAAATTAACAACCTACCAATCGATATAGCCATGGAACCTCCGTCCGAGATTGTCATCAATCAATAAAGTGCGGATTTGTGCCTTCCTACCACATCTACATTAGAGCCGTAAACCCCCTGTTGAATGTGAGGACATTTTTTTCTTCTTAGTTTTTCTCTCTTCCTAGGCAACGTTTCTTTTTTTTTTTTTTTTTTCCTGCTGTGTTTCCCTACATCTTTCAGCATTTATATGGGGTAGTGATGTATGCCATGTGGGATTTGGAGGGAAATGACTCAAAGTTTCCCTCCAAAAATTATTAGATGAAATGGGCACACACTTGGCAAAATAATTGCCATATACGCATGAACTTACGAAAAAAGGTCCATGTCATCAATTTCAGTCATTTTCCGGCGGATGTGATTTACTCCGGCTCAACTGTCTTGAAATTGAAAATTTTTGAAAACATACGATCCTATTTTTGAACACCTTAAATATATGGTCCTAAAATCAAAATGTGCCAAACCTATGGGACGTAAAATATAATTTTCTCGCTAATGTTGATATGCTGGTGATTACTGTGGCGCAGAAATAAATTCTATTTGCATGACGAGGTTCCGCACTTCCCAAGTACATGTTCTAACTCGGTATTGTTTTTTAGAACTAGCAAAATTGTATTTTATTTTGTCACATAAAATAGAGGTGCATTGATTTTTAGTCCTATGTTTTGCGAGATTATGAAACATTGCAGAATTTAAAGACGTTGAGGAATTCAGAAATGGGATTTGCTTCGGTAATTTATCAGAATGCTTGTAACAGTTAAGTTTAATATGATTGAGAAAAAAAAAAAGAAAGAAAGAAATTAAGGAATTGCAGTAACTTCAATGGCACTTGACATAGAGATTCACTTTAAGTTTCCAAGATTTGCACTTTAGTTCTAAATTTGAATAATCACGAACATCTTATTCCTTGAAAATAAATTTTATCTAATCAAGTACTTACAGTCTTTATAAGGTGTGAGGTGTTAGATTTAACTATTATGGTATGTTATAAATGTGTAAATAATTAACATTGAAAATATAGCTTTTAAAGACAGTTTTTCTCGCATTATTTATACTATTAATAAAGAGTTTAGGGGTCTAACAACTTTCTAAGAGCCCGTTTGGATGGACTTTTTTTTTAAAGAAGAAGCACTTCTTTTTTGAAAAAAAGCAGTTCGAAAAAAAAAAATTGTGTTTGGATAGGCTTTTTGAAAAAAGCAGAAGCCAGAAAAAAAGCCAAAACTGGCTTTTTTTAGAAGCTATCCCAGAGTAGCTTCAAATAAAAGCACTTTTAAAGCACTTTTAATTATTGTATCCAAACGCAAAAGTGCTTGGCTTAAAAAAAAGCTCTACTATAAAAAGCACCGTTCGAAAAGCACTTTTTATTTAAGCCCATCCAAACGGGCCCTAAGTCTCTTTGGTCTCTCACGTATCTCATTTATTGTCTTTCTCCTCTTTAACTTTCCTCTATTTACTTGTTTTCAATTTGTTTGCTTCTCTTCTTCTATCTATCAATATATATATAAATATATATATGCCACTTTTATCATTTTTAAAACTTTTTCTTTTTAATTTAGTTGTTAATCTTATAATTTTATGTTTATTTTGGACTATTTTTCTACATTAAATTTACTACAATACATTATAAATAATTACAAATATATATAATCATGTAAAAATTCAATAATTTTCTATTTAAAATTTAAATATGTAATTGAATTATATATATTTTTATTTTATACACGTAGTGTGTGTGCCTGACCGACTAGTTACTACTATCATTTTCTCTCAATCATCACTATGTCAGGTTTTTTTCTCAAACCTTTTATTTCATGTACTAAGTTCGAATCAAATGATTTTATTGAAATATTAATAAAATATATTGTCACAAAAAGAATTAATTGCGACAGATACATGGCTCATATTCATTACATACCAGGCAAATTTATACAATGATACAAGTTTAGAAGTATTTAACCTGAACCAAAACAACAATCATAAACACATTTGCACTCGTGGCCTGAGACGCACTCTCCATATTGGATATCATTTACTTGTTGAGAACATGAAACCAGACAATTTCCCGGGGTACATCCTTCCAACTCCTTTTGGTATTGGCAAAGAGCCTTCATGCATCCCTCCGATTTTATTACTGTGCCACAATAAATAATGCAAATATGAATTAGACACACACACACATAATATATATAATTTAGACACACACACACATTAGACAAAATCTTCTTTTTTTTTTTTTTGGAGGGGTTGGGGGCGAGATCAAATTTTTATAAATATTAAATGTATTCCTATTGGGGGATTATAATTTTAGGGGAAAAAAATCATGTAAATATAAGCTCGAAATAAGTTTGAGAGGGGAGGGGGCGAGAGCGACTGCCTCCTTTAGCCCCCTTTGGCCTTGTTGAATGTAATATAGATATACATTGAGCTTCGATAATTTAATAAAGGGAGTTGATGGACATGCGATGAGGTACATACCTTGGGTAGAGAAAGTGATGAGAAGAGCTAAGCAAAAAGGAAGAGAAGGGAAATTCATTTTCATGTAGAAATTCTTCAAACTTGAAATTTCTTCAAACTGAACTATCTGGGTGAGGGTAATTATATGCGTTAAGAATTCAGACTCGATAATCTATCGCACAATTACAATATAAGAGAACAAAAAAGAAAAAAAAAGGAAAAAAACAACAACAACCTAAGAATTAACGGGATTTTGGGAAGAAAAGTCCGCAAATCAAGCCACATCAATAGTATATCGTATCGACGTTTCAGTGGACTATGATATATATTGCATATCCTGACATGCTTGCTTTCTACAACTCAGAATTATCTAATTATTAATTATACTAATATTTAGTCATGTACCAATTACCAATTGGTATAGTGGAATGAGGTGCTAGATCCCTTAAATAACGTTCAGAGATCAAATCCTGATATTGTGAATAGAGCAATTGGGTTGGGAGGGTCGCCCCCATAATGGGCTTCTGCAGTACTCGATTCGGATTAGTCGGCCATTGAGTCGGAATCGGGTAGTTAAAACTTAAAAAAAATTATTTAGTCATGTGCAAAGGTAAGTGAAATTGATATCTTTATATACGTATTTTCATAAATTTCTATTATAAAAAATAATTTCATAAAAATAAATTTACTATTTTGCAACATAAATTGAATGAAAATAAATTTTGTACAATAGTAGAATATGTTTGAGCTAAGGGAGTTAGTAAAAAATTTATGTAGAATCAAAATTTTAATTATTATTAAATTGAATGATAAATATTATTAAAAAAAATATCTTGTTATTTTATTTTAATTAAATTTTACTCCACCTGATTTTAAATATTTGATAATTGTTTGATTCTTTTGGATAAATATGAATCACAAAATTATTTATTTAAATTCATATAAAAGATATTTGAATTTCATACATAGCAAAATGGAATTAAATATCCTGTGGTATACGCTTATTTGGATAGTTTCAAGGTTTTTAAATTATATGTATATATATAATATTTGATTGGGTTGTTGTAATAATGATTGTAATATTGCAATGTGTAATGCTAATTAGTAACAACTTATCTCGAACAATTAATAATCATTAAAAACATCCAGTTTCAACTATATATGTTGAATTTGAATATTTAAATCAAAATTTAATATAACAAGATTTTCTAACCAAATTTAAAAACATAGGATAGTATTGAAAAAAGAAAATTAATGGTAACAGCTATGACGCATAAATGTGGATTGATTTTTGACTAATTCATTCCATCACTTCCATACCTGTACCACGGTAACATCATAATTATATAATTAGTAAATCTTTACATTAAATATTTATTTTATGATAAATGGTTAATTATGTCACTACTAAAAATAGACAAGATTAGATGAAAACAATTATAATATCTTATTAATATGTGCATATCGGCATAGACATGTTATGAGTCTGAAATAATACTTGATTTTGGTGTTTATTTTATCAGATTTATCACGTATTTTTCCCTATTTGAGCCTTATTATGTGCAAATTTGAGTTAAAATGTTCTTTTGCAGGTTAAAAGGGCAAAATACCATAAAGGACACGAAAATTGAAGTCAGGAGTTGGGTATTTACACAAGATATTTTGAGTATCAACTCAATTCAAACCATCCTAAGAAGAAACAAGTCTATATAAATGTGTACATGAGCAAGATATTTCAAGTATGTACCAGTTTCAATCATCAGGAGAAAAAGTGAATCTATAAGTTTGCATATCTACCCAAAGTATTTGGGTATGTATGCAAACTCCGCGACAACAATTAACAACTTTCCTTGTTTGATTAGAGATCTAATTAGGAAAGAAGTACTAGGCAGATTTCTCCCCTTTTTGAGTCCAAATTCAAGTACAAATTGTTATTACATTTTCTCCTAGGTTTTTAGAGATGAGAACAATTCATCTTTCAATGTTTAGTTAGTTTTTCTACCTTCTCAAGACAGAGATTGAAGAGAATCGAAGGCGGAGTCAAGAGCATCAATTGGAGGAAAGTTCACCATTGGATTCTCCACCAATTAGTTCTATTTCTTTCCCTTTCATGTATTCTTTTTTATACTTCGCATTTGTTTTTCTAAATTCCATCATGAATTAAATCAAGTGTCAAGTGTAAGGCATGGTATACCTTTTCCCATTTCATATTCTATGAGAATTCTTTAGATGTGAATGATTTCGTGTGTTTGGTGTGTGAATTTAGTTTAATGGTCGTAATGCTTAATTAGGGCTTGATCACCCCTAGTTATTGAATTTGAGAATCATTGATGAGGTCAAGAGACGATTCATGATTGTTGCTCCGATTGAACGAAATCAATTGATATTAAAATTGCATGAGAATGAATTTATTATTAATTGAGCCCCAAGGCAATGTTAAATCATATACAAATACTTCCTAGTGCTTGGATTAATTAAGTGAGAACTGGTTAGTTTTAGGCCTACAAAGGATTGTATGAGATGATTCTATAATGTTCGAGAGATATTGTGGATATATTAGTTCCTGGCTTCACACAACCACAAAACCATTTTGTCTAGGGATTGGATCAGAATAGGAATTATGTAAATGAACCTACCTTGCACGCGAATTTAATTGTATTGAGTATTTGTTATATTTTTGATTTGCGAGTAGTCTTTAGCCTAATATTAGTTTTTAATTTAGAAAAAACCACTCCACAATTGGCAAATTTAGCTAAATAACACGAGCCACTTTCACGGGTTAAATCTTAATCCCTGTAGGATTCGACACTCTACTTATCTTATATTACTTGTGCGATTGTGTGCACTTGCACAACCCCAACAAGTTTTGGGTGTCATTGCTGGGGATTGGCGTATTTGATTGTGATACTAGCTTGTTTATTTAGACTAAATTTCTTTCTTTTTTTTTATTATTATTGTTGCTGAATTTTTTTTCTCCTTTCTTTTGTAGGTTCTTTTTGGTGTATGATCACAAGGCGTGCAAGTTAACAAGCTAAACTAGTGCCTCTTGACCTCGAAATTGAAAAAAGCTAACAGAAGAAGGAATAAGGAGAGAAGAGCTAGGATAGCTCGAGAACACAATATGGCTAACAACCAGAACAATGGAGCTAACGGTGGCAATGTTAAAAATGCCCCCCCAGCGGTTGGTCAAGTGGATGCAATAACATTACGTGATTTCATTACACCCCAAGCCGAAGGAGCTAGAATGGGGATACAGAGACCACGCATTGAGGTGAACAATTTTGAGATTAAGCCCGCTTTGTTGAACATGGTAACGAACAATGTTCAATTTTATGGCTTGCCGAATGAAGGCCTTCATCAGCATCTAGATAACTTTCTACAGCTTTGTGACACCATCAAGACTAACGGAGCGTGAGATGATGCCATAAGATTAAGGATTTTTCCTTTTTCTTTGAGGGACAGAGCTAAAATATGGCTCAATCTAGTGCCCAGTGGTTCCATCACAAATTGGGACCAGCTATCGCATGCATTCTTAACTAAGTACATTCCTCCTGTCAAGACTACCAAGCCAAGGAATGATATCTCCACCTTTTCACAAAATGGTTGGGAGTTACTATGCGAGGCATAGGAGAGATACAAAGAGCTATTAAGGAGGTGTCCCTACCATGGACTACCCAAGTGGATGGTCGTGCGGATGTTTTACAACGGCTTGGGTGCAAATACTAAGAGTATGATTGATGCAACCGTTGGAGGTTGTTTGGTTACCAAAACCATGGATGATGCTTACAACTTAATTGAGGAAATGGCGATCAATAACTACAAATGGTTGGCGGAAGCAACCAATCAAAAGAATCAAGCAGTTTCCACCTGAATTCCAATAGAACTACCCACCTCAACAAGAGGAGACCAGGTCCTTAGAAACAAAGATGGACAAATTCATTGATGTCTTGGGGGAGAGTCTAAAAAGGATTGAAGGAAAGTTCGACCAAATTACCAAGAACCACTCCTCATCCATCTATAACATGGAGGTTCAAGTGGGTCAATTGGCCAACGCATTGACTAATAAGACCCATGGAATTTTCCAAGTAACACGGAAGTTAACCCCAAGGAGCAATGCAACACAATCATGCTGAGGTGTGTGAAAGAGTTGGAGCCTCCAAAAGTATCAAATGTTGAAAGGAAAGAGGGTAGGGATTTTAAAGAACGTGCGAATGCAAAGAGCAGTAAGGAAGGAGAAGTTGGAAAGCAGATGGATTAAGCTCCAGTGGCGTGAAAAGCAAACCCCAATGAAACTAAGGTGCCTTTCCTATAACAGTTGAGGCAAGCTCAATAGGAACACCAAAGGAACAAGTTTCTGGATATTTTCAAGAAACTACACATCAATATCCCGTTCGCTGAGGTGTTAGCAAACATGCCGTACTGCAACAAGTTCTTAAATAAGATCATCTCGAATAAGAGAAAACTGGAGGAATACCAGACTATGGCATTGATGGATGAGTGCAACATCATCATCTCCAAGAAGCTTCCTTTGAAATTAAAACATCCAAGGATTTTTAGTATCCCTTGTGTGATTGGCGAGTTTGAATTTTCTAATTATTTATGTGATTTAGGTTCTGGTGTTAACTTGATGCTCCTTTCTATTTTCAAGAAATTAGGAGTTAGAGACTTGTCCCCTACTACCATTTCCTTGCAACTCACTGATCGATCGCTCGAAAGGCCCGTAGGGATAGTAGAGGATGTCTTGGTGAAAGTTGGAAAGTTTATTTTCCCGGTTGATTTTGTGGTGCTCGACTTTGGGATGATAGGGATGTACCTTTAATCTTTGGGAGGCCTTTCATAAATACAGAGAGAGCACTGGTGGATGTTAAGGCGGGAAAGTTAACTCTCAGACTTGAGGATGAGAGTACAGATTTATTGTTTTCAAATCTATCAAATGCCATAATGGGGATGATCATTGCATGAAATCGGAGGCAACTGATGACTACGTGAGAGAAGTGATAGAGGGAAAAGAGGATGAGCAAGATGAAGGAGAAATGGAACATGTGTTTGAACATTTGCCCCTTCAGTCCTACACCCCCCTCAAGCATTCAGACCCCAAACTTAGAGGTTAAGCCTTTACTACGAAATTCAGAATGTGCCTTTTCAGAAGAGAAAGAAACCCTGCAAATCATTTTAGGACCTCACTTAACTAGGGAGCAAAAAAGGAGATTTGCGAGGCTAATCAAGGGTAGAATTAAATCAATGGGGTATCAAACTTTTGACATGAAGGGTATTGGTCTTTTCATATGTATGCAAGAAATATTGACGGAAGATGATGCAAAGCCGAAAAGACAAACAAAAGAGTGGCACGTTGCTCACTTCGTGAGAAAGGTGCTCCATGAGGGACAACAAGTGCTCTTTTAAAATTCTAGGTTGAAGCTTTTCCCTAGAAAGTTGAAATCTCGTTGGATGGGTCCATTTCGGGTGACGAAGGTATTTTCCCATGGAGCGGTATGAATTAAAAACCAACAAGAGGAATAGTTCATGGTGACTGGCCAGCGTTTGAAGGCTTACATAGGTGGAGATGTGGATTGAGAATGGTCGACATCCTACGTTGGCATCATTCATTAAAGCGTAGAACGGATTTGAGCTAAAGACTATAACAAGCGCTTTTTAGGAGGCAACCCAAAGTTTTATATTTTTATGTTATTGGATTCTTTAAAGTTTGTCTTTTTTTCATTTTAGGATCGATCACTTGAGGTTGGTGACACATTTTTTGTTTGAATTTTGATGTATAGGAGGGCTTTCACTTCTAGACGTTTACGTACATACGCAAAAAATTTTGCGCAGGTACGCGGGTTCGACTGATTGTGTGGATTGGAGGGAGAGCGATATGCATAATTGAGTACTTATCCAAAACTTTTTGGGCAGCAACTGGATAATGAAACAAAAATCATAAAAAAAGAGAAAAAAAAAGATAAAAAAAATTTGTTTTCTTTTTTTTTGGTTTTAGCCAAAACACGTTATTCTCTCTCTATCTCTCTCTCTCTCTCTCTATCTCTATCTCTTCCTTTTCTTCTTCTTCTTTCACCTAATTCTTTCTTCCCCCAAAACCCTGACGCTCTTTATCCCTCAATCACACCACCAACGCTCGTTGCCCAGTTGCCACTGCGCTTGACCACCCACCATACCACTCGGTCCAGCTCAGCCACCTGAGGAAGAGGATGAGACGGAGTTCTATGATGCCATTTGACCTCAGGCGTTTTCTATCCTTTTCTTTGCCTCCTATTATTTGCTTTTGTTTGTGTAGTTTATCTAGTTGAAGTCGTAGTCCAATGTATTGTGCTATTGCCTGAGCTTATTCCCATACTTTGGGGAAAAAATACCCTTTAAGTTTGGGGGGATTTCATTTGCCTAGGATAATATTTATGAGGTTAATTTTTTTAGCGGTGCTTGTGGAATTTGAACAAGAACAGTATATCGGCTGGAAACCAGGATGGCCAAATGAAAAGAGTCATCTCTAATGACTTATGTCTTGGTACAATAATGCCATGTAAAGTTCAAGTTCAATTCTGTTGATAATGGCTTTATGATGGTTGGTGGAAATTTGTTTTGTGTCGTTTTGTTTGGGTCGTTCTTGTAATGCACGTGCTTTAGTGAAATTTCTTATTCTGTGATGATTTTATGCTATGAAATACTATGTTTGGAACGATGAGTATATATAAAGCATTTTGTGTGCACTAGAAAAATGATTGTTGTTGTTTTGCTATCCCCTAATCACTTTGAGCAAATGGTTGGAGCAATAATTGCTAAATGACTTAGAGAAAATTTATATTCTTGTGAGAAGGGTTCGCCTATGCTTTAATGCATTAGGACACTAGAATCAATTTGATTTTCTATCGAAGTGAAATGCTAGACTATGTTAAATTGGGGAGATGACTTAGGCCGTTTTTCAAAATTTTTGAGCCATAATTGCCTATTGGTTTGTTAAACGTTGCCCTTGAGTCCCCCTTGAGCCAACATTGTGCTTAGTTCTCTTGATAGCCACATTACAAGCCTAGTGCATATGTGGAATTATGAGGGGATTATAAAATGTGGAGGGTTATATGTTAATACTTGAGTTCGGGATATACTAGCTCACTTTAGAAAAAAGAAATTGCAGAAAAAAATGTGAAATAATGTGGGAAAAAAAAGAAAAGAAGAAAAAAATTGCAGGAAAAAAGTGCAAACAAAAAGAAAAAAAGAGAGAGAGAATGAAAAAAAGAGCGAATTAGCACTCTCAAACATATAATGACAAGGAAAAATACATTGAGAGTAATGGTTTTTGAACAAGTTTGGGGGATATGAACGCATGAATAATGCTCCAAAACTCCGAGTTGTCTAATTTAAGTAACTTAGGTACACGAGCTAATTACTCTTTCATATTTTCCTACCCTTCACCCGAGCCCTACATTACTAGCTTAATAAAGCCCTATCGATCCCCGATTTATCATTGTTTACATTATTAGAGAAAAGGATGAAAAATTGACTTATGGAGTCCACTTTCGTGCTTATTGCATAAATATAAATTGATCCGGATAGTTGGTGGTTGTTATTCTTAATCATAACACACACAACACCGGGGAATGCTTGATAACAGTAATCGTTTCTAGAGTGTTCATGGAAGTATGATTGTTTATACATTGAACCAATGACATAGTAGTTCATAGTTTCTAAGAAATAAAATGGAGTTTTGCTGTGGAATGTGGTGTTCCAATAATGAGATTCGATTGTGTCCGTTTCCTTGTGTTGTTAGTTTTGAGATGCTCGAGGGCGAGCAACATTTAAATTTGGGGGAGTGATAAGTCCGAAATAATACTTGAATTTGGTGTTTATGTTTTCGGACTTATCACGTTTTTTTCCCTATTCGGGCCTTATTTTGCACACATTTGAGTAAACTCGTTGTGTTGCAGGTTACAAGGGCAAAATACCATAAAGGACACGGAAATTGAATTCAGGAGTTGGGTATTTACACAAAATATTTTGATTATCAACCCAATTCAAGCTATCCAGAGAAGAAACTAGTCTATATGAATGAGTACATACGCATGATATTTCGAGTATGTACCCAGTTTCAATCATCAGAGGAAAAGTGAGGAAAAATGAATTTGTAAGTTTGCATATGTACCCAAAATAGTTTGGGTACATACACAAAGTCCACGACAACAATTAACAACTTTCCTTGTTTGATTAGAACATTGATTAGGAAAGAATTTCTAGGTGGATTTCTCCCCCTTTTGAGTCCAAATTCAAGCACAAAATGTTATTACGTTTCTCCTAGGTTTTTAGAGATGAGAACAATTCATCTTTCAATTTTTAGTTAGTTTTTCTACCTTCTCAAGACGGAGATTGAAGAGAATCGAAGGCGGAGTCAAGAGCATCGATTGGAGGGAAGTTCACCCTTGGATTCTCCACCAACTAGTTCTATTTCTTTCCCTTCTATGTATTCTTTTTCATACTTCGCCTTTGTTTTTCTAAAATCCATCATGAACTAAATCAATTGTCAAGTGTTAGGGATGGTATAATTTTTCCTATTTCCTATTCTATGAGAATTCTTTGGATGTGAATGATTTCTTGTGTTTAGTGTGTAAATTTAGTTTAATGGCCGTAATGCTTGATTAGGGCATGATCACCCCTAGTTATTAAATTTGAGAATCGTTGATGAGATCGAGAGACGATTCATGATTGTTGCTCCTATTAAACGAAATCAATTGATATTAAAATTGCATGAGAATGAGTTTAATATTAATTAAGCCCTAAGTCAATGTTAAATCTTATACAAATACTTCCTAGTGCTTGGATTAATTGAGTTAGAATTGGTTAGTTTTAGGCCTAGAAAGGATTGTATGAGATGATTTTATAATGCTCGAGAGAGATTGTAGATATATTAGTTCCTGGCTTCACGCAACCATGAAACCGTTTATTCTAGGGATTGGATCGGAATAGGAATTAGGTAAATGAACCTATCTTGCACTTGAATTTAATCTGATTGAGTATTAGTTATAATTTTGATTTGCGAGTAGTCCTTAGCCTAATATTAGTTTTTAATTTAGAAAAAACCACTCCACAATTGGCAAATTTAGCTAAATAACGCAAGTCACTTTCACAGGCTAAATCACAATCCCTGTGGGATTCGACCTTGTGCTATTGCATGCACTTGTGCAGCCCCAATAACATGCATGTTAAATGTTGGTCCTTTGTTGTTGCTAGATTTGCAACAACTTGAATTGCCACCAAAGGCAATCCAAGCCCCATCATTCATGCTTCCAATTCAAGTGAGATTATTGCTCACTCATTTTCTAGACTTCTTTTTCATTCATCCAACTCATTTTTTAACCTTGCAATCTCCCAACTCCAGTATATTAAAATGAAGTTTCACTCTCCAAAATTTGCAAGAAACTTGCTGCAAAAAGAAGTGGAGAAGTTAGCTATTTCACCATAAAAATATGTGGTCAAATAGGTAATTTTGAGCTTCAATAACTCTCTAAATTCTTGTTAGAATTGCTCCAAATTAATTCTCATCTATTCTCCGCGTGTCATATTATTTCTAGAATCAATCATTTAGGTGCCTAAACTCCCTACGGTTTGATCCAGAGACAAGTCCGAAGTTGAATGCATATTAGACGTTGAAAACCATAACGTTGATTGCGTAAGCAATTAGCCATTTTTCGAACTCTTTATCACACTCTTTACTAATTCAAATTTATCATACTTTATACTATTAGAAAGCTTGTTATTTGAAGTTTTGATATGTTTGAAGTTATTACTTTAATAATTTTTGAAATATCATTACATTATTATTTATTATTAGGTGCATTAAATTTAAGGTAAAATTATCAAATTATTTATTTTAATTTAGAATAATTTATAATATATCGTTGCATTCTTCTCTGATCAGAAGTAGCAATAATAATAATAATAATAATAAGGTTTATATAAACATTTTTCCATTTGTAAATATATATATGTATATACACAAATATTACATATGTAGCATACAATAATTAAAATAATAATAAAAAATAATAAGGTTAATATAAATATATCTCCAACTATATACGTGTCTATACACAAACATCATATATATAGCATACACAAATATTATATAATTTTTTTAATTTTTGTTAAATTTTTAGCAGAATTTTTTGTTGAAATTTTGCTAAAAATTGAAATATTAATATTTATTAAATTTTCGGTAAAATTTTTCGCCATAATTTCCCCGAAAATTGAAAATTTAATATTTTTTATTTATTTTCAATTTTCAATTTTCAATTTTCAATTTTCAATTTTTAATTTTCGGCAGAAAATTTTGCCAAAATTCCGTTGAAATTTGAAAAATTAATATTTTTTATTTTTTTTTTGAATTTACGGCGGAATTTTCTCCAAACTTTCACTGAAAATTGAAAAATAAATATTTTTTATTTTTTTATTTTTGGAGGAAAATTTAGCCGAAAATTGAAAATTAATATTTTTTTTTATTTTTTAAAGTTTTCGGAGGAATTTTCTGCGAAAATTCTGCCAAAAATTGAAAATAAATATTACTTATTTATTTTTTAATTTGCAACGAAAAATTCCTCTTAAAATTGAAAATTTAATATTTTTTATTTTTTTAAATTCTCAACCAATTTTTCCAATGACATTCTGTCGAAATTTTTTTTAAAATATATATTTTTTATTTTTTTAAAATTCCATTGAAAAAATCCATTGAAATTCCTATTTTTTCTTGTAGTGGGTAAAATTACGAATTCCATAATTATTGGACTCACTAGACTAATGATTACCTTATTTTTAAGTAGATGATACAGAGTTACCTTGACATTGAGATGCTGAGATTTTATCAGAATGGCCAAGTAAGGGCGCCTTGGGCATAGATAAGAAGCCATTCGAGGTAGAAACAATAAGCATGGTGAATGCCCAAGTGAATGCTTCAGGAAAAGGGAGCCAGAACTCACCTCGTAGAGTCAAAATGCCACAACTGGAGCTCTGTACCAAATGTCACGTCGAGATAACAAGCATGCCATTGGTCAGACTATAAGAATTTACTAACCCTTGTTTCCCATGGGCTACCCAAATGGCAAGTTATACAATGAGGGCTACATCCCTGTTTCCGGTAGAGTTATCCCAAAGCAGACCAAGGACATTGTCTATCGCAAACCCCTCATGGACTCTCCTACAAGGTAGAATAGATGCACATAAGGAGCTAGAACGGCAGACTCAGAGGATGTTGGAAACGTAAGCTATGTCCTAGTCCACTACGTGAAAGGCAACCTAGTCAGCCACCTTGATGGATGACCCATGGTATGTTAAACCCATGACACGAACACTTGCAGACAAGTGGATCCCAATTTGTCACCCAAAATTCCCTAATGGCAAGAAACCTAGCCAGATGTCCCAAACATAGTACTATAGATATTTAAGGCAAAGAAAAGAACTGATCCACATATATGTGGCCATGCAGGAGACAAATCCATCCAACGAGGTGACCCTTCCATCAAAGGAAACAGATCAAGGGATAAAGTTACCCAATGAGAGTGGAATAAGGATGAAGCCACCTAAGTAAGTTGTTACGTTGCTAGAAAATGGTACATATGTAGATTAAATTTTATAATGAAATCGACAAACAAATAGATTAATAGTTAAACAACATTATTTTTTTTGATAATATAATTTTTTAAACTAAAAGTGAAAATAGCTTTTCTATATTAATATAAATTAATATTTATCATTATTAAGTATATGTTTGTTCACTTAATTAAAATACATAAATGCTATTATATAGTATTGATTTAGTTATTCAAAATACGGAAATTTTATAAGTACTACAACTAATTGCCTCATGATTACTGGGTGATGTATCAACTAAAGGTTCATAAACTAAATAAGTGTCAATATATTCAACGCTGAGAATTAATATGATTAAGATGTTACCAAAAATAATATTTATTGAATGAAGAATATGAAAAGGATGATTATGATTAAATGATGATTCAATTTCTTAATTAGGTTGGGATTGATTTTTTATGTCATTGGTATATTAAACAAATTACTTAAAAATTCTTTATGTATGATTAGTTGTAGAAGTCAAACTTAAAAAAAAATCCCCACCCAAATTGAAGCCCATAGGAGGCCTCAGAGGAAGAGCTCAGACTAATACTAAGCGTGCACAAGTTTTATGTTAGCATTCCTAAAACGCACGTATTTTAAGAATACGAATATCTTTATACAAATAACAATCAATTCATTTATATACATAATAGGAAAATGTATGCGTTTTGCGCGTGTATAATTATTTTCAAAATACTATAATTACAAACTTTTTAAATCATTATACGAAAGAGTTTGGAGCAATACTATAATTTATCTTTATTTTAATAATTTTCAATTTATATAATTATTTAATATGTTCATAAATATAATATTTTAAAAATTATTAGAGAAGTGCAAAACATGTGCACTTTTCTAGATTTGAATTATTACAAAGGACAGTAATATTTACATCAAGAAGCTACGGCCTATAACAGAAAATGCACACACATGTAATCGTATCTCATGAAAGTTAATGACTGGATTCTATATGATTTACTCTCCGGGCATGAACCAGAGATGTGACAAGAAGACCAATCGGATCATCAACTTGACATGAAACCACCAAAATTGACCACAAGATCAACAAGGTAAACAAAAACACGGCGAATGATTCATGTTTTCATTTAAATTATGCATTTAAAACTCTCGTACCTCATTAAAGAGAGTTTTGTTCATATTATTCGTGTGGGTATAATTTAATTAGTATTTTTAATTATTAAATTTGAAAATAATGATATCAAAATTATATTTTAAAAAATATTATATCATAATATTCAATTCAACGATTGAAAATTCAGTTGGGCACTACCCACATGGATAGCATCTACCCTCCCCTCAAAGAGTTCTCCCCCAATTGTATTAGTCCACTGCACCTTCCTCCTCTCCATTCATTGTCATTTTCACTTAATACTCCGTGCTTGTTACCGTCGTCAGCAACATCGAGAGCCACTAGAGCACTATTTGTTGGTTTCTTCAAATGACTTTGCTATTGCTACCGTCATCGATTTTTTGAAAGTCCAATCTATTTTTTGAAAGTCCTCTCCAATCCAATCCATCTTCAATCTATTTTTTGAAAGTCCTCTCCAATCCAATCCATCTTCAACCTAATCCATTGTAACCCAACCCAAACCCGACCCAACCCGTCCAATTACCACCCATAGTCATCAACAACAACAGGATCAAGAGTCTAAGCTTTATTGCTCTCATCAAAATCTTGAGGTTCTAGCAAGATTTCGTGGTTTTGTGCAGTTCCCACTTTCAAAGGAGATGGGCTCTGCGGTCCAGTGGCAGCACAACCAAAGAACACGAAGGAGGCACACCCACAGACAAGCCCGTTCTTCTCGAAAGCTAGCTAGGGATCAGGATCAGTCTAAATATGCAAATATATGGATATAAGATGTTTGCTACTATACATTATTAACCATATTTAGAGCAAGTAAGATCATTTGCAACATTAACATTTTTCTTCCAATAATTGAGCATTTTTAGCACTTCAGTTGTTCTAATGAAATGAATCAGAAAGGTCATCATATTCCCAAGAACATCTCAAAACACAAAATCAAAGGCCCTAACCTAATCTATACTATTATGTTGACCTCTTTGGTACAACTAAGGTATGTTTTGATATTTTCAAGATATTTGATGTATTCTTAATTTTCGGATTCAAATTATTTCCTAACAAAATATTATTTTCTTCTTTTATATTATTACATGTTTGGAAAGAATAAGATTTGATTTATTAATATCTTTCCTTAATACCGAAAAGATATTTGATATGCTCCTGATTTTCAAATTCAAATGATTTCCTAACAAATATTATTTCCTTCATTTATATCATCACATGTTTGTTTGGAAAGAATAAGATTTGATTAATATCTTTCCTTAATATTAATTACTACATGTTCTAAATCTTGATGGAAGATTTAGATGGAAATTTACCGATTGCCTTTCATATTATTATACTCCACATTTTTATTATTTTGGTAAGTTTGACTAGGAATGATTTGAATGCATTAATTACATCTGGAACTTGTCTTAATTACAATCCGAAACTTTATTCGTTCTGCTGAAATTAAGATCATATCTTTATCATTTTGGTAAGTTTGACTTGGAATGGTTTGAATACATTAATCAGTAATCACATCTGGAACTTGCCTTAATTACAATCTGGAACTTTATTCATTCTGCTGAAATTAAGATCATATCTTTTTCATTTTGTTAAGTTTGACTTGGAATGATTTGAATACATTAATCACGTCTGGAACTTGCCGTAATCACAATCTGGAACTTTAGTTTTCGTCTGGAATTTTATTTATTCTGCTGGAATTAAGATTATAATAGCTCCTTCCATTTTTATTATCAATATAACCATTTGAACTTGATTTTTTAGGCTAGAATCAAGGCCACAAACGGCTCCTTCCTTTTTCTCATCAATATAGCCTTTGAAACTATCATTATTTAAAGGGAAACTCTCATCCCTTTGAAAGAAGTGATTGTGTGAGAGTCTTATAGTTGAAACGAGAGTATTGAATTCAATATCAAGATTGTTACCATCATATAATTCTTGTTTGCTTGTGTTTTCTTTTCTCGAGGGACTTTCGAGGTGAAGAGTGAGATTCCAAGCACAATAATTCCTTAAGAGTGAGTTGAGTTGTGAAGTGTTGCTGGGTCGTGGAGTTGCTGTTGCACTGGTAGTTCTAGCTAGGTGTTTAGTGGACGTTTAAGCGTGCTACACCGAGGTCTTGGCGGAAGTGTTCAACCGCGAACTAATCGCCAGAACCAACCACACTATCTCGCTTCAGGGGCCGGTTAAATTGTTTATT